>CM070106.1:11080000-11100000 GCA_036178185.1 Liparis tanakae
TTTTTTTTTTTAAATGTAATTTATTGTAACAGTTTAGCTCCACACCTTCTTTTTTTATTAGTTGTTTTCATCCTGTCTCTCTAACTATCATGTCATTCCAGAACCTGCTTCCCATCTCGTCAGTCCAACTCCCTTCACCTGCCTCTGATCAGCTCGTTAGTCCCTCATTACCTTCACCTGGTCCTCATGCCCGTCTCACCTGTTGCCCATTCCCTCGTTAGACCCTGTCTACTCAGGTTCCCTCACTTGTCCTCTGCCAGGTTGTCTTGTGTTTCCGTGCCAAGTTCTTCAGCGTTATTAGTGAATATTCCTGACCTGCCTGTTCTGACCTCTGAATCTCTGCCCGCCCCTTTTTGGACTTGTTTGCTTCTTGGACTGATCTCCCAGTTTTGACACAGCCTGTTTTCAACTAAAGACATTCATCTTTGTTATTCCTGTCTGAGTCGTGCTTTTGGGTCCACTCTAATAGCACCGTGATATTTATTGTTTATCCCTGTACATGTCACCGTGATATTTATTGATTATCCCTGTACATGTCACTAGAATCTAACCCTGAAGAACATACCGGGCCTCTTCACGTGAGACCACATGTGGACAGAAAGCTCTGCTGTAGCTTTGTGTTCAACGGTCCAGGTCAACAGATAAGCAACGTACTGATATTATTGTATGTATTCAATATATATATATATATATATATTGTTATACAAGTCATAACATAGTATTTAATATGGTAATATAGTAATGAGAAACATCATAAAATAGAGCGTATGTCAACAAAAGTAAATCAGAAAATATTACAGTATAGGATGTGGAAGGGCATAAAAAAGTCATAAAAAATGACATGCGACAATTTATTTTTAGACTTTTACTATACTATGCATTTTTAAGATTTATTATATTTAAATATTTTTTTACTTTCATGAAAAAAAATAGATGATATATTTAATATATTGTAGAATGCTTTTGTATGATATTGCATAACAAACCTTTTTTAATGACATAATATATATTATGATAGACTATACCATGACTTTTATGCCACTTTATATTATACTATCCTCAACCTTTTAGGATTTTATTTGACTTGTTAATGACATAATATAATGTGGCTTTTTATTGCTTTTTTAATTATATATTTTTAATATCCTGTAGTATGATTTATGTATTTTTCATACATTACTTTCTTTGTTATAACTTTGTGTCTTTATTACGTATTTTTTGTACATTTAATACACTATTTATGCATTTAATGCACTATTTTCTATTTTTCTAACAATATTATTTACCAATAAACTCAGTTATATTTTTGATTTGACTGTAAATCTTTTTGTTGGGCCTCATAATCAAACTTTGAATCTCGTCAAATGTGTTGTTTTTGTTTCATTTTTATGTCTGCTCGTGATTGCTTGGAGACTAAAGTCCTTCATCAAGAAAGACGTGGGCGTTCCACAGGCATGAACGTTCTAGTTATCAAGCTGCATCATGGGAAATGTAGGATCCATAGTTTTCAAAGCGTATCCCACACTGGGGACAAAGGTCAGGAGGATAGTTCAGCCTCCACAGCTGATACTTTGAACCATTCCTTAATTTTTTAAGAAATTATTCATAGCCTGACTTCATGGAAATGCAATGACGACCACTAAATAACTATTTAAAACAAAGCCCAATAATATATCCCTTCACATATCTGCCACATCTACACAAATGAAGTCTATTTACAGACGCAAAATAAGACTAAAACGTCGGAAACCAAAATGTCAACACGCAATATTGCTAAAGAGAAACGTCGCTACCTTGCATGGACACCGTGCACCGCGCTGTTCTGACCGCTAGAGGGCGCCACGCGTCCAGAGTAGACAGAGGGCTCCTCTGACACAATATGAGACACTTTACTCTGTATATCAGCTACAAACTAAATACCATGTGTATGTTAATACAATTAGTATTGAATGACAGAGCGGTGCATGTCCACGTGGTGAGTTGATACACGAACACATCTAAGAAACGTTGATCCTATAGTTTATTTAATATGCTGCTCGTGGACCTATACATCCTGTGATGTATGACTCATTTTACAACCTATTAAGGCTCATCTTAGTGATCACTGACTGAGCCTGAGCAGAAATCAATATTTGAGCCGACAGATATTGACAACGTTCCAGTGAACGCACTGTAGTCAACGCTGTCAGTGTTACAGTGTATTGGAAACAAATCTCCATAAGAGAGAGGGGGGGGGGGGTGATTCCACTAATCATTTTAGGATGCAACTGCAGATGCTTTGTCACTTCAGTCACAATGATCAGTTTCCTGCACAATCAGAGGTCAATTTCAAATTGATCAGAGTATCATTTGAGTGCCGTCAGGATAATTATTCTCTTGTTTACATGTTTCCATGTTGTGTGCCTCCCTACGTCATGAAAACAAATACAGTATCTGGGTATCACAACAAACCTGTATCGTGATGGCAGTACCACCGCATGTCCAGTAGAGGGCGTGATGGGGCAACCGGTGGAAACATCACTCTAGAGAGGCCTCGCATATATGAATATAAAGCCAGGGTTTTATTTACAACGTGTACATGGAAACCAGGCCGGGGGAAAGTCCCCACCTCCCATATTCTGTGACTCTCTAAAACTATGAAATGTTTCTTAAAAAGTGTGCCGCTGAGCTCCAACAGAGCCTCGACTCCTACTTATGGAATCTGTTGTTACCGCTCCACAAGAGTTTTGTTATATACATTTTTCTTTTTGTTCTTGCCACAGTGGCAGCAGGCCTTGAACGCAACAATGACCCTCCGTTGGTCCGGACTGAAAGATCTCAACAACTAAGGGATGGATTCACGTCAAATGTAGTTCAGACGTTTAAATTCCTCTGAGGATAAATGGCCAACATCCAAACTAATGCTGCTCTACGGTCAACATTTTAATATGACTAATAAATGACAATTAATGACATTGGCACATGTCAGGTCTGCAAACTGTCAGACTCCAATAAAGATTGTGTGTGTATGTATATATATGAGTAAAAAAAAAAAAAAAAAAAAAATATATATATATATATATATATGTGTGTGTGTGTGTGTGTGTATAAATACATATATATATATATACATATACACATATATGTATATATGTACACATAATGTATATATACACATATACACATATATATATTATATGTGTATATATATATATATACATATATATTATATATGTGTATATATTATATATGTGTGTGTGTATATATATATATATATATATACACACATCTAAAAGTGTTCCCATAGAAATTATTTGGATGCCTCTGCAACGTCGTTTTGTTTTCTGAAACTTTCGTGCCAATTATACCACATTGATGGAATTGAAATAAATTATTAATCTGGAGTTGAACAGTGCAAAGACCTCATTTGTGCCCCTGGAGTTATGTATTATTTTTGTCTTCCCCCCCTCCCAATCTTTTCTCCTTGATGCTGCACTTTGTGTTGTGCCATTAGTTACTGTAACTGTGCCAACGCGCTACACTCAGTGTGTGAACTGCTGAACATCATCATGTTGTCATAGAGCTCAAAGAAGAGTTAGTGTATTAAAAAAGAAAGACTTTTTTTTAATCTTTATGCTATGTAATTGTCAATATGAAATTTGCCGTATGAATGTTTACTCCTAACTATAATTAAGGATTTATCAAGAGATCCGTGTGCCTCAACAACCGAGGCGATGTTGTGAAGAGGAAACGAAGACTCCGTTTTGGATTACTTTGTTTTCATGTCTCATTTACTAAAGAGATCTTAATCTCAGGGAGACTTCCTGAATAAATAAAAGCTCCGCTAAGTGAAACCACATCGCGAGGCGGCCGTGGTCTCTGAACATTTAGCCGTCGCTGGTCGTTTAGTTTTTACGGTTGCCGTTTTGTCTCGCTATTTAGGGACTACAATGGGAATAAATATTTTTTTAAACTTCATTATGCAATGCTGCTTCGTGCCTCCCAAATTAACATCGCTTCACTGGCGGCGTGTTACCCAGAATCCTGCAGCATTAAGAGTGAGACGGAGAAGAATCATCCGGTTAGAAGTGTGTGAGACGGTCACAATCAGCTTGTGACTTCTTAATTATGGCCGGACGTGTGTTGTGAGGTCACAATGACCTTTGACCTGCAGCTTATAACCAGTTCATCCTCCAGTGTGAGTGGACGTTTGTTCCTAAAACTCACCGACGTCACTCCTGAGATATCACAAGAGCGAACCAGGCGTGAGGTCACTGATCTTGACCTTTGACCTGCAAAGTATAAACACAAGTGGATGTTCGACTCGTGAAATTCCAGGGAGTCATGATGAAATAACATATTTTGTACTGAGTTTTTTTTTTTTTTTTACATTACATCACTGATATAATTTGCCTCAGAATATATTTTGAGTGGATCATCAAAGTTTGCGAGTTTACGAACTCCAAACGGATCGGTGTTAATCTGGCGGGTCGCTACGGGAAGAGGCCGAGATCCCCGGCGCCCGACACTCGGCCCGCTCACGCCCCCCGGATCTGTAAATAAATACATGTAAATATCAGCGGCGGAATGGGTGACCCGGGGGGAGAGACGCGGTCCGGGTCAGCCGGGGATCGATGCGTGGCCGTAAACCACGGCGCCGCATTTGACGAGCGGCGTCCTCAAAAGAGACACCATGTCTCCGTCTTCACGGGTAAAAATCAGCCGCGTCAGCACAACGCGGCGCTCTCAGATGAGGTGCGAGCCATATGAAAAATTCATGATTTTATTTACCGCTACCGCCACCACGTATGAGGGTATATATATATATATATATATATATATATATATATATATATATATATATATACATAAATATATATTTTAAAAATCCACAGCAAACGTCTTACGAAGATTTAATGTACATTTATTCTTAACACGTGGAACATATAGTATAAAGATTTCATACTGAATAAATGATATTCATTAAGCCAAAAAAGGAAAAAAAGAGGAATTTACATCAAGTTTTTAGCTACATCATCTGAAATACAAATATGCAGAATCCGCATCACTGAAAAAAACAAAAACAAAAAAATAAAATAAACAAAAACAAATAAAAATGTTTTTCTTCATCAAGGTCTTAGTTTGTCATTTATGAAGGAGCTCAAATGGAACCGCAGACATGATCTTTGTTATATTCTCTACCCCCGGAGACAAACTGGAAACGTTGAAGTCGTTTGTTTGGGGGGTGGGGTGGGGGGGGTGGGGGGGTGGCGTTGGACAGCAGCTGGACGCCCCCGGAGAGCGATACGAGCGGGGTGAGGCGCCTCGCTAACGGAGAGGGTGGGCGTCAAGTCATCCCGTTGGCGTACTTGATGCAGGGAGGGAGGGGGGAGGGGGGAGGAGGGGACTTGTAATCGTCAAAGATTAAAAATGGTGAAGAGCAACAGAAGTTGAGAAAGAGAGATAGAGATAGAGATAGAGGTGTAATGTACAACATCATATATACACTGCAGCTTGGACTGCATCTAGAGTTGAGGACCAGTCCTAAAGAGGTGACTTTTTAATATAAGGGTCAAGTCATACAATCAAGGGACAAAGAGAAGAGGTCGGGGTGTTGTAGGTTCACCATACTTTGGGGGGAAAGCCGTTTTCTCTTTCGACATTAACTAAAACTGTTTTTAAAAACTACAGTTTGCTGCCAAGCCAGCGTATCTCAGTGTGAAACAGTATTATTACAGTATGTTTACAGTTTTTAAGGTGTACAGTACAGAAAAAAAGTCCTACAATCTACTGCACAGGCCTCCCATGACGAGTGTCCGTTCACAGCCGGCGGCGTGGTTCCCGTGGAGGCGGAGTCTATCGCGTCCAAAGTTACAGCGAGCGTACCGCACCGCACCGCAGTCCGGGAGGCCACGCCTCCTCCGCGCGTGAACCGCTGTATCGTTTTCCCGCCCGTGCCCTCTTCCCCCTGCCGACCCCTCCCCCGAGGGAGAGAGGCGAGCGCGTATCCCCCAAAACTCACTGTAAACGAGACAGCAACTTTGGTTACAGTTTCTTATTTCTTTCTTTTTTTTCCTGGAGATTTTTTTTTCTCTTTCTTTTCCTTAAAAAACAAGTCCTTTTTTTTTTTATCCGCGCCGCGCCCCGTCCGACGCCCGGGTCCCGGTCCGCTCTTCCGTGTCAGTATCTTTCCGTTTTGAGACGTTTCTTTTTTTTTTTTAATCCACAGCTACTTCATGATATTCCTTCCTTTAGTGAGAAGCAGGGGGGTCGATAAAAGAGAGACAGTGGAATCCGAGGTGATTTTGCATAAATAAAAAACGAAAACAAAATAAAAAAGGACACAGTCAGTTTTGCTTCTTCACTCACACGCCACAGACACACGCAGGCACACAAAGAAAAGGGGGGCGGGGCAACGGAAAGAGGCGGAGCGGAGACCTCCCCACGGCCGTCATGACTGCCCGATCAGAAACAGTACGTCGCAGATCACCTGGGACACCAGAGAGTTCATGAGCGGGGACACGGAGATGTCCAGGAGCCGCGACTCGTACAGCGTGAACTCCGAGTGGTTCTCCTCCAGCTTGGCGAGGGCGTGCAGGGCGCGCGCCGCCCGCCGCATCATGTCCACGCTCGTGGGCTCGAACTGAGGTCCTCCCTGCATCTGCAGCAGGGCGCTCTGGCTCTGCTGGTACTGCGTGGCGGCCAGGCTGTCCTCCAGGAAGCCCAGCAGGTTGCCCACGCTGCCCTTCTGCACGGCGATGGAGCGCGCCGCCAGCCCGTCGCCCTGCGCCAGGTTGGCCAGCAGCACCACCGCCATCTCGCGGCACACCGCCACCTTGCGCTCGCCCACCATGCGCACCAGCGAGCCGTACAGCTTCTCCAGGCGGCTGAAGGGCGGCGTGGCCAGGATGAGGTCCACGTTGTTGTCCTGGATGCTGAGCTTGCTGAGGGTCTCCAGGACCAGTCTCTGGGGGGACAGCGAGCCGTGGGGCCCCAGCGTGGGGAAGGGGTCCAGGGCCTCCGCCGAGGGGCACACGGCCCAGTGGAGCAGGCCGTCCAGCAGCGGCAGGCAGATGCTCTCCGGGTACGCGGAGAGGTCCAGCTGGCCCGACACGTTGGCCAGCGTGACCAGGCAGTTCTCGCGCAGCACCTCCAGGCAGTCCCACCACCACTCGTCGCGCTCGCAGCTCACGCCCTCGTCCTCCTCCTCCTCCTTCTCGTAGGTGACGGGCGCCTGCTTGCGCTCGGGGTGCCGGTGGTGCAGCAGCACCAGGCGGCCCAGCAGCAGCAGCAGGCCCGGGTGCTTCGACATCTCCAGGTCGTTGCCGGGGACGAAGGAGAGGCTGCGCACGATGTTGGAGACGCAGACGCAGCGCCGCGCCAGCGAGTCCTGCCAGTCCGACAGCGTGCTGAGCGGCGTCTCGTCCTTGCTGTGCGGCTCGTCCTCCAGGATCTTGATGTTGCGCCGGCTCTGCAGGTCCGGGTTGATGCTGAACAGGTACTTGCCGTTCTCCTTCTGCTCCTCGGCGCCGCCGCGGACCACCTCCTCGGTGACCGAGCCCGGGCGGGCGGAGAGCACGTCGTCGATCGTGGCCGTGACCGGCGCGCCGATGGGGAGAAGAAGAGGCGGCGGAGGAGGAGGAGGCGGAGTCTTCTCCGCCGGAGACTTCTGCGGTTCGGACGACTCGGGTGGCGGCGGCTGCTGCCGAGGTCGACTCTCCCCGCTGGACTTGGACTTCTCGGGGTTCTCCGTGGCGGCGGTCTCGCCCTTCTTGCGTCCCTCCGCCGGCTTGCGTTGGCGCTGCTTGAGGCCCAGCCGGCTCTCGAAGTGCGTCTGGATGTGTTCGGTGGTGTCGCCGCCGCCGATGCTCCAGTGGGTCAGGCCGCTGTCGAAGCTCTGCCGCTGGCCGAGCTGGGCCGCGCGGTTGGCCAGGAAGGGGTTCTTCTTGCGCACCACCTTGATGGGCAGCTTGTCGAACTTGCTGGCCTGCCGGGGCTTCTCCTGCGGGTCGGCGTCCTGGGAGGAGGCGTCGGGCTCCTTGGCGGGAGCCTCCTTCTCCTTCTCCTCGTCCTCGTCCTCTGAAGACGCGCGTTTGTGGGAGCTCTCGTCCTCCAGCTTCACCTGGACCAGCGGCGGGGCGTCCGGAGCGGCCTTGGCGTCCTTGGCGTCCTTGGCGTCCTCCGCCTCCTCGTCCTCTTCGTCCTCCTCGTCCACGTCCATGCCGTCGCCCTCGGGCATGACCAGGTCGTCGTCGGGGTCCTCGGCCGCGTCGGGGTCTATGAGGGTGCGCTGGCCGGGGTCTCCCACTTCGTACTCCTTCAGGATGCCGAAGATCTCGATGAGGCAGCGTCGGAAGTACTCCACCACCAGCTCCAGGAAGCCGGGCAGCTGAGAAGACAAAAGAAGACGGTGATCTCACGACGGTGCCGGGAAACCCGTAAACAAGGCGGCCGTCGTGTTGTGCGTGTGGAGCTTACCTGGCACAAGTTAAAAGTAGTAATGCTATTATCGTCATACAGTAAAATGTTAATGGTGTCCAAGGCCCAGGTGCTCTCCGCTAGTAAGCCTGACTTTAGTGACATCATCACTCTCCAAGCCTCCGGAGTGCCTGTGAAAACACAACAAGTGGATGAAGACGAGCAAACTGGATCACGAC
Source organism: Liparis tanakae (assembly GCA_036178185.1). NCBI lineage: Eukaryota > Metazoa > Chordata > Actinopteri > Perciformes > Liparidae > Liparis > Liparis tanakae. The sequence goes on from CM070106.1 coordinate 11,088,637, forward strand.
CCGTTACTACAGCTGTGAGGGGAGAGGAAGGGGTTCACGGATCTGGGGAACCTTAGCAATTACTTTTCTACTTTAACCGTTACTAAGTTTTACCAAATAAGCAGCTTTTATCTGTTCAACAATTCAAAATTCCAGGGAGGAGCCTCACACGGTTATTAATCCAAGTCAGCTACCAGGGTTCTTACACAGATTTTGACTTTTTCATGACTTTTCAATGTGTTTTCAATAGGTTTTCAATAGGTTTTCAATGGGTTTTCAATGGGTTTTCAATAGGTTTTCAATGGGTTTTCAATGGGTTTTCCACGACTTTAAACCAAATGTCCATGATCAAACTGAAATCTCGGTAAAAACATGAAAAATGTAGAACATTTTGTGTATCGAGAGCGTACGCCGGCTTATATTTTGAGCGTCTTTCTTTTAAAAACATATTAATTATTTCAAACTCTGTGTAAATGAACATGTGATCATAACACATTTCCATGACTTTTCCCAAACTTTTATGATTTAAGTTTTTTCCATGACTTTTCCAGGCCTGGAAACGACTTTTTGAATGATTTTAAAATGTCATGACTTTCCCAGGTTTTCCGTGACCGTACGAACCCTGCATACGCAGGCGTCAGTCATCACATATTTGGTGGTGATCAGAACTTTATCAGTCGCACTGTTCTCAATAATCTGTGTTTAAGTTTAAAGCATTTGAGGACGTACGCTACATACGATGAACCGTCTCATCACTTCTCTACACACACGGAGAGGCGTGAGTTAAAGCTTCTGTACCGATGTCTTTCATGGTGAGCCGCCTGCGGGGCTTCAGATGGGGCGGGGAGGCCTCCACGGAGCCGGGCGGGAAGGCCACGTCTCGCCTGATCATGGGCTGCTGCACCGGAGCATGACCGATGTGGGAGGCGGGTACCGGGGGCCCGGCTTTCTGCACTTTGATCCCCGGGTGCATGTAGGGGGACTTGCTGGGCGACGTCCTGCTCTCCATGGGCCGGGGCATCGGCGTGGGGCTCGACACCTGAGGAATGTGGTTCTGCGACGTCTGGTAGGTGGACGGCAGGGGTCTGGTCATGGGGGGCCCGGAGCCGCCGGGGCCAAAGGGCGGCTGCCGCTGGTTGACGTGGCCGGGCCACTGGCCCTCGTGGTTCATGCGTTGGTCCGCGGGCATCATCTCCTCGGAGCGGTTCATGCCGTGGTAGCCGGGGCCCTGGCCCGGTACGGGGGGCCCCTGTCTGTTGGGGTAGTTGGGGTAGCCCATCTCATTGCGACCCTGCCACATCGGGCCCTGGGGGCCGTCGGGACCCGAAGGCATGGGGCTCGACATCATCTGGGGAGGCATCGGAGACTGGGAGTTGGGGCCCGCGGACGACGGCACTCGGTCCCGGCCAAAAGGGAAAGGGAACTGGTTCTGTGGGCCCGGGGGTCGGCGGTCCCCTCCAGGATATGCGTTGTACTGGTTGTACATGTCTTGTTGGCCCTGGGGCCCCGAGGGCTGGGGCCCCGGCTGCTGCTGACCACTGTAGGGGACGTTGTACATTTCCCCCTCGTGGCGCTTGGCAGGAGGACCGTAGCCTCCGTCCACGGGACGCTTGTAGTTCTGTCAGAACACAAGAGTCAGATTTACACTTAACAATTGAGAATGCATCACGATTACAACAGAATCATCTTCCATAGAACACCGGCACATGTGGATCATTGTTCCTTTCACACATATATCGGAAAAAAATAAATAAAAGGAGCGGAAACAAGTCGCATTAGGAGCAACGCGATCGCCGAACAAAATGTTCTTACCGGTTGCTGCTGTGGATACATTCCTGGCTGCTGGTTCGGGTACGGGCCACCAGGGGGCGCTCCCTGGCCAGGGTACTGATTGGTATAGGATTCATGCCTGAAAACAATAACAAACGTTCCCACCATTACAACTCAAATCCTCCTTCACAGTGAATCCGCAGAGAGCTTTTGTTTGAAATGTCAACACGGGGAATACTTCAGTAAGTCAGACTTCTCCTTCAGTAAGTCAGACTTCTGTGTGGGTACTGACCGCTGCTGTGGCGGCGGGCGGCTGGGCGAGTACATCCCGGTGTCGGCGCCAGAGGGCATCATGTTGGGCTGAGGAGCTCCGGGTCCCATGCTGCCGTCGGGGCCCATGCCCGGCTCTTGTCTGCGAACACAAACAAACACTAAAACGTTAAAAAGGCCCGATCCAAACCGCGTCCAACCCATGCGGTCCGGATCCATACGAGCACAACGCCGCGCAGAACCCTGGGAGAACGCCGCCGCGTGTTTACCTCCTGTCGTATGCGTACGGGTACTGTTGCCTCTGGCCCATCTGCATGTTTCCCATCGGGCCCGGCGGGCCCCGGTTGTACTGTTCTGCCATCCCGCTGTTGGGGCCCGGTTGCATGAACTGCTCTCCAGCTTATGAAAAGAGGGAAACAAAACGGCGGCCGTTAGCTTCGGAGCGCTGCAGATCACCTGCGGCAACGGAGTCGCCGGTCTGGCTGCCGCTCACCTTTCCTCATGCCGCCGAAGGGGTCCTTGTTGGACTCGTAGGGCCCCATGCGGGCGATCATCTCCGGGCCCCCCATCCCAGGCTGGTACCCCTGGGAATTGGGAGTCATTGCGTTCCTTCTGGAGAACGCCGGGTCTCCGCCGTCCGCAAAGGGGTCCTGCAGATTCACACTACTCCTACGAGAGGGAAGGAGGCGGTTATTGAAATATTGAATATGCTGGAATTTGCTTTGTTTGTAAACGTTTATTTCCTTTAAAAAATAATTTCAAGTTCATGAAATGATAAGATACCAGGATGCTATAACCAACCAAACTGTGTTGCAATATGGATATCAGATTTTAACCAAACGCATCCATAGATACAATAATAATAACGTCTTTACCCCACAGGCTGGCTGGTTGGGTGTATACCTTAACATGACCTCACATTACATAACTTTTCCCAGTTTTTTTGTACTCCCGCTTTCTGCTGCAATGATCCGATTCCGCCACAGGGACCACTTTCCCTTTATTGTGATGATTCCCGATGTTGCTGACATCGTAGGAAAACTTGATATCGTGGCTTCTAACTCGTACCTGACGCCAGGCATTGGGGGCATTTGCGTGTGCGGGGTGGAGGCCGGGGTCGGGGGCTTCAGGTCTCCCCCTTCTGCCATCGAACTACTGGTGGACTGAGGAGTCTGGGGTCCTTGCAGGGATCCGGAGCCAGCTGCAAAACAACAACACACACACACACACACACACACACACACACACACACTGAGTGCTTGTAAACGACAAAAGTCCTCCGGGTTGAAGATCCCAAAGAGTCGAGATAATTCAAAGAGCATGCCCTCCTCGTGCCTTCTCTGCAGGAATAAAAGCGAGAGTTGATAGTTGATAGTGAGGCGGGATAGTGCTGCGGAGAGCCCGCTGCTCGGGGCTTTCAGGAACACATGCTGCTTTTGGCAATCCTAAATCCCATTAAGAAATTCCTAAGCGCGGCACAGAGGAAAACGGTTTGTGTCAAGCTGACTAGCTTTTGAGTGCACAGCCAGCGAAAACGTTGAATTTTCCACCACCGGGGCTCAGAGACTCCGGGAAACAATGATCTAAACCCTCCGACTGACGGATTACTCCCTGACCTGTAGGGACCGGAGACGGCGCGGGGTGTAAGTGGGCGTGAGGGCGACTGTCTGGCGTTGTGTCCGCGTGTCACATAGCGGCGCTCATCCTTAACTTCAGCTCAGGACTTCTCACTATTAGCACGCCGGCCTGATGACTCACAGGTTCCCATTCATTAAACTCTCACACACACACACACACACAACACCGGGGTCACTGGCAGGTCACATTTATTCACATCACCCTCTCGCCTCTCAAGCTCACACACACACACACACACACACACACACTAACCGGCTCCCCCTCCCCCTCCTCCCTCAGGGCAGGGATTTCCCTCTACTAAAGATGAAGGGAGGAAAGGGGAGGGGGAGGATCTCATGAGGAGGAAAATCATAGCATGGTGGAAACAGAGAGAGAGAGAGTTGCATGACTTTCACCCACACACACACACACACACATTAAAGCCTCTTCCCCCCATTCATCATTTCTGGCTGAGCACTGATCTCCGGGGAGCGTTGCCGTGCCGATGCAGCCACGGGCCGGGCGACAGGCAGCGCGGGCACGGTGCTGCCGGGGCGCCGCTATCGCCGGATCGCCTCCCGCCCCTCCTCGCCGCGCCGCTCGCTCGGCTCTTCCCTCCGTACCGACCGGAGGGGCCGCCGCCAGCAGACGGGCACCCTGTACGTCTCCTGTGACAACACCCCGGCGCTGACTCAGGGCCCCGTGTCTGACGGCGCGGGTCGGGGCCAGACTGACGCGGCACTCGGTCGCTCCTGGTGTGGTTGCTCCTGGCAGCGGGAAAAAAAAACAACCCCGGAGAGCCTCCAAAACAAACAGCTTCCAGGCGACACATTGTCACGTGACACCCCCCCTCCCCCCCTCCCCCCGTACACCCCCCTACCCCCTCACCTCTGACTGACTGCCAGTACACACACTGACTTTGTACCCGCCATTCAGAGTGCATTGCAGGATTTGGCACGCTGGTGGGATGACAACAGAAAGACAGCGGGGCGACTCTGAAAGGACGAGCCTCTTCCTCGCTCGTCCTGAGCAAATGCCACAGTCTCCTCTCCAGAGACGGCGTGCGTGGAACTGTCCGGAGGACGCGCAGCACTTCGGTGACTTACAGTTACGCCGCCGCCATTTATAACTCCATCCAATACGGGGCAAGAAAATGGCCATTGATTTATGGAAGACGGACGGCAGGGCCCCGCGGCGTGAGATCGGCTTTTAACGCCGCCGTTAATATAATATACAGACACGATAAAATACTATCGTTGATGGGGCAGATGATGCGAGGCAAATAGAGCAAAGAGGATGTGACGAATTGCACGGAAACCACACTGCGCCCAGGGGAGGGATGGAAGAATTAAAGAGACGTTTACTCATCAGCGTGATTAAACTCGAGAGGCGGGGGTGGGGGGGTGGGGGTGCTCACCTGGGCTGGGAGGCTGGACCTTCGGCTGGTTCTTTTTGTTGTCCGTGTTGAAGAAGTCGGCGGGCGGGTCCTCGCCGCGCTCAATCTTGCACTCGAAGGCGTACAAACACTGGATGTACTGCTTCTTGAGCGAACTGGCCGCGCTGCTCGACGTGCCCACGTTCAGGTTGGTGGCCAGCTCCCTCCACTTCTTGTTCTTGTTCACCTGGCGGGGGGGGGGGGGGGGGGGGGGGGGGAGGGGCGATAGGAGGAAGGAGCGGGATCAGAACGCTGCACCCAACAGCCGTATAGGGACGCCGACGCCGTCATACCCACACTTTGCATTTTGCACATTTTATTTAATTTTTACACTGCTGAATATTTGCACATATGTTGTGTGTGTATATATACATATTTGGATATATGTTGTGTATACATACATATATATTTTATTTTGCATTTTATATTTCACTTGTATAGTTTATGCACAGTCACTTTGTCTTTCTTTCTTTCTTATATGTATATTGTATTCTTGTGTGTTTAGTTTATTGGTGCTCCTGTGTCCACAAATTTCCCCTTGGGGATTAATAAAGTATATTCCCCCCCCCCCCCGACAAATGCAGACGAAATCCAGGCCTACCTGGGTGAGGCCGCCGATCTCCTTGACGGACACGTAGAGCCGGTACAGATCGAGGGGCTTGCGCCCGACGGCGGGCAGGTTGTTCATGCCCATGGCCTTCTCGTCGGCGAAGGCCAGAAATCGATCCACCCACATCTTCCTCTCCGGCTCCGGACCGAGCTCGTACAGGCGAGTGATCTTCTCGTTGGTGATGGTGGAAGAGCTCGACTTCTACGGGACGGGGGACGGGAGGACATGGTGAGATTTCGAGAAGAAGAAAAAGACGCTCTGATCAAAAACATCCTCTGGTGGGTTAAGAACTTTACCTTTTTGGTTTCAGGCTTGGGAGTCCCCTCCACTTTGTTGTTTATCTTCTGGGTAGGGTTCATTTTCTCCACGCCGAACTCCGCACTGGGAGCCATTCCTAATAAAGCGGTAATAAAAGGAGGGGGGCGGGGGGGGGAGACAAATGATTACCGGTCCACTCCAGCTACCATGGGCCCAGTCTCCCGCTCGACCGCTGCTTGGTGTAGCTTTGGCTCACCAGGAGTGTTGTTGGCCATGTTGGCTCCCGTCGGGTACGGCCCGGGCCCCGCCTGGTTCATCATACCGTGCATGCTGTTCATCCCAGGGCCGTACGGAGAGCCTGTTCCCATCATGCCTTGGGCCATGTTAGGGTAGCCAGGAGGCCTGGAGAAGAACATGCTTGTTAAGAAATGAAACAAAACCCAAAGAAACATCATCGTCTCTGTGATTCTGCAACAACTGCCGAGTTCAGCCTATTCTGTAGGAAACGGCAATTTACGTCACGTGACGCCAGCGATTGCCGAGCCCACGGGCGCCTCTCTCTCTGTAGGCCGAGCTGGCATCTTCGCAGGGGAAAGATGTGATTCACTGTTCTCAGAGAATGCTTTCTCTCTTTCTCTCTCTAGCCACGTTTTTTTTTCTTCAATTCCTCTCAGATAAGTGTTTGGTCCTCTGCCATCAACTCTGCGGCACACTCGGGAACCACAACACGCAGCCGACCGGCTTGCACGTGGGAAGAGACGATCGCTCGTCTTGGTCGCACATACACAAAGGCACACACTCAAATTCAGCAAACAACACACAAAAAAAAACCTCTCCAGAGTGAAGTGTCTTAATGCATCAGTCCGACCCTCGACATTTAACCGCTGCCTCGTGTTTCGCCGAGACACTCATGCAGCCGGTGGCGGGAACCACCCACCTGTTGTGTACGGAGTTCGCGGGCCCGTGGTGCATGGAGGGGCCGCCGTCCTTCCTGTTCATGGCCGGAGGGGGACACATGCCGGACGCCACCTGAGGAGGCATGCCGGCCATGTTCGACGCCATCGCGGGACCGAAGGGCCGAGCGCCCATCTGCCCCGGGCCTATCCGGCCGGGCGGGACGCCGCCGCCGCCGTACGGGGCGCCGCTGGCCTGACCGGGCATGGGGTTCATGGAGCCGCTCATGCCGGGGCCGGTGGGGTAGTTGGCGTTGGGCATCCCCGTGTAGCCGGGCTGCCTGGGGTAACCTGGAAGGGTGACAAATAAGACAGGCGTGCAGACTTTAGCCTGGTTCTCACCATCATCAATCCGTGCCGCCCTACTGCGGTTAGAGGCTGCATGAGGACTTCCATTCATCTCTCTCTGACAAGATAAAGAGTTTTTAGCCAGCTCTAAATTTACCTCCGCACTGCCTGTTCTGACAAGCAGCCTGATGAAGCAGACCGTACTCTGGCTATCGTTTATCGCCGCTTTGACTTATAGAAGAACTTCTTCAAAGCTCACGGAAGCCATCTGAGACACTTCAGAGTTAAGTGATAGAATTTCATAAGTATATGAAGTGAGAGGAAACTTCAAAGCTTTAAAGAAAATACACTACCGTTCTAAAGTTTGGGGTCACTTAGAAATGTCCTTATTTCTCAAAGAAAAGCATGTTTTTTTCATGAAGATATTAAATTATTAAGAAATGCACTCTATACATTTATAATGTGGTAAATGACTATTCTAGGTTGAAACATCAGTTTTAATTAAATTAAATATCTACACGGTTGTGTAGAGGCTCATCTCCAGTGTTCTAACGGCACATTGCGTTATCGCCTTAGAAGAATAACGGAGGGTTACAATTTTAGGAAAACCTTTTGTTACGTTAGCACAGCTGAAAACATTTATGCTGGTCAGACAAGCTTTTCAACTGGCCTTCCTTTTGAGCTTGAAGTCTGAAGAACACAATTCATATTTAAAATAAAAATCATTATTTCTAACCTTGTCAATGAATTTACTATATTTTCTATTCATTGGATAAATAAAAGTGAGTTTTCATGGAAAACACAAAATTGTCTCTTTGTGTGACCCCAAACTTTTGAACGGTAGTGTATGTTGTTACTTTTACCTGGGCTATCTACAAAACCGATATGGCTGCAAGCGACAACTGTGAACTCATTCATAATAGATTTAGGATCTGAAAAAATAAGAAAGTAGCAGGGGTTGCTTCCCTGCTAACACTTCTACCGGGAGGCCTCACCTTGTGGGCCATACTGGCCCCCCTGAGGCCCATAGTTGCCCATCGAGTTGTTCTGGGGATATGGTCCCATCCCAGCATGCATCTGGCCTCCCGAGGACTGGCGTGGAGATAAGGCGGAGCCAGGTTGAACAGGGGACCCGTAGGGAGGCATCTGAGGGTTTCGCATGTACACTGGGGGGGGGGGGGGGGGGATCGGGAGAAAGCATCAGATACACGATCCATCAGTCGCACACTTGTACAACCAGTGCTAATGGTGAACGTAGCTGTTGCGTGTTACATTGAGGCTGAAAGCTACATTTTTGTGGCAAGATCGGGTGTTGACGCAAAGTTACTTTAGCCTCAGCCTCAACGGACGCTAAAACGATTGTTTCTCCGAGGCGTCCGCAGTCGGCCACGGGTTGAAATCTACTTTGTATGAACAATAAAGACACGAGGAAGAAGGGCCTCGCCCATCTGGTACATCCAGGTAGTGCAAGCGTGTCTCCCATGTGAGGTGGAGAAATCAGCAGTCTAGGTCATTAAATATTTACCATCAACAAAAAAAGGTCTCTGTATATGCTTTACATTACATTACATGTCATTTAGCAGACGCTTTTATCCAAAGCGACTTACAATAAGTGCATTTCAACCTAGAGTACAAACTAAGAACAACAAGAATACAGAAAGTAACATTTCCTCAACATAGTCAAACTACAAAAGTACCATAATAAGAGCTATTTAAGAGCCACTGAAGTGCAAATCTGTGTTTTAATCCAGATATAGTCGGAAAAGGTGCGTTTTCAGTTTCCGGCGGAAGCTGTAGAGATGCCCCGAGTTGCTCCATGTAGCCGTGTTGACGGCGTATGAATGTAACATGATTGTCAGTCGCTTTGGATAAAAGTGTCCACCCCGCTCTTTGCTGCATCTCAATCTCACTGATGTTCAGCGTGTGTCTCCAGTCACCCTGATTTGACCTGGCAAGTAGCCTATAAGCACATTCTTATTTTAAAATCCAGCCTGAGGGGCTGTTTACCGGCGGCCCCGATGCATACAAATGCAAACAGACACACCTACATGCTGCTGGGCACACATTCTTGCACCTTTTTTTCTTGGCCTCCGACCAGAGGAGTAGTTGGTTGCTATTTTTAAAAAGGCTTCTCATTCGGCGTTTTGAGGCCGGGCATTTGATCCCAGCGACATCGTGAACACTCACCCCGTTCCTGGCCCATGGCGGACTGGTTCATGGAAGAGTGCATGATGGTGTCTGACTGGACGCTGGGCGGCCGCGGAGGCATCTGATTACCTGTAAGACAGCAACGACACAAAAAGAGGCTCAGAGAGGCTCGGGAGGGAGGGAAAAAAGGATTTGAGAAATCCAATTGCTTTAGTTATCAGTTTAAACCTCACAGTATTGGCCATCAAAAGGACCACGAAGCAAATAAAATGCAATACAATAAAAAAGGAAGACAATGACAGCGTCCTGTTGGCTGCCTGTCATATTGCTCTCCACCATGAGTTGTTGGTGGCGTCGTAACTTCTGTTTCGGTGCCGTCTGGATGGTTTACTAGCGTCATGTTAGGAGAAAATGTTCCCATCTGGCAAGTCACTTCATGAATTTCAAATGGGATTCGATGTATTTGTGAGTGAGCAAGTGTTGAATTAAATCTCTAAATCTGTCAGCTGTTCGCCACAGCACCCAACGCACCCAACTCGCTATATATGAAAAAAGCATTTAATGTTTTTTCTGGTTAGCAGGGTCCAGGTGTAGCCCTACTCTTAAGATGAAAATGTTGTAGTTTAGTATTAGTATTTTAGTATTGTGTTTTTATTTGTATCTTTTATTTTTATTAATGCTCTAATGTAAACCCACTGCTGTGATCCAGAAATTTCCCCACTGTGGGACTAATACATTAATATCTTATCGTAAAATGCTTATTAGTGTTTAGTCACATCGAGCCATTTTCACCCCAATTCATTTTTAGTCAATGAAAGGTCGTAACATTTGAATTTATTTTTATTTTACTCATTATTTTGTCCGGCGTTTCTTAATTCAGGCTTTTGTCAAATGTTCTTTTTGTTGTCGTCAGAGTATATCGAACATTTCAGGCAATCTCCTCCGACTAAAACCAATACGTACTACTGTTGTTTCACTAACAGATTTCACATCAGACACATTTATCTCGCTATGATCTGAAGACAGATACAGAGTGAGAGATGAAGGACTCCGAGTCCTCTCGACCCGTCGACTCACCCGTCCCCTTATGAGCGCTGATCCGCCCAACATGTAAACATGTGTTCATCAACCAACTGAACACAACACAGCCCACGTGTGCACACACACCTGTGAGTGTGTGTGTGTGTGTCAGTGAGAGAGACAGACACACAGGAAGAGAGTGTAAGGTCTTTGAGATTTCTATAAAGCGCTATATATATCTAATATATTCTTATTATTATTAGACGAGCAGACAAAGAGAAATTTTGTTTTTCAAGTTATATTTCAGTCTCAACTTGTTGGGGGAAGTTTTATTGACAAATATTTTGTCATTGTCCTTCATAAAATTAATACTGGCTAGTTTTTTGGCAGGTCTGATGTCACCCTGAATCAATATTATTGTATTCCATTATTCCATTATGCATGTTGCTACTCTCTGTACATTGTCTTAGATAATCTACATGTGTGCTTTAAGAGCAAGTCCTGCTCATTTAAAACCACATGAAGTGAAATTCTCCTATCAGACCCCCTTTTCCATGTCATTGGTCATGTTACGGGTGTTTTGGCGGTTACATTTCATTATAGAATGAAACATTACACCTAATACATAAAACACGTTTGTTATAAGAGTAGAATGTCCCTTCTCTCCGTCAGCGATAGTGCATCCAGGAAGAGGTTTCGGAGGTTCACGTGTACACCGCTCCTTCAGTTCCACCTTTACCTGGCACAGCAGCGGGGGACAGGGGGCCGGTGCGGGAGGTGGTGACGCTGGCGGGGGAACCCACGGGCGACGGCGAGGGCCCGCGGATGCCCGGCAAGTGGGGCGACGTGTGCGGCGAGAAGGGCGACTGGGCGGGGTTGCTCTGCTCGCCCTGACTGCTGGAGACCCCCGAGGTGCTGACGCCGGGGCTCAGGGCGCCCTCGGCGCCGGTGGGCAGGTCGTCGATGGAGCCCGACAGGTCCTGAGACGAGAGGGACACGGCGGGTTAGTGGAGGAC
>CM070106.1:11102500-11127500 GCA_036178185.1 Liparis tanakae
AGGGATTCATGCGCCCGGCAGATCTTCGCCGAGTCGAGAAGGGAAAAAACTTTGGCGGCGATATTTCAAAGTGTGCGGTTCCCTGCGTCGCAGTGGCAGCTGTTGAGAGGGAAGAAGATAAATCCACTCCTTCGTGCACGCCCCTCAGCAAATGTAATTTTTTTTTATATGGGGCGCTTTGATGCATCAAGTATCAAAAACTGGCATTAAAAACTTTCCTCACATATGTAATCCTGTTTATTTATTCTTAGACGAGAGACGGCTTTTGATCTAACAATCGAAATGTTTTTTGTCAATAGACGGCATTTTTATTCAGGAAGAGACGTTGTGGCTGTCTGGGGAGACGGCTCTGAAGAGGCTATCGAAGTCGTTATCACCGCCAAGACGGAGGGATTTCAGAGTACCGGAAAGTACTGAATAAAGGGATTTTAAAAAGGATTTGGTTGGATAATTGATTATGAATCAGTTAGCCGTACATTAAGAGCCTATGTCATGAAAAGTATTATTTTATTTTAATTTTTTTAAAGATGTCTTGTTTATTTAGCTGAAGGGAAAAAGGTGGTTTGTTTTCCTCAAAGTCAGGTATTAAAAAAATTAATATATACACGTTATATACATATATATTATACATATACATAAATATATGTGTGTATATATAAATATAATTATTATATATATAAATATATGTATATATATAATTGAAATCTAAAGAAACATTCATACATACACCTGCCACGCAGCAAAGAGGCTCTTTACCATTCTGTAAATATCTGACAACTGACAGCTCCGCTCTCTTAGCCTGCCCAGGCAGAAGCATTGTACAGACACACACATGCACACAGTCACACACACACACACACACACACACACACACACACACACACACACACACGCACGCTCGCTCGCACACACGCACACAACTCATACCTACTCCCACTCTGCAGTCATTGATTTTTCCCAGCTCAATACTGCACAGCACCAGCCTGTTCTGCTGACTGCACAAGCCGGACAGCGAGAGAAGAAGAGAGGAAGGAGGAGGAGGAGGAGGAGGGAGGAGGAGGGAGGGGGAAGGGGAGCTTGGCGATACGGATACTGTGTGGCTCTGCTATTCAACACGCTCATTATTAGAAGGCAGATGATGAAGAGGACATGGATCGGGCATGAGAAAGAGTTGAGGGACGTGGGTTTGCCAAGTTGAAGGATGACGGCTCATGAGCTTGCAGGAAGACTACAGAACTGTTATTAATGCCAATTACAGTTGATATGAGGGGAGAATATGAAAAGACACCAATTTTCTACATGCAAAAAAAAAAAGGGGGGGGGGGTGGGGGGGGATGTGCAAGCCGTGTTGTGGAGAGAAGGAGAGATGCAGCTCTTTCTGTGGAGCTTCCAGCTCCTCTCTATGGCAGCCATTTTGTGCTTTTTTCCCAGCACTGCCTAACATGGAACTTCAGAGCTGAGGACTGCAGAACGGCGTTCGGAGGGTCGGAGGGTCGGAGTGAGGCAACGAGACGAGCGCGGCGTCGCAGAATTGAATTTTTTTTAAAGCCTACAATTTTAAAAAACGCATATCCCCTGACGCGATTATTGTCGCGTTATTGTTTACGAATGTGAAAAAGAGGCAGAAAGTCTCCGCCGCTGCTCCTCTTCCTATATCCTCCACCGCTCCTCCTCTGAGTCATCCGCTCGGCGCTCTCCGCCGTCCTAATGTATTCCATTTGCAGATTACTTCACTGAATCAATCAAGCCCAACCAGAGCCATTAGTCTGCCAGGCCGGCCGATTTTTCTTTTCTTTTCTTTTTTTTTTAGGTTATGAGAAACAGAAAGTGGAAGAAGAGAGGTTGCGTAGCAGCCCTGAGATAATGAAACGGATCTGGAATGTGTGACCCTGGCCAGTAGTGTAACTAGATCTGGCAGTGGTGGTGGTAAGGAGGGAGAGGTTTGTGTGTGTGTGTGTGTGTGTGTGTGTGTGTGGGGGGTTCATCCCTCAGTCACACACTCTCCCTGACCTACTCTTCTCCGTCATTCTCAGACCTCAAGGTTTCACCGGGCTTCCTCATTCTCAGGCCCCCAGATGCTAAACACAATATACAGGCGGGTGGGGAGATGGGGAAGGAGGAGAAAAAAAAAGGAGGAACGAAAAGAAAAACCTTGCTCTCTCCCGACTGGCTTGCACTCACGCTCACATGTCCTCTGTGGCGAGGCGATAGCTGAGGAAGAGAGAGCAAGAAGGGGGAGGGGGAGATGAAGGGAGAGAAATGGCTGCATCTCAAGTGCTGCCATGGTTACTGTGATCCACGTGGTTGACACATTAGAGCAGACACAGTCCCTCCCCCCTGTTGCCGCCATCCCTCTGTGTGTGTGTGTGTGTGTGTGTGTGTGTGTGTGTCTCTCTCTCTCTCTCTCTCTCTCTCTCTCTCTGTCTCTCTCTCTCCCGGCGGCCTCCCTGCGTGCCTGGCGGGGTCACGGTGCAGTCAGCTACTACAAAAGAAGCAGCCCGTCATTGTTACAGGAAACGCAGACGCACCAAAGCTGTGTTCAACCTCCCCCCTCCCCCCTCCCCCCACCACCACCACCACCCATGCTTCTGCTCCACCAGCGCTTTAATTACACACTCAGCCTCCAGGCCCTGTGCACTGAGGAGAGCTGAGACACACACACACACACACACACGCGCGCATGCTAAAACAGAGAGTGGACAAACACAAACCAGCAGAGTCGTGAACTTCTCCGCCGCCTTCCTCGAGTCCCTGATGTTTATGTTTACATGCAGACGGCCTTGACGCTGCGGCGCTGCACGCTCGCCGCTCACTCGGGGCAACGCGGGCTTCTGGTATTCAAACGGGGTCATGGGAAAAGCCATCTTTTCCCTTTTAAAGATCAAGTGATATTTTCTGCACACACTTTCCGAAGGGGGTTCTCCTCCCTTTCTCCCGCCTCAGCTTCTGAACACGCCGACGAGACTCGACTGAGCCGAGACGCATTTTACCCCCAGACCACCGCCGTCGGGGGGCTTCCGCCTCCACGCACAGGTGACAAAAACCATCGCCACTCAGACTAGATTGTATTTGAGGCCGTCTAGCTGATAAAAACACCTGTAACGGCTCCGTGCTGCAGCGCCTTGGGAAAACGGCGAGAAACGAGACGGACGCCGCGGAAGACGAGACGGCCAGGCGGGCGACGCCTCGGCCGCCTGGCCCGAGGGCGCCGCCCGCGCCCCGCGCCGAGGGCTTCTGGGAAGTCCACCGACGGCTTGGAGAGAGGCAGCTCCGGCCCCAGCGCGAGGTTTGCAGGGCTGAGCTCAACCATAAGGGGGCAGTCCCATCCCACTATGAGGGAAGAGCTAGAGGAAGGAGGAGAAGCCAGGCAGGCCCCTACCTCATACAGCAGCAGCAGCCATTACAGGGCTTCACGTGAAACTCCCGATGCACCGAAAGAGCGACCTATAGGAGCTCCCATCGACCCCGAGCCAGTGACGTACACACGAGACGCTGAGCAGATGGCTCAACGACTACTCGGGTTGATGAAATTAACATCTCTTGAGTTCTGTTATCTCGTTTCCCGTAAATGGAGGCAAACGGCAAACACGAAGAGGGAGCAGGCCCGAGCCTGGGAACACCCCGTCGGGGTTAGAGATCTCGTCACAGACGCCATGTCTACTACCTCCAGACGAGCTCCCCTCCAGCGCCCCAGAGATCAGCATTACACCGCTACTTCATCACCAGCCGCCACGTGGGGAGGATAATAACAGAGTCGGGGGGTGAAAGAGTGAAGCGGCCTCATTCTGAGTCTCGTGCTGCTAATGCACAGACAATGCAATTCATTTGACGCTGATCAATACCGCTCCGCTTCAATATTCCGGTGTGACGCGGCCTCGCAGTCCCAAAAAAAAGGAAATAAAGGCCAACTATGAATCTTAATCAATACGTAGGGAGATCTTTTTTTAAACGCTCCGCATTTGCCTAATTGAGCTTCTCTGTGGGGGTAACAAGAGGGGGGGGGGGGGGGGAACAAACACCGCAGCAGTCTGCGTGTAGCTAACACACACACACACACACACACACACGAGATGAAGGGAGGTGATGGAAGGGAGGAGAGCGGGGGAGAGAGTCTGATTGCTGTGAATAATGGGGAGATGGTGTGTGTGTGTGTGTGTGTGTGTGTGTGTGTGTGTGTGTGTGTGTGTGTGTGTGTGTGTGTGTGTGTGTGGGGGGGGATCACAATAGTAGCAGGGAGTCCCAGGGCAGCGCACAGATGCCCGAGTGAGGCAGGCAGCTGCCCGGCCCGAGGTAAGGGGTGCGGGGACGTGGAGGCCGAGGGGGTCTGGAGAAGAGCGGTGGGGAGGAGGAGGAGGGGGAGGGAAGTCTCTAGACCCCTACAGTCAGTCTGCCTGCTTTCCAGAGCAGCGACGCCCCTCCCCTCCTACTGTCACCCACACACACACACACACACACACACACACACACACACACACACACGTCTAGGGGGCGCTACCAAAGCAACCGACACTAGCAGAGAATTAACTGGGGTGGGGGGCGAGGGAATAATAGAGGTTATTTCATAGAGTGAGAGTTAATTTCATTGCGGGGCCGGTTTCATCCATCCAGGCTCGGCAGCTTGTTCCAGCGAGAGCAGGAGAGGAGGAGGAGAGGAGGAGAGGAGGAGAGGAGGAGAGGAGGAGAGGAGGAGAGGAGGCAGAGGACAAACAGTGCTGCAGTCAGCCACAGTCTTTGTGCTGCGAAACTAGCTCAGCCCAGCAGAAATGGAGGCAGAGGGGAGGGGCGTGCGAGAGTGTGTGTGTGTGTGTGTGTGAGAGAGTGGAGTGAGTGAGAGAGCAAAAGGGAGAGGGAGAGTGTTCTCTCACTCTCTGTGTGCGTGTGTGTGTGTGTGTGTGTGTGTGAGAGAGAGAGAGAGAGAGAGAGAAACAGGGGCTTGGGTTTTAGAAGGCTGAGAAACAATTCACTGAAGGCAAATGCAAAACAACACACTGTCAGCAGATTGAATTTTCTCAAGTACATTAATTCAAGTACAGAGAGGAAAGAAAAGGGTGAGACGGAGAAGTAGCAGGGGAGAGAAACAGACGAGCTGGGAAGAGGGAAGGAGGGAGGGAGGGAGTGGGTGAGAGCGAGCGAGCGAGAGGCACCCTGGAATCTGAATAAGACATGCACACACAGGAAGCAAGGGCCCCAGAATAGCAACAGGAAACTGGCCCCGGACTCTGAATACTGTGAGCGTCAGAGGCTCGCAAAACAAGGCTGCGCTGCACAGCGTTATGAAAGCTGATTTACTGAGAGAGCGAGGGAGGGAGGAGGAGGAGGAGGAGGAGCAGGAGGGGGGAGGGCGCAGGCGGTGGAAAGAGAAAACGAGAATATAGGCCGAAAGAGGAACGAGAAAGAGGCAGTGTGAAGAATATATATTTATAAAAGCAGGAGAGAGAAAAGAGAGAGAAATGCAGCAACAACAAAAAAAAAGCAGTGTAATATTGAGAAAGGCTCAGAGGGGGTTGGGCTGTGTAGGAGAGGGGAAAAAAAAAAGAAAAGTGGGCCGGCCTTGTCAGGCTGATTGCTCCAGAGCTATGTCGCAAAAACAAGCTTAGCTGCAGCAGGAGAGCAGAGCTGGGCTGGGCTTAGCAGAGAATGGGGATTGCAGGAGGAGGAGGAGGGGGAGGAGGGGGGGGGGAGGAGGGGAGGAGGAGAAGTTGATCAGCACCAAGACTGGAAGATCCCTCGGTTCCAGATCAGGAGGCTTGGCACATAACATTAAAGGTCATTAAAAGAGGGGGGGGGGGGGTTGAGGGTGCCTATTGTTATGATGTGGGTGGTCCCTTAGCTTCGCAAATGCACTGGATAAGACTCGATTGATGCGAGGGTGGGTCCTGATGGGTAGAGATCTAGCGATACGTTGAAAGGTGAGATAACTAGGACCTCCAACACGAGGCAACCAATAGAAAAGCGCCATGGATGTGTGCCTTTCATTATTTGAAAAAACAGAATAGAAGCCTCTTATCTACTACACATTATACACAAGTTGTTGATTTAAAGTCATTCAAAATAGGTATCGAGTCGACTCCATTACAAAAAATTGTTTTAAGGCAGATATACATCTGTGATAATAAAGTACACAATGTACAGCCTCCGCCCTTTCCTTTAAAGATGAAACAACCTCCCGATGAATCCCCGTATTTGAAAAGGCGGGATGAACATGAGGATGGAAAAACTAACTCGGGTGCGAGTGTGTGAACGACATGTGACCTTTCTCTCCGCCGGTCGGCCTGGAGCACATTCAGGCACATCGGGAGAGACGAGCGTCACAAGCAGTGGGCGGCTCCGAGTGGGATTAGCCCCGCGGTGGAGAAGAGGGGCTACAAAAGACCTCAAAAAGGACAAGGAGGGCTTTTTTTTTTTTTTTTTAAAGAGAAGGGGAAAAGGGGGCCCATTCCCATGGGTCGACACGGAGAGGAAGTGTCACTTCCAGGGAGTATGAAAGCCAGTCAGACTCTCGCCTGCTTCGCCTCCGCCGAAGCCACAATGGAGGAGGCGGTGGGCCGGCTGGATAAGCCGCGAGGAGCTTTCACACCATAGGTAATATGATTCTCCTCCAAAATAAAGTACACTGGAGCCACAAAATTAATTGAGCGGTACCACGTTGCCAACATGACCCCGAGCAACGCGGGATGGGATTAACTAGTTTGGTCATTAAATGGGAATTCAGGCGATTCAGTATTATACTGCCGTAACCTCGTGAGGGGAAGACTTCGACAAGAACATCGGCTGTGTCAAACTCCACCAAAAAAATAAAAACAGAATATAATGGCCCATACAATAAAATGTTTTAAAAATGCAATAATTTCTAATAAAGTCTGATGAATCGTATATAATTGAGATTGACCGAAAGGGACACTTCCGAGTATGCAACATTAGCGTTTCTTTAACTAGCCCCCCCCCCCTTTACTCCTCAGCGCTCACGTTACAAACGCCACACCTCCGCTGTAGAAACGCAGGCTTTGTACCAAACGATTCAAATCTCCGAGCCCACATGTAGACGTCACCGGTGACATCATTTAGAAGAGCAAAGCTCCACGTCGAGTCTTTAAACAAATATTTGCCGCGGCTGCCGCGCTCTTCTCCTACACGTCGTTTGTACGAAACTACAGCGAGACGCTTAATTGACTTTACTTCCGCGCGCCGCGTCGACACACGTGTGTTGATCTGCTGCCTCTGACACACTCTCTGCGGGTGAGTTTTGAAGCTGCTATTTAATTGCCCTCCTCGAAAAATAAATAAAGTTGTCAGAATCTGGACTCCTCCTGAAGAGTGAATTCATCCATGTGTGAAATTGGTGGAGTGCCCCTTTAATCAGCAAAGTTGGTTATTCATTAAAGACTCAGTCAATAGCGTGACACATTTCAAACTACACGAAAAGAAAAGAAAAAGCCCCCCCCTCTCTCCTTCCCTTTAGCTCTTCGTTCATTTCCCCTTTTCTAGAAATTAAACTACTGCGGTAGATTATTATTTTTAGACTCCACAGACTTGTACTTTGCAATTATTTGGTTCATTGTGCCGTACTCACTGGAAGTTGCCTCTAGATTAGCATCGGCTACAGAAAGCTACCATGCTGAAGTGCAACGAGGTTTCTATGAAGACAACCGCAGCTCCGGGGAACCAACAGTGTGCGAAAAATACTCAGCAGTTAGAACGCAGGAACCAGCTCGACCTGCTCAGCTAGTTCCACTACGGCTGCCTGTTTCTCTCTCCCTCCCCTCCCCCTCCCCCGCCGTCCTGCTTCCTCCGCCTAATATCCACAGCTCTCTTCTCGAGCCGACTGTTGCGTTCCTACCTGCGCCTCCCAGCGTGCGCCGAGCCTCCCGTACTCCGTATTCCCACCTGAACGGCGGCCTAACAGACGCGGGCTTTTAAGCACCTGGCTCCGACGGACCCATCTGTGCTCCGGATGAGGCGATGTCTGGCTGCTTCCGCGCAAACGCTACTAGAAAAAGGTAGCTGAACGGCGCCTACCTCGGATCAGGATACAAACATGTTCCGAGGCAGATTCAAACAAAGGCGCCTCCACAAATCGCTGCAGGTGCTTGCAAAATAAAAATGCCTTTACTCCGTCCGATTAAACTCGTGGATTTGTCTCGCGCAACCCGACGGGTAGTTTGAGAAAACAGGATTCTTTGCTAAATGTGGCACTGGAGAAGCAGCAGGCTGCAGCAGCGAGAGGCCCCGGTGAACGTTTTGTTTTGGCGCACTCCAGTTCTGTGCAGGTGCACCTAAATAAAATAAAAAGGTTTGTGGAGCGCGTTCGACGTCCTCCGCGGAGCAGACACACTTCCGTCTTCACAAATGTAGACACTTGGGATTTACAAGTTGAACTCTACGCTTCCCTCCCAGCATCTGTTAAGGCTCTGTGAAGTAAAGTCAGGTGTATTAAGTGGAGAGTTGCCTCAGTATATCTTAAGAAAGATGAATTTGCATGTTTTGCCAATGTGAGGTAAAGGGGCCACGTGTGATGGAAACGTGCGACTCTTGACGGGTTCAGATAACGAGCCCCGCGACTAATTCAGAGAGCCGTGTCGGATACGTCTCAGGATTACGGCTTAATGAAGCTTCCGCAGCCATGAATCCTCTCCTGGAAAAGAGCAACACCAAAGAGCAACATCAGAAACATGTTTCCCGCATTTTGTGCAGTGCAAGTCGGGCTATCAAATCAGCTTCATTTCCAGGCGCAACAGATGCCACCGATGCATATCTGCTCGGAACACCTGTGGGAGTCAATTCAGCTGTTTTGACACCGGCTGTCAGGGTTACACTCGCAGCTAGCATGGTCTAATCTCAACACAGTGTTACGTGCCCTCCGCAGGGGTGCTGAGCGAAGGAGGAGGAGGAGGAGGAGGAGGAGTTCATCGCTACCTCAGCCAGATTAATCTCAGACAATCACGTGACTCCAATAGGGAATCCCCGAGAAGTCTGAGGGAAATAAATAAAAATAGCCCTGGACTGAGTGCCTGCTCGGCCAATGGCTGAGCCCACGGAGAGATGTATAAATAAATAAGAGAAATAAATAAATGAAGAGGGAAACACATCCTGAGGGCATCCCCTACTGGCATACACAGCCTCTCATCCCTCCCTCTCAGAATCTCCCACTCCAGCCAATCACTCACACTATTTGAAGTTATTTGCTCGCACTCCCTCAATCGCGCATCCCCGACTCCGCTCTCTCACTTTCATTCTCTCTCATTAATGATCTCATTTCTCACTCTCCTTCCCCGAGGCCCAGAATGAGGTTAGCTGCAAAGTCTGACCTATAAACACTGCCATGGAAACTGCAACGTGTTAAAGCGAGACACCTCTTTAACAGGGGGGGGGGGGGGAGTCTAGAGGGGTTGGGGGTTCTCTCACCTTTATCTTAGCCAGAGGGCAATCAGACGGCAGATTTACTTCACTTCTAACAATCCTTTTCCTGGCAGAAACACTTTTTTATTTTTTTTCTCGAGTCAGGAGAACCCTGCACTGCCTGAACTCGCTTTACTCACTCTTGGCATCGGCTGGTGGCGTGCATGCTGAAGTCAGAGGCAGCAGAGGAGGGGGCCACAGATAAGTTATTACTGTGAATAATATTGGGTAAAAAACACATGGATTTTAAAGTGTTTACAGTATTTTAGGACAGGACCAACGTCAGCGCTTCAGAGGCGTGGCTATTGAAGCGGTGAACAAAGCTGTGGATCCCCCGGTGTCCACGGTACTGAATATGCACCGTTCTATAGCGAAGCATGCAATACCCACTGTCGTTATCGCTCTTCAAAAGTCCATCACGTTGCTGTAAATAGGTGGTGCAGCCGAACAGCAGCAATAATCACGTTGTTTTTTAACCCGACATTTAGATGTTTTCTCTTCCTCACTCAGATTCCCCCGCTCACACGAGAACACTTTGGTTTATTTCCGTTTAACTACAGTTGATGTTACTGCTGCGGGGTATTGTTTGCTGCATGACAGAACCAATCCAGATGCCAGGTGATGTCGTTATTGAGCAACAGTTTTGAGAAATTAACTGAGTAATGTATTCCTCTTTCCTTTTGTGACACCAGGGATCGGACTTGAACCCTGAGATCCGCTCTGCTCCCCACCCCCACCCGATGAACTGAGTATTTTAGGCATGCAGAGACTTATCAGCCAAATGTGCCTTGATGACATAAGATGACCCTCACTGATGGCAGTAAATGGCTAAATATTGTGTTGTTTATTCACGGTTGGACTCTGAAAATAGTATTACGACTATTCAGCGGCTGTTTGGAGAAACAGCCAGTGGCTGGATGGAAGAGAGCTGCAACAAGGCACTGATGTTCATCTTTTATCTTTTTTTTCATACATCTCGCTAAGAAGAAGGCTAAAGAGGCCAATCTGAGTTTTGTAAAGAGGTCCGTTTGTGTTCTGCCCTGGTGTAATACAAGAGGTTGACGATAGCTCTTGATTATCAACTGCTGCTTGTCAAAATCTTGACACATAAAGGGGTCGTCTACAAATGTAGAACTTCAAAATATTTATTTTATATATATATATATAAATATAAATACAAAAATGTAAACAGCCTACCTCCACTTTAAGTCTGTTGCTCACCTTCAATATTCTTAGCAATTATTGCAATTATTGTCTTCTCTGGCCATGGCTGAATGACTGGTGGTAATATATTTGTAGACTGAATAACCATAAACCGCATATTAACTAGGCAGCCCATGACGGTGGTTGGTGCCCATGGAGGACGGCGGAGCATGTGACCCAGCTCCAGTGAGCTACAATGAGGAGTCAGATGAAGAGATCTCACCGGCAGACTGGACGGCCGGCCCTGCATGCTGTCCTCTTGACTGCTCTTGTTGGACGCCATGGGCTGGTTGGAAGGAGGAGCGCTGGACTGGGAGCTAAAGGAATCCTGGGAGAGTTCCTGAAGACGGGGACAGGAAGCAGATCAAACGTGAACAACAGATCCCCGAAGCCAAGAACCGTTACCACTCATCGGCTCTTTGCGACGTACAGCAATACCACAGATTTGCGATTTGAATACTTCCTGCGTGGCATGTCTGTCGCCGTAGGAGAGCCACGGCGAGGGAGAAGTCATCGCTTACTGTACAGCTATTTGCCTAAGTCGCTCACTAGTGGCTTCATCTTCATGTGATCTTCACGTTGTACCAACAACAAGCTAAAATAAACGGCAACGCTCCACTCCCGTGTAATCCTACTGTTCTTACTGCTCAGTTAACAAGCGTCCCGCGTATTCAAACCTACGTTACGTTATGGACAACTAAGTGCATAATGAGTTTAACCGCCTATTAGAACTAAGTAAAATAGAAACAAAAGGGCGTGAAACGAGGAGAGACGGGAATGTGTTCACTGCGAAGCCGGCGGGGACCGGCGGCGGTCTGCGTGGGAACGTCGGCGCGGCGGCATCTTACGGCGCCGATAAAGAGCAGCGAACATAAAGAAGCACGCGGCGGCTCGGGAACCTCGGGGGACGGAAACGCAGACGGGCACCGAGGCGTGCGTGGCGTCGTTACCTGCGGAGGAGGCGGGAACCTCTGATATGGCGACTGCTGCTGCTGCTGCGGCGGTTGCTGCAGCGGCGGAGTCTGGGAGTACGGCGACGGCTGACCCTGCTGCCCGTGCCCTGGAGGGGGCTGGGCTTGAGGAGACGGGCCCCCTGGTTGTTGCTGTTGTTGTTGCTGCTGTTGTTGCTGCTGCTGCTGCTGCTGCTGTTGCTGTTGTTGTTGTTGTTGTTGTTGTTGCTGCTGCTGCTGCTGCTGCTGCTGCTGCTGCTGCTGCGGAGGTCCTTGCTGCGACTGCGGCTGAGGTTGTGGCTGCGGCTGCGGGGTTTGCTGCTGCGGTAGCTGCCCCGGTCCAGAGGATTGTTGATAGCCAGGCTGCTGGCCCTGGGGGCCCTGCTGACTTTGGGGACCCGGTCCCTGCTGCTGCTGAGGCTGCTGCTGCTGAGGGGGGACGTAGGGAGGCTGTCCCGGCTGAGACTGTGGGGGCTGGCTATAGGGAGGCTGCCCTGGAGGAGGGCCGTGTGGACCTTGGGATTGTTGGTAGGGGGGTCCAGGCTGCCCGTGTTGGCCAGAAGGCTGCACAGGGTGGCCCTGTTGGGGGTAGGGGGCTCCGGAGCTGCCCTGCGGTTGGCCAGCGTACGGAGGCTGCTGTTGCTGCTGGCCGGGGTGAGGGGGGGCGCCATGCTGACCGTAGTAGCCCTGGCTCTGCTGGCTGTAGCCACCGGGCCCCTGTTGTCCATAAGCTGACATCTAGATGTGGAAACAGAAAAAAAATTGGTGAAGATCAAAACTAGCTCACCTTTAAACTAGGTGGGGAAAAAATATGCACGTAAATAAAAGCCAGCACAGTTGAATTACACCTCTTGTTTTGGATTTAGATTTTACCAGAGGTACTACCCTGAGGCTCTCTGTGGAATACCGAACCCTACCTGAATACAGTCCGTCCACTGACGCCATCTTTTTTTAACCATGTAAAAATACATAAAAATAACCCAATCTCCTAAGAAACTTCTTTGATTTTCTTTTGCCCTTCATTGCCAGCGGAGTAATCGGAGCATCTCTTCATCTTACTCGAAGATTAAAAGCGAGCGACGACAGTTTGGTCCGCACGACGCGAGCGTGTCCCTCGCCATAACCCGATCAGTCAAAGTGTTGGAATTCAGGCGTGCGCCGCTTCAAATTACTGCTGTGAAAATAAGAATTGAGTTTTGACTTCATCTCCTTGAACTTCAATACGAGGCTTTTCATATTCTACCCGAACCCGCGAGTGGAAAGCCTTTCAATACAGCGATTTTGTTTCATTACCCTCAAGGAGCATGGAAGGAGAAAGCACTGACCTTGTGAGGAAATGCAGTATAATAAAAAAAAAATACAAAAAGAAGAAGAGGAGGAGGGGGGGGAAGCCTGTGTTATTTTTATTTCTTTGGGGAAGAGGAGGAGGAGGGTGTTAGCTACTCAAGAATTCAAAGAAAATACTAGACGGGAAAAGAATCCCCACGCATTTAAAACAACGTGGAGTGGCTGTGTATCCGTCTGACAAAAGGAGGGGAAGCCGTTTTCTTCTCTACAGGGCACTTATCGAGTCCACGGTCAGACACCAGGCAGGCCAGTATGAGATAATCACACCACACAATGGGCACAAGACCACAGACGGCGACCGGGGAAGAAAAGGCTTCACTCTACGGGATTCCCTGCATGCGTTTGTCTGTGGAGACGGAGTGGCTGGCTGAGAGAGTTCAAGGGTCTAATTCATAGTGAAGAGAAGGTAGCGATGGCAAACTAGGTTTGCCGCGTTCAATTGGACGGCGCCGTCAGAAAGCGCTGCCCGCTGCGCCCATACACACGGGTTTCGCTTTTGAGCGAGAAAAAAAAACAACAAACCCGACTGAAAGATTGATGGCTCGCTCTCGTCGAGCCGGTTCCTCCCGAGAGACTTTTATCGTCAGTTGATTTTTGGTCCCTTTTTTTTTTTTTTGGCTCTCCGAATAACGTTGTTGTTTTGGATCGTGTTGAAGGACTTTTGAAATGCTACGATCTGATTCTATCCCGATTCTTGGTGTCGCGATTCAATTATCGATTAGTACATTTATACTAAATCGAAGAATTCGAAGGGGTTTACAATCGTCAGGCTCTTTATCTTTAGACAAACATCTTCTGATGCGTTTCAGAGATGCTCGCTGCTTCCCGTTTAGGGACTACAGATGTAAATGAGCTCACAGCGAAGCCAAGAAGCTGTTCACCCTCCCTGTGAAATTAATAAATAACATCAAATATCTAAATTAAATAAATATATGGGGCTCTACGAACTCTCGACTAGAGAGACGACAACAGAATAGTTAATCAAGCCAAATATACCATTATTTTCTTTCTTGTGGATAGTTAAGGATCAATACCCAGGGTTCTTACACATTTCGACCAATGGATCTCCAGGACTTTTCCATGACTTTAAACCAAATTTCCATGACCAAACTGAAATCTCGGTATAAACATGAAAACTGTAGAAAATATTGCATATCGAGAGCTGTCGCTGGC
Source organism: Liparis tanakae (assembly GCA_036178185.1). Taxonomy (NCBI): domain Eukaryota; kingdom Metazoa; phylum Chordata; class Actinopteri; order Perciformes; family Liparidae; genus Liparis; species Liparis tanakae. Next base: position 11,116,570 of record CM070106.1, read on the forward strand.
TTATATTTTGAGCGTCTTTTAAATAAATAAAAAACTTGGCGTACAAGAACATATGATTTTAACAAATGTCCATGACTTTTTCAAAAGTTTTATGATTTAAGTTTCTTCCTGGAAATGACCATTTTTAAATTCCAGGACTTTTCCAGGTTTTCCATGACCGTACGAACCCTGAATACCTCTTTTATACCCGCCTGCTAAATACTAACATGTTTTAAAAAAGGTGTGAAAACAGAACCATTTCTTGGCCAGAAGAAATTATTCTGGAGAGAACCAGGTGAGAAGTTCCCCTTGTCTCCAGTCAACGCTATGCTAAGCTAAGCATCTTGTAGTTTTAAATTCTTTGACGGATAACGGAACGATTACAGCGGGTTACTCATCCGACTCTTGGCAGGAGAGGAACAAGCGTATTTCCCAAGATGGCAATGCTCCTGTATCTAAAAGCATGATGTGCCTTTAAATAACAATAATCAGATTACGCCTCAACACATCCTTATCTTGAGTACTCTTTACCGGCTTCGGATGCCTACAAACTTCCCGGTGCACAACTTTCGATGCGTTTGCTCAATGACGTCACTTCATCTACTGTAAGCTTCCATTTCCAGCTGAAGCAGCAAGTCAACGACTAAATAAACTACTAAACTCTACTGCCTCAACTAACAGGAAGATAAAACATTATTCACATGCAGACTTCAAGTCATGCATCATGACCAAGTACCAGAGCAGCCCCATTAACTGTCCTCTCCTTTTACTTTTTACGAACAGAAATGGGGCTGAATCGTGCCACCGTGTCAGTGATGGACAGTATTTCTATATTGAAGGGGCTGGAAGAATTATAATTTCACAAGGCAGTCACTTAATAGTAATAATAATCATTGTACCACATTTTACACGCTGCAGCTTTAATTTTTTCTTCTACATTTTACTGAAATTCTAAATGTCTTGAATCTTGATTCGATTCTTAAAAGGTTGCTTACTCTTACCGTTTGCTCTAATGTTACCTGCCCCAGCTTGAAGATGGGGAAGAGAACAGACAATCTTCTCAATAAATGTCAGCGAAATTCACAGACGTAGCCAAAAGGAGAACTCCTTATGGAAACAATGACGTGGTAAACGGCTTTCAAAAGTTCATCTCATTTATCTCAGCGACTGAGATTTAATAGGTTCCACTGTGTGTGAAACGTCGTCCGTCGCGGAACGTATTCCAACTTTTAAAGTCGATCTGCGACTTCAAAGTGGAAATTGTGCGAGGTGACACTGATAACAGGGTTCTTACACGTTTTGACCAATGGATCGCCAGGACTTTAAACCAAATTTCCATGACCAAACTGAAATCTAGGTATAAACATGAAAACCAGAAAATGTTGTGTATTGAGAGCTATCGGCAGCTTATATTTTGAGCGTCTTTCTTTAAAAAATATATTAATTATTTCAAACTCGGTGTAAATAAACATGTGATAACAAATTTCCATGACTTTTTCAAAACTTTTATGATTTAAGTTTTTTCCATGACTTTTCCAGGCCTGGAAATGACCATTTTAAAATTCCATGACTTTTCCAGGTTTTCCATGACCGTACGAACCCTGTGATAATGCGGGGACGGTCGTCTGAACGCGTCGCTACTGACCTGCTGTCCGTACTGCATGCCGCCCATAGCGCCGGGTGTTCGGTTCTGCATCGCCATAGGATACCTCTGAGGGCCCGGGGGTCCGTAGCCCTGCCCGGGGTAAGAGCCTCCCTGCTGGGGTCCGGGCCCTGCAGGAGCCCCTTGCTGCTGCTGCTGCTGCTGCTGTTGCTGTTGTTGTTGTTGCTGCTGTTGTTGTTGTTGCTGCTGCGAGTACGGGTTGGGTCCTCCTCCATACGACTGCCCGCGCATCTTTCCGACCTGGTCCATTGGGCTTGGAGGCTGGAGGACACAGACAGAATTTAATTTAATTTGTCCGATTGTCCGTATAGTTGGTTGTTTTGTAATTTTTGTATTTATTCTTTTTTGATTGTCTGGTGCAACTTGTAAAAACTTAAAATAAAATGATTGAAAGAAAGAATTTGCAATGTTTCAGTGAGCTGAAAGAAAGAAAAGCTCAGTAATGATGCAACATGGACTGTTCAGGCTCCAGTGATGCGGCAGGAGAACATGAGAGAGATCGTTTTTTGGAAGCTTTAGTTTTCATTGGATTTTTTTTTTTTTTTTTTTAAGGCATTACTCGGCAACGAACACGAATGAAGCGTCAAGTCGTAAACCAGCCGCGGTATAATCACGCAAATATGGAACAAAAAAAAAGGAGAAGCTGGAGCTAAAAAAAGAAAAGAGGACAAAAAAAACTGTAGTGGATTTACTTTCCTACTAGAAAGGGAAAAAATTGGCCATGAATGAATGAATGAGCCCACTATATATCCGCCAGGAGCGTTTCCCTGCCCGGCGGATCGTGGAGCCAATGGGTGGATAGTGTTACGGCGGAGACGTCGGGGAGGGTTTCTACGAAAATAAGCTTAAGGAAGTGGAAGTGTCTGCGGTGGCTGGAGCTCGCCCACCCCTCAGCTGGAGGCCAGCGTGGTGGTGGTGGTGGGGGGGGGCTGACCTTGGCCCGGCTTGGACTAGGGGAGATCCACACGGTCCGGCGGACAGGCCATGTTACTGGGCCGGACGGACTTTCTTGCTCGAGAGCCAGGGAGGGAAATGGATAGCAGAGCGAGAGCGGGGCGGGTTCATAATGAGGTAGCCTCGCCTGTCAACAGCTGGAGCCAAGGTCATTCGGTGTCTAATGTGTGTGTGTGTGTGTGCGTGTGTATGTGTGCGTGCGTGCGTGTGTGTGTGTACATAAGAGATGAGCCTGGTGGAATCCCCTCCGGTGTAACAAAAAATAAACAGGATTAAACAAAAACAAAAAATGGACTAATAATAATGTACTGGTCGGCCGCTAGAACAATAAATGCATCCAAAATTCGAGCCAGGGCTGGGAGTGGGTGTCTGGTTGGCGCAATGTGATGCTATCAACTCCTCACACCGCTGGCAGCCTGTGTGTTCCCATCCAGACCCAGCGCAGCGGCGTCTGAAAGTACGCGCCACAATGGGGTCTTTGAAGTAGCAACACCTCCTGGCCTGCTGACCTCGGGCAGCAGACACAAAGCTTTCATTGCTTCCCACGGATATTAATCCGCGTGTGTGTTCCCGCCCCCCCAAAAAAACCTCTTTTCCTCGGTTAAGGGAGACAACCACCGGGGCTATTTATAGCCGGCGAGTCGGAGAGGGCAGTCTGCCGAAAATGTAACAGGTCCCAGCTGCACTGCTGTTTGAACCTGGGCCAGGCCGTGCTCTTCCTGGGCTTTAATAAAGCAGCAGGCTTTGGCACTCCATGAATGACAGCGCTGCAACGAGAGAGACGGGGTCAGGTGGGGGTGGCTCGGCAGGAGAGTTCTGTGTTCGTGGGAAAATATGTATGCGTGTGTGTGTGTTGGGGTGAGACTGCAGGTGTTTAGGGTGGGGTGGGGTGGGGGGGGGGGTCAACAGACTGTCAAGGCGGTCAACCGGCATTATCCAAGATAACATATTCCACTCCGGGTTTTCCCTCTAGCCACCCTCAGGCCACTCTCCTGTGCTCCTCCAGGTTCAGGGAAATGTGTGTGTGTGTGTGTGTGTGTGTGTGTGGGAAAGGAGGGAAAGCGAGAGGAGGGGGGGTTACTACGGTCCCCAGGGTAATTACCCACCGCACCGTGGGGGGGGGGGGGGAGGTAACAGGCCCCAGTGGGCACTCTCCTGTGACCTCTAATGCACTTTTAACCCCAGTCTGCAAGGAAGGACACCATCCCACCCCCCACCCCCACCCCCCACCCCCCAACCCCCCACCTGACATCTTGCCCTCATGCGTGTCCGCACCACACAGCGCTCAGGCTAAAGATGACTGGTGGAGCAGACACCACCCGGCTGGTTTCCAAACAGGTGGATGTGTCCGACAACGGCAGTAACAATTTTAAAAACCCGACCCATTGCCACAAACTACGCCGGCGCCACTTCTCACTGCACGGGGATACGCGGTAGCTCTTTCCTAATGAGCTGCTTAAGCAGTTAGACGGAGCCTCGCGTGTCACCCGCAAAGTGTGCAATTGAGGCCTGAATCCCCCGCTCACGTCCTCCGATCCACATGACAAATGACTAAAGTGCGAACAAACGACAGAACGGCAACACTAAAAAGGTACAAATCTATTCCTCATTGAGAGAACATCTCCCGCCGATGACCGAGCCATAAAACAATCAACCTTTTTTTTTTTCTTTCTCTCTCACCAATTTCATTCGATACTTCGCCAGCGGTGAGGATATTGCTCCACCAGCCCGTGTACCCACTTATCATTAAGAAAGGGGGCTGGAAAGTACAGCCCGACTGCAATCAGGGCGTCCAGCTCCCCGAGCCACGTGGAGAACCCATGCTGCCGGTCCCAAAAACAAACCACGAGTCTCACTTTTAGACTTTTAGTCTCTAAGAGATGGAGACGGTAGTCATCTGACAAGGTGATCAGATTTGAGAGAATGAAGCCACTACTATTCAAAATAATGAAACTCTTCTCCCAGTAGCCGCGACAATTCGACAATAAACCCGCCCGACTGCATTACGCTCGGTATCGTGTAATAACATTCACGACACGTCGCGATAGCTATAAAAGTGTGCGGCCCAGTAAAAATCCAGGATGTTAAACCTGCATGAAGGGTCTTGTTTTTTGTGTGTGTTTTTTTTTTAACTCATCGACTTTATTCGATCATGTTAACACATCCGTGTGCTGCAGGCTGGGATATAGCCGTGGCAGGTCTGCTGCTCGGCCTTCATTGATCTGTTTACCAGCATTTTCCTCCCGTTGCTTACGTTGTTCACATCTTGACACACCATTACACATCCTCCAAGCTCCTCCAGAGAGCCTTCGCAGAGGCGTGTGTGTGTGTGTGTGAGTGTGTGTGTGTGTGTGTGTGTGTGTGTGTGTGTGTGTGTGTGTGTGTGTGTGTGTGTGTGTGTGTGTGTGTGTGTGTGTGTGTGTGTGTGTGTGTGTGTGTGTGTGTGTGTGTGTGTGTGTGTGTGTGTGTGTGTGTGTGTGTGTGTGTGTGTGTGTGTGTGTGGTCCATAACAAACAACCTCTAGCATCTCCAAGTGGAGGCCTTGGACGTCTGAATATATTCCCCCACATTGCTCCACAAGCTTGAGCTAAGAGTTTATTCACAACCAATTCACCTACTGTATTTTTTGCACTATAGGGCGCACTTAAAAGCCTTTATTTTTCTCAAAAAACGAAAGTGCGCCTCATAATCCGAAGCGCCTTATATATGGATTCATTCTGGTTGTGCTTACTGACCTCGAAGCGATTTTGTGTGGTACACGGCGCTCACGGCGCCAAGTAAAAATGTTTTATTACGACTTTGGTAAAAGTACAAAGCCGCACCGATTGCAGCATTAAGGCTACCGTAGCCAGGAGCGTCGCGGAGTAATACATACTGTGCTTCACCATAATACAGGGCTCTCAACCCTCACGCATTGAGCGTGAGGCTCACGCATTTCAGTCTTAATTCACGCTCTCCCGCCACACATCCAATTTCTCACGCTGAAAAGAAATCTCTGCTATTTAATGTTTTAATGTGCCGGCGCAGCGCGCAGACATGAGCCGCAATGCCCCTCACGGTGGGGAAATCAAACGCCACCCTGAGTTCTGCTGTGCGGGCCCACTTATCAACCAATCAAAAACACATTGGCTACACAACAGCCAATCAGAAAAAGCTCACTAGCCCCCCCCCCTGACTGATTTATTTGACTGTTTATCTTAATGCGCCTTATAGTCCGGTGCGCTTTATATATGAAAAAAGATCGAAAATAGATCATTCATTGACAGTGCGCCTTATAATCCAGAGCGCCCTATAGTGCAAAAAATACGGTATAATAAAAGCCCATCGGACAGATGATTACATATGTTCTTACGGTTGATTTTCATATGTAGAAAAGCGATCCACTTGTTAATATTAGTTAGCATTCTGGTTACTGATGGCTAACGAGAAACCAGCGTAAGAATGTCGTTTTCGTGTAACTCGTTTCACTCGTTTAAACAATGCCAAGAACAAATCATGTCGACGTCTCAACTTCTACATGTATGTAGTCAGTCCAAAACACGGTACTTTACGTTTTCTCAACAGATGATTAAAACTACATTTGATTTGGAGGAAGTCCAGTGAGTCTGATACATTTTTTAAAAGTTAAAAATGAGTCTGTTATGACTTTTTCAGTAACAATCTTTCCCAGAGAGTACCGTCTCACACAAAACTGATTTTTCCGCCCCAACATTAAAGTGACACTAAAGAAAAACTGTGTAACTTCTACGTTACAACTATTTCCTGATTTTTACAAATAAATATAAGTAAATCCAAAAAACACTCGTACATTTTCCTCAAAATATATTGGAAACATTTAAACGTTGCAGTATTATTTGTGTGGTCATCAAGACAAATCGGCTCTATTATTGTGTTCATCATTATACAATACATGGGACAACAGAAGTCTGTAGATACGATGTGTAGGGAGAATTCCTCACACACACACACACACACACAACGTTTTGAGCCCACATCTTTTCTGTCCACGTACGTGAAAAAAATTTAGCAAATTCAAAATGAAAAACTCGAATTCGAATTACGCAAAAAATTTCAGCAAAGATCGTTAGAGCCACACATCCACAAACCCTTCAGGTGAATCAATTCACACCAAACTAAGATGTGTTTCCGTCGATTCCTTGACCGCTTAATACAGACTTCTAACTAACTTTCCAGAGACAGCGTCGTCGTCTCAGATACGCCGCTTGGCCACTCGCCTCTTTTTTCTTTTTGTTCTGCTCAATCATCTAATCAATGGAGGAAACTCTTCCCCTCCCCTTTTTTTTCCCTCCCTCGTCGCCATGAAAATAAATAAATAAATAACCACAATTAGCACATGGCTAATCTGCATAGAGGAAAGCCAGAGCACTCTTGGCAGAAGAGGGTTGAACCGAGGATATTGTGTCACGACTGCTGCTGGAGATTGCAACTATTCAAAACGGTGTCCTTGTGCGTGAGTGTGACATGGGGAGAGGGATTTGTAAAGGGTCTGGGGGGGAAGGGGGGGGGGGGGCTGGAGCAGCGCTTGAGAGCAAAACTGGAGTATACGGGGCCGGGTGCAGCAGATGGAGTTGTGTGTGTGTGTGTGTGTGTGGGGGGGGAGAGACGATAAACAACTGCTGCTAATTTAATCCACCGCGCGGCCACATGGCCTCGGCTCGGCGCTCACGCCATTGTTCTGCGTTTAAAGCCCTTTGACACGCAACGCACGCCGACGGAGGCCGACCCTCGCACGGTGGCGGAGTCGCGCACACGGCGCCTGGAAGACACACTTCACACGACACTCAACCGCCGGTGTCGACTCGAGGGGTGAGACGGGGACGGGCGGCGGTGATCCTCGGACACTTGACAGTCTCACAGCCGTGCGAAGAAGAGTCCCGCCGACACGTAGGAACGCCTTCGAGGCTTAAAGAGTGACCTTAAACGCAACGATGAAAACAAGCACTCGGGCTGAGTATTCGCCTTCTTCGCCTCGTGACAGTTTAAAACTTTCAGACGGGCAATGGCCGTCGCAATTATCTCAAACATGTTATAGTTTTGCTTTAAAACAAAAAAAAAAAAAAAAAACTTTCGATTACTTTTTCACTGAAATACAAAATGAAAGTTGGTCAACTGTCCTGGTGCTCTTCTTTACTTATTATTTGATCGGATCGCTTCGAACTTCAATTGAACATTTTCGATTGCATTCGAGTTAGCCAGGGTTCCTCCATGGCGGTTATGTGGGAACGGAATTGAATTGGTGTTAGACAACATTAAAACAGTAGTTTTGATACCAGAACTACGGTATTATAGCAGCACTAGTATTGATTTGTTACCAGCACTTAGGGGAACTGTGTGCAGAAAGTATTGACTGCCACCCGTGAATTTTACACTTCAGCACTGACAAGCTCATTGGTTATGACAAAGTTGGTGAAGACCAACTTTGTCATAACCAATGACCAATTCCAATTACTTTAGCAATGTATATTGTTCCTATTGCACATCGAGTGAGCATTTCCCTTTTTCTTGAATAACCACCACATAAAAATGCACAGAGCAAATCACACGGCGAAGTCCCAGTAGACACTCATAAAACGATCCAAAGGCGACTTGATAAAAACTTGCTTTTAAAGAAAAGCTCAAGCATCCAGCTTTAAGTGGCCAAACTGGTGCATCTTGGGAAAGATCTGTACGAGAGTACCGCACATGAGATCCGAGATTGGGTCAACAAGAAGCCAAGATGAGGGGGAGGTGGGACAACATATTCTCAATTAAGCAATTAATCTGCATTCCCATGGCATCAATCTGAGAAGTTACAACTTTTAGCCACCCGCCACATGACTGGATAAAAGAAAGGAGGGCCGTGGAGCGGCATCCTCCGCCTGCTGGTGCCATCATCCACACTGAGCGGAGGAAGCAGCACCCTACTCACCCAGATGTTCGCCCAGCTGTTCCAAATAATTCAAAAGATGTTCAGGGAGGAGCGGGAGAAGGGAACTCACACACACACACACACACACACACACACACACACACACACACACACGGATGACAAAATTGTCTTCCGCATCTCTTGAGAGACGAGGGGGGTGAAAACAGAGGCTCGCCGAGGTTAATGAGAAGAGAAATAACAACGTCCAAAAAGACGAGTAAAAAAAACCAACAAGGCAACCACACCTCTGCATCGGCAGGATTTAAAGATGGAAAACAACGCTGCCGAAATGGTACTTTGCGTTTTCTGAGCCCCTTGTTCCCGACAAGCGGCCCAAAAGGTGGTTGCCGCGCGTACGCGAGATGGCAGAGGAAGTGTAGAAAACCTTTAAGGACGAGTGGATTCTGTTTATAGCTTTCCTTTGTCGCTGACATTCCAGCAATCATCTGAGCAGAGACGGAAACCAACGTCTACGAAGAGCTTTTGATTCAGTTGGAAAGCAGAAATAAACTGGAGCGAACTAAATTCTCTGAGGAATATTGAGCTACAGTGAACGTTCCCCCTTAAAAACGACCTCTTTGCCCAACTACCGTTTCCAAGGTGAGGAATGAACCTTCATACTCACACCATGTACAGATTTGACCCGAGCCAGGGGGCCAAATGTCAGAATATCTCGACCTCTCTCTCTCTCTCTCTCTCTCTCTCTCTCTCTCTCTCTCTCTCTCTCTCTCTCTCTCTCTCTCCTCTCTCTCTCTCCTCTCTCTCTCTCTCTCTCTCTCTCTCCTCTCTCTCTCTCTCTCTCCTCTCTCTCTCTCTCTCTCTCTCTCTCTCTCTCTCTCTCTCTCTCTCTCTCTCTCTCTCTCTCTCTCTCTCTCTCTCTCTCTCTCTCTCTCTCTCTCTCTCTCTCTCTCTCTCTCTCTCTCTCTCTCTCTCTCTCTTACATGCAGCCTGACGTAGCACACACACACACACATAAAATGACTAGAGTTATAGAATGAACTAAATAGACCGACCCCATTGTCAGTATTGGCCCAAAAGGGCATGCAGTAACGTAACATTGCAAGATAAAATAATCACCTCATTTTTATTTTAGATCAGTGTATGTATTTTAGTTCAAATTTACAAAAGCAATCATTTTCCTGAACTCATTTGTACCCATTTGATTAGCAGTAGATTGAAAGTTTACTGATGAATAACATCAAGATGTTCACTGGATTCCAGGACTTTGAAGCCCAGTGTGTTTTGTGAAAAAATAAAATAGAATCTCCCGTTGGGTAAATCAGAGCAAATTTCCCGAGACTGTCATCAAGTTATAAGCCCGATATAAAAATAAATGTAAAAGAGGGCCGTCTGCCGCTGCCTGACCCATCAGTGCGATGCTCAGGTCGGCGGTACAAGAGAGGGAACGTCCGCCCCGCCTGTCAACCCGTCAGGCCCAACTTATATTTCCAGGCGACAGCGGCTGATTCCCGGGAGCGAGGCGAGGCGCGTTTGGACCGGGCGCTCCGAGACGGGCCGGTGGCCACGCGTCGCGTCGGGGAGCAGGAGATAACGAACCAGATGTTCCCCGTTCAGCGGTGAACTCAGAGCGGCGTATCGTCACCTGCAGACTGGAGGGGGCTGGTCTTCTACACCGTTTGTCAAGAAGGCGAGAAACGTTCACAATGGAGGGAGAAATAATCACAATTTTAGAGGGTGGAAAAAAAGGTTTTCTAGGAGAACTCGGGCCTTGTGTGGATCCTTCACGGTACAAATAAATAAATAAATAAATAAATACTATGAAAATGACTATTTGTTAGAAGGAAGAAAAGGGGTTTGTCTTAATTAATGTATACAAAAAGTATTGAGTCACTATTGACAACATAATGAGTTGGATGAAACATAAATGAAGGACAGCTCTCTGTGATTCACCAATCCTTCAACTCAAGTTAGTATACACCGAATATCCATTTCCTCTGTGACGCTCCACAGCATTTACCTTCGCAAAGAGTGTTTACAGCGCCGTGGCTTATTAACGGCCACAGTGTCGGTACGGCGCAGGAACGGGCAGCGGCGCTAAGGTTACACGAGCGCTTCGCCGGGGCCCGCCGGTCACGGGAGAAAAAAAAAGAAAAGACGAGGCCTCCGCTCGGCGATAAGCCACTTGATGCGTTAGCGGGCAGCGTGGTGTGTGTGTGTGGTGTGTGTGTGTGTGTGTGTGTGTGTGTGTGTGTGTGTGTGTGTGTGTGTGTGTGTGTGTGTGTGTGTGTGTGTGTGTGTGTGTGTGTGTGTGTGTGTGTGTGTGTGTGTGTGTGTGTGTGTGTGTGTGTGTGTGTGTGTGGGGGGGTTGGACGACAGTGATCCATTACGTTGCGTTGCCGAGGATCAGCTCACGCTATCGGGAAGGATGCTTATTCAGGCTGACCA
>CM070106.1:11132500-11445000 GCA_036178185.1 Liparis tanakae
TGTCCACGGATGGTCCCGTCCTGCAGCTCCCATGTCCGGGACCACGTCCATTTAAAGTCATGCGTTTTCTGGACCTGTAACAATCAGGGTTCTTACACATCTCGATAAATGGATTCCCATGACTTTTTCATGACTTTTCCATGACTTTAAACCAAATTTCCATGACCAAACTGAAATCTCGGTATAAACCTGACAATTTTTGAAAATTGTGCGTATCGAGAGCGTATCCCGAATTTTTTAAAGAAAGACGCTCATTAAAAAACACATACATTATTACAAACTCGGCGCAAATGAACATGTGATTATAACAAATGTCTATGACTTTTCCAAAACTTTTATGATTTACGGTTTTTCCATGACTTTTCCAGGACTGGAAATGACCATTTTAAAATTCCATGACTTTCCCAGGTTTTCTATGACTGTACGAACCCTGAACACTGACAAGCCCTGGTTTATACGGAAATCAAATTCATCTCCATTCAGTGCTACCGATGACATCGTGAATCCAGTTATTCCCACCTCAAAGTGTGCTTAACAACCAAGTTGTCCAATGACCTTCCCATGCACTCCTCTTCTACTTGCACAACAAGAAGACTGCACGTTAATTTAGTTGTGAAAAAGTGTTAGTGGTGAAACTATACGATAGTCAATGGTTCAAGGAGACAAAGCCTACGACAAACTACGCCAACACTGTTTTGCCTCATCTTACGCACGTGGGCTTAAACGGGAATACCGGGCTGCCGCTAACAATCTTTCACATGCAGCGAGCGTTAAACCCCTAAATTCAGGGAGCGGGACAGCAGAGTTATTTGCAGGCTACTCTCTACAACGCTTAGATGTTCCAGCAAAGATATAAAAGAAAAAATAATAATAATATGTCTCCCATTTAACCAACAGTAAGGATTAGGAGTAGCAATTTTTCCAATGAGATGAATGGCGGTCCACAGCCAGAGTTCAAAGTTAAGAAATGAAACAAAATAAAAATATATGTGCAACTCAGAAATAATTTATATAATAAGCAATAACAAATGAGCATATTAACTCAAACCCATTAATTCAATGAAATAAGATTACAAATGTAAATCAGTGATAATAAATAAGACCATAACGCCTGTGATCAGGACTGCGATAGATATCACAATAATTTCTAACAAATACCTCCGTTGATATTGTTACAGTATTTTAGGTTGACCATTAGTGCTTTTAATAGATATTTACACTGATACATTTGATAATCATCAGTAATGTGGATATAATGACTAAGTGGGTAAAGGTAAATAATATAACAGCTAGAAAAGTCTGAGAATGACATCATTGTAATACGGTCTTTAAAACGAGGAACCGACAACGCGTATGCCACGCTGTAAAATGTTTACTCAAAGACAATATCTAGTCTTGTAACACAATATGAATACTACACAAATATAATGCACAGACCTACGCGTGGTCATCTCGGTAGTGTCACGAAAAGCATGCCGTGAACTGTGAAGGAAGTGCATCATAGGTAATATTGACTGAGGTCATGATGTGAGAAGAAAAGAAAGAAATCTACTTCACAGCATGAAAATAGATTTGTGAAGCTTGGCTTGAAAAGAAACAGTGCCTGTGATGATGACCTAAAAGCAGCTTCAGCTTAACAAAACGCTTAACCAACTGAGATGCTGTCAATTTACCCGGTTTACCTCAATTAAAGCGGAGTAAGGTCACTTCTCTGCAGACAGGTGACAAATATAAAAACAAAACAAAACAGCGCTACAGAACCAGACATGACATTTCTAATCCCTTTTGTTTTCTTAAATCACTCATCCTTATTAAATATGATTCTGCTGTCAAGTCGCAGGATATCTGAACATTTGGGTGAAAACATGTAGAACCCAATTCTTTTCTGGCATAAAGAAGTCGTTGTGCAGCTTCACAGTTTACCGTGTTGTGAAGCAGCGATCAACATGTGTGACTAGCTTGCACCTCCAAGTTTAAAAGCAACACGTGCTGGTGTCACTTCGTGATGAACAGTCTGTCCTCGACTCTTGTGCTGGAAGTAACATAGCAAAGCGTTGTATGTCTACCATCGTGCAAGAAGAAATAATATAATCAATACACACACAGCATGGTGAAGAAATAATTAAAAAAATAGACGTTTGCATGTACCAAAAGAGCTGACTGACACACTGCTGCTATTTATGAATGCTTCATATATTTATGCAGTTAGGCTTTATGATTGTTCGCTAAAGAGAAATGTGTCATGTAATGCGATAACAAATGTGTTTCCTAAACATAGTAGAGTGACGATCGTATGTTGTAATGAAATGTAATAGTTGTACGCCTATTTTGAGGATTTATCAGGATCATATCCTGAATCTCAATTATTTTTGGCCATGATGATTGTGACATGAAGTTTTGATATCGTCCCATGCCTAAGCACAACCTCCGTCGCGATAGTTTGATCATCTTTGACTTGTAGATGACTTGAGCAACATTTGACAATTGTGGGAACCTTATTTGCATATAGTCAGAGAATGCATGAAAAAATTGTCATTAAGAGAAGCAAATAAAATATTGTCTAAGGGCCACAGTAAACATTTTACACATGTTTCTCCACCCAAAATAAATTGCATTCCCCATTTGGCCCGATGCTGTGTAACATGGTGTCACCCTTAACGTTGCATAAATCTAGATGATTAAAATAGTCCTTTTCCTGGAAAAGGTAGCGCTGCACACTTAACAAATGGTGCCTGTGAAATAGACAATGACTTAAAAATAGAGCAAAAACACTACACATGTGAGAGAGAGAGTGAGAGAGCGAGAGAGAGAAATGTAGGTGAGCACTGTTGACATGGTAACGCTCTTGGCATGTGGAAGCAAATTAAGCTACTGTAACCTGCCGGTGGAAAAGAAATAGCTGTGACACTGCTGACACCTTGGTTGCTTGTAAACACAACTGTAGCCGGTCCAACCCTCTCACACGGCCACAAGACTTTGGAGCGAGCGAGACTCCTCAACTCCTGATCTGGAAACAGTGGAGAACACAGTTGTACAACAAGCTCCATGGCCACACCTACTCTATCTGCTGTACCAGAGTCAGCCAACTTCAATGAGCAGTGCACACAGTGTACCCAACAGCAAAGAGAAGGGGGAGAGGGGGGGGACGTGAGTATGTCTGAGGTCAGCAGCTAAAAAATGACAGTAAAGATGTGATTCAGTATATAAGTGAGGTGAAGGTTTACTTAAACATACAAAAACAATGGTGGCTCTTCGTGAGTACAGTCATCATGCAAATTACTGCAGTGGGTGGAACTGAACAAAATGTGTTCTCAAAATGCTTTAAATAGATACAACCGGCCAGTTAATATTTCCAAATAAATACTGTGGTTTCTGGTGTATCTTCCCGTTTATATGAGAGCACATGCAGATGCATTTACGCACACAGCAAAAATAAATGCTAAAAATATATAATAGATCAATTCTATTTCTATATTTTTTTATGATGAAAATCCACGGAGGCTACGTCGCCTTAACACGGTGGAGGAACACATAACCCGGTAGAAAGGGGGGCTGTTTTTTTTTCTGCAGCCCTCCATTAAATGCAATTATAAATGGCCGAGAGCAGAGGGATGGGGGAGCCAATCAGATCTCGGCTCGCATGTCAACCTAAGACCAACTGTCTCCTGGCTCTGACAGCAGGATTTTTACCTCCATAATTCAAATCCCAAAGCAAAGGCAATCTGCACTTTGCCAACTCCAAACCGGCGGGGCCGTGTTTACAAGCCGGCACATGGAGCTGAGCCGCGAGGAAACGGAGCCGAACCGATCCCCAAATGAATGAAGGGGGAAAAAAGAGAAAAAAACACCTCCGTCGAGATGAATCAATTGCGGCCACAATCACACTTTATCCGAGTAAACACTTTACAGCGGATGCGATTGTTGCCACTGGCCGGACTGAGAGCTCCGTGCAGCGGCTCTTTCTTTAACCGACGAGAGGGGTCTTTTTCCCTAATGATTATGCAAATGCTACTTAACGGCTATCGCGAGTCATTTGCATCTTCTTTCTTTGCACCTTGACAGCTATCGACACAACTTTGATAGCACCGAATCGGAGCACAACACCAACATAAAAAAGGCGCCGTTTCACCGCGGATTCGCGCAGAAATAAAACAGGTTACGCGGCACTTAAAAAGCTACAATGAGGCTGAAGAAGCACTGCGAAGACGTATCGCCTTATCTCCCTCTGCACGCGCACACACACACACACACAGACTTTCTCCTGACAAACTCCTGCTCTACTTAGTCAAACTCTTGCCCTGTACCCAGCGGGGACACACACACCAACAACTCGGGGAAGTTGTTCCTAGCAGATATATGTGGCTTCTTTCTCTGCCTAAACACTGTTGCAGGGGGGTGGTATTGGGAGAAAGAGAGAGGCAGCCATTTTAGAGCTCTAGCTACATAGACAATGGCTGGTCCAATGCAATATGCAACTCTGCTGTGCTTTTTCTGAGCTATTTGGTGACTTTAACTCAGTCGAGCTGTGACCGTGCAGTAAGTGGAGTTTACCTGGTTTCTGTTGGGAGGTTGTCCAGTGTTTCCCGGGCTCATGGGAGGCTGGTGTTGGGCCCTTTGTTGCCAACCCGGATGGACCCCACCATACTGACTGCTGCCCATGTCTCCTGGCCCCTTGCTGGCCCCTTCCTGATTGTTATAGTCTCCTTGGGGGTAATTCGGGTAGCTCCTGGCGGAGCTGGGGGATGTCAAAAGCTGATTTAAAGTTGGCGTGGACGTAGGTTGTTGGTTTCCCACGTTATACCTCTGATTATTGTAAGAGGCAGCCATAGCGGTGGTTCCTCCTGCTGGCTGCTGCTTGCCTGGCTGCCCCCCAGCCGCCGGAGGCTGGTTGTTACGCGGGGAATTCATGGCCCCGTATCCTTGGCCCTGATAAGAAGTCCTGTTCTGGAAAGGGCTGTAGTTGTTATAATGGTTGGGGTAGCCGTGTTCGTGTGAATTAGGGGGGTACGGGTCCATCATGCCCGGCCCCGATGCAGCTGCCATGCCAGGGCTTTGTTGTCCGCCATGTTGATGAAAAGGGGCCCGGCTGTAGTGCTGGTTGTAACCGTAAGGAGGTGGAGGAAAGGGGCCCGGGTGGTGGTGTCCCATTCCGGGATGGTTATTCCCCTCGGGCCCGCCTGAATCATTCTGATTACTGCTATTATTATTTACCCTCGGCAAATTCCCGTTGCCGTTCTTCATGTCCGGATCCCCTCCTCCCCCAGCGTTTCCAGCATCGGTCCCGTCCTGCAGCTCCTTCTGGCCGGGAGATCCGCCGTCAGGTCCCGGTTCCTTATTTTCATGCTGTTTCTCTCCCGGTACCGACTCCTCCTGTGGGTCCCGATCCGGCTTTTTGAGTTCGGATGGCGGGCTAGTGTTGAGAGTGGCGACGCTAGCGACCTGAGCGGCCATGATATCGCTCTCTCTCTCTCCCCCCCACTCGTTCGCTACCTCGCTCTCAGCACGGCGACTCACTCACAATCAAACTCCGAATAACCATTGAATATAAATACAATTATACTTATAACAACGTACCCGCTGTCCCGGTTCATTCCCCCCTTTGCCCTCCGCCCGGACCGGTATCCGGTAATCCACCGCGACTCCGTTTAAACTCAAAACAGAGAGGGGAAAGTTTCGTGAAAGAAAAAATATATAAATACAGAGCCAGGGAAATGAATTTCGCCGACACAAGTGAGTGTGTGTGTGTGTTGGAGGGGGGGGCTTCTGTTACAGAACGAGAGCGCGAGCTAGAAATCAACCAAACCAGCACGAGGCTCCGCGAGACACAGCCATCTTACCGACATGTCGGGAGAAAATGAAAACCCGGAGCGGAGTAGGCGGTGAAAACTGGATCCGGACTGCCCTCTCCAACAACAACATTGTTTATACCCAAAGAAGAGACATTATTATATTGATCTTAATGCGCTTTAAACTGAACTCGACGCACTACAAAAGCCTTATTGTTAAAGTGAAGCACTGGTCATTCCTAAAGTAATTTAATATTTCATAAGGAGGGATTTCCCCCCCAAAAAAATATAATAAATCACATGCTTCAAAGCCCACGCATTGTGTGTGTAATGTACGCTGTGATTAATGCAATGTGCACGGGATACAGGAAGTCCCAAAGCCCAATAGCCATGTATTTCCTCAGAAAACAGAATCAGGGAGTCTGACATTTAACTCGTGTTCTTAAAGCCACATGTGCATACGAGGCCTCAGACTTCGTGTCTACGGTTTTATACTATTAAACAATTAAAATACTTTCCCTTCATTTTTGTTACCATACCATTATGCCTTGAAGTCCCAACTGTTCTGATTACAAGAACAGCTTAATGCACGTGTTCCCCTGTGTTGCATTCATCTGTGCACTTTATCTGATTAGCTCGTAAAAAGGAGTGGAGGGGATAAAACAGGGCTACAATGTCATCTTCTGTTAAGAGTGGGCTAATGGGTGGGAAGTGACTGCTTCCATGTGTCGACCGACAGCAAATGAGAGGAGGCAGTACAGCGGAGGAAAGTAAGAGGAAAGCGTACAATCACAACCTGTGCAGTACGTGTACGTGTGTGCGTGTGGTGTGTGTGTGTGTGTGTGCGCGTGTATGCGAGAAAGAGAGGGAAAGAGAGAGAGGGTAGAAGGAGAAGAAGGATGGGGGATGGACTGAGCCAGTCACAGAGCAGGAAGTGGAGATACAAAAAAAGAGAAACAGTGGTGGTGAAAAAGTGACAGTGTAGATCGAGGCCACTGAAATCAAACACATGATATGTTGTCTGTTAAAAGAGAACTCGTGTGCCAACGCACGCGAGCGAGAGGAGATTTGGAGAAAGCATAACATCGCCCCATACAATTAATATGAATAGACACCCTATGTCTCTCCACCACTCTCTCTCTCGCTCTCGCTCTCGCTCTCCCTCTCTCGCTCGCGCGCTCCCCACCCCCTTTCTTCGTGCTCTCTGCCTGCCTGCCTCGCGCTCTCCTAGCAGCAGCAGAGGCAGCAGCCTTCGTGCTGCCTTCGAGTGCGGTCGGAACTCTCGCTATCACGCCCTGAGTCAGAAGCGAATGACACATAACAGGACCGAATTAAACCAGTTGAAGGAAAAGTCTGACGTTGTCGGCCGCAAGCCCGTCTCGTTTGGCCGGTGAGATGTGGCGAAGTTGGTTCGCAGCGTGTATCTGGGATACACACATCAAAACACACACATGGCATTAGACTCAGGGATGTAAAGATAAACTAGTGGAACTGACTCGTGAGCCCCTGATAGTTCCACCAAGTGTATACAGGGTGCTCTTCTAATCCAGCAGCAAACAATAATTTAACAATTCACATGTAAACATATAGGTTATTATAGGATGTAGTAAAACAGTGCCATTGTCACAACTGATATGTTCAACACAGGATCACGTGAAAGGTAACTGCTATTATAATTATATAAAAGTAGTATGGGTCTTGTGTGGGAAATACATCATCAGTATATGCACCCAATTCTTGCTAAACGAGGGTATGCATGACATATTATTTTCTATTTGTTTGTTTTCTAGTAAAATATATTAGAGATGGGCAATTTATGCTTTTAATTTGGCTAAATAGCTCTGAGATAAAAACGGATATATCAAAAAACAAGCTGAGAGAACAAAATCCGACTTATATTTCAGCATAAAGTATGTGTTATTTCCAAGCGCTGCGACATTGTGCGTTTCCGAGCCTCGGGTGGAGCACGTGAAGGCAGCATCGCCGCTTGCAAAAGCAGCAGAACTTTGCTATGTGAATGTGGGGGATGGGAAGCAGCAGCTCTGCTCTGCTCAGCCCTTTCTCTCTATAATGCGGGGCTTTCTGCTCACACTGCTCACACTGTTGGTGGAAAAGAGATCCTCTTTTACTTTAAGTTTTACTTAGAAACCAACAAAAATATCCACATGTATTTTAAAGCTGCAAAGACAGCTTGTGTATGTTTAATAAAGGAGAGTATGCAGGGTGGAGGGGGTCAGCTCAGCTGCTGTCTGCTTATATAGGCTAAATGGGAGGAGTGTGTGTACGTGTGTGTGCATGTGTATGTGCGTGTAGCAGAAAGCGCAGAAACTAGGCTGTAAGGGAGGAGGGGGTAGGGAGCTTCTTTTTCTTTTTAGCATAAACTTGCTGTTTATTATCAAGGGGTGCAGTCTCTCTTCATCCTTCTTTCCAATTTTGTTTTAAAACAGAGCACTACAATCTGCTTTCTATACTCAGTTTTGCGGGTCTTATTTTAGATATGTGTTGTATTTTCAGCACTCACCTTGAAAAATATGTATCTGTTGTTCAGCTCTCTGCAGGGCTCTGTGTAGCTGCAAAGTGACTTAAAAACACCACGATCATAAGGTACATCTCAGTGGGAGAGCATCACCAGGATGCTAAAGACCTCCTGTGCAGCTAAGAGTTTCATGCATTTATTTATGTGATTCTTGTTTTACAAGGATATGGCGTGCTATAAAATGCAATTCTGCATGTCCAGACAAGCTCAACAACAAGCAAGAGGATTCTTTAACACCAAATTAGTAGGGACACTGTGGTTGTTGTTATTGATATGACTTGAAAGGCAAAGCCCTTTACTCTGAAACACTGAAGCTGGATTGGGAAAAAAGGGTGTGTGTGTGTGTGGGGGGGGCAGTAGTTACAATTATTTTTCATATGGCCTCATTGTACTATAACTGTTAACACCCACCAGTCACCCAGTGAATTGTTACAATGAGAAGCTCTCTGTCATAATCTTGTCTGGCTCATGTGGCATAAGATTCACACTTCCCACATGGTCTCATAGTATGGTGCCCTGTGCCGTGTCTTTTGTCTTATTGAGAATCATTCAAACAAAGTAGAAAATATGAATTCATTTCAAGATTGTTGCAGAAATTCTCCCTGGACTTTGTCTCATTTGGGCTTTTTTTCCTTTCTGAGTGTTGATTAAGTGTGTGTGTGTGTGGGGGGGGGGGGGTGTCATGTGACCACCTCACACACACCCCTCCCCATCTGTCCCAGGATGATGATTTAAGAGTGTTTACTTGTGCCCCACCGCCGCCTCCCTGCGAGGATGACCATGATGCATCACCTTCGGCCCGATGCCGCGGCTTCCCCCGGCCGTCACCAAGGGAGCAGCGTGGGCCTTTTTCCTCTTGTAAACTTATTACGAGAGATATTTAAGAGAAGGAAAAAGAAAGTAACAATGAGAGCCGTCGTGACAAACTATGTGTAGAGATGCAAAAAGTCATTATTCATGTCACAGAGTTATGAATGCAAAACACCAATTTCAATGGACAAGCTATGGCCATAAATGTTTTACGAACTTAACTAAGCCAAAATATACCAACTTTGTTAATTTATGTACGCCTTTGATATTCTTGAATATGCATTTTTAATGTAGTAACTTTCTTCAATGAATCTTAGCTTTGAACAGTAAATGTGTCGCTCTTGTTGAGCGTGTAACTGATGACTGATCATTCAGGAGTTTTTCTTTTCTTTTAATCCCTTGGGATCCAGTCTGGGAATGGTGCCATGCAATCACCAAGACAACCCAATAATGTGGCGTGGAATTCTCTAACAAGAGTGGAGTTCAATTCAGACAGACAGACACACACACACACACACACACGGTATATGCACACCCACGTGTGCAACAGCAACACGGCTCATACCTGACAATAATATACACACTGAGAATTTATGGCCGTCAAGAGTCCGTCATTAAGACATACTTGGGCCAAACATCAGTGGCAATCCCACAGTGACGTCCTGACACACACACACGCGCACGCACACACACACACACACACACACACACACACACACACACACACAATCACCACAGTTGGGTCCTGTCCAGATGGTTGCCAGGCAGCAGTTCAACGCATAGTCTGGAGTGTGTAGAGGAAGGAAGTGCCACTTTGCGAAGTGCAATGGGCATCCGGCTTGTTCCCAGACGCTGTGTGTGTGCGTGTGTGTAACATGCTGTTTAAACTTACACCTGACAAACACACACCCACCACTTTGTAAACAGTGCAGGAATAAGGAATGTGCAATAAAAAAAAGAAGCCCCACGTGGTTTTCTCCTGGGTTCCTTAATAAATGCGGACAATCGGTTTTATATTGGTCGGGGAAAAGAAGGCAAAGAAAACACCCAGTGTCCCGTCAGTCAGGGCCGCAGCATACGTTTAATCCTAACGTACAGCCTTGATAGATGAGAGGATATTAAAAAGCACTTGTGGAATTATTTCGCTGCCTTATAAGGTCATATTTCAGATTATTCTTTCCTCAATTGTTCTTACCTGATTTGATCCAATGGGATCAAACTTTTCAAGATCTCAGCCTCAACTTTCACTCAGTTTCTCCTCTCTGCTTGTGTTGTTATCTCCCAAGCAGAGAAATCCTCTCCTTTGGGGAAAATAGACCGTGGTGATGGGACATATTCAGGTTACACTGGAGCTCTATATACCTTTTGTGCGTGTGGTGATAATTTTCATGTTTTTTTTTCTTCTTCTTTGAATCTGTGAAAGTCCAAAGTCACACGGGCACCGGCGCTGAATTCTAAACTCTCTATTTTCTCACAGTGTGTTCAAGTAAAGCGAAGGAAGGACCCCAATCTCATCAAAGCCCGGCGAGGTAAAGAGCAGTCGGAACTACGGCGTGCGCCCTGCAATGACAGAGAAGTGCTCTCTCCGTTTTCCAGAGGGCATGAAAAGAAACTGTGCTGGGAATCCTTTCTGTAGTGAGGGGACTCGCCACCGCATACTGGGAGCTGCTCCATTGCGGGTCACAGGGCCCAGTATGTGAGCTCCTCTTCGCCTGAGAAACAGTCCCATCGCTGTAAATCACACAGAGCATCTTGTCCTGCGAGGCAGCGCCCAAAATAAAGAGGAGAGAAAACAACCTTTATTCTCTCATCTTTTTGGGCCCCAAGAAATATGGAAAGTCTTTTGCTAAATCTTAAATATTTGCAAAACAGGTGGTTCTAGCAGTCAAGCTAAGGGCTAACACGCTAGCGAGGAACATGCACTCTGAAGTCTTTCACCGCTTTCCTCTTCCTCTTCCTCTTCCTCTTTGTGATATGATTCCCCGCCTGGATCATTTATCATAAAACAATATTGGTCAGGGGTAAGTTTCTTCGAGCTAGCTAGCTTGCCAACTGTCAGATGATTAGTTCCCAATTGCAACAATTGTCATAATTTGATTAATTTAGCTTTCATTAACCAAGCTTTTCCAAACATATCCTATCCATACGGCTACTTTTATCCATTAAAAATTAAAAAAATACTGGTAATATGAATAAATGGTAAATACAGATAAAATATGTAGGCTAATACACACATTAAATACTAAGTAAAACCTTAAACAACGCTTTTGATTTAATGTTTTTTTTCCTTTAAAGAAAAGTATTTTTCTGATTCTTTATTTCTCAACACCACTAGTACAGCCAACCCTCCGAGCCAATCGCATAATCACATAAGTGTCCCGGCCCTGTTCGTCTTGCCGACAAATATAATAAAACATAATAAACCATCAGGAAAATTGGCATTGTGAAACATAATCATTGTAAAAAAGTAATTGATGGAATGGGCATGAAAATGAATATAGCTCTCTCTTAGACTGTAGGAGCCAGGGATCGAACCGGCAACCTTGAGTTTTAAGGTTCTGAGGATGGGTAACGCTCCCCCTGGGCCACAGCTTCAAAACACTTCCCCAGATAACTTTTGTGGCTCCAAATCACAAGTCAATAGAAATTGCATTTATATTTTTCCGAATGATAAGGTGACAATAAAATACAATTGTGTATTATGTGTAGGGCGCTGCGCTCCACGTGAGGTTGATCAAATCTTTAGATTCAGCTCATGCGGTGCGTTTAAGATAGAAGGATAGAGCAGGCTATGAATATTTGAAACTATAATTGAACCCAATATGCACGTTTGAATTAGTGATTCAGAAGCCATAGGTTTGCAATCAATGGGGGCAGCCAGGGGACCTGCGTTTGTTTTGAGGTGAAATAGCTAACTGTAATGCAGACATGATGAACAGCGGAGTGGGCTGGCGGAGAGATGGACGAAATTGACATGTTGAAGACGGAGTGATTAAGTTACCTGTTATAGAACCGCCCCTGAGCATATATCAATATGAACTGTGGCAGGCTGAGAAGATGAATTGGATGTGAATGAATGGATATGAAAAAAAAAGCAAAGCAAAGCAGCTGTACTTATCCAGGAAGGAAAATAGAGTCTATGTAGAAACTAGAGGAGCATTTTATGGCGAAACCATTTTCTGTATAATATCAGTATGTTGATGCAAGGCATTATATTGAAAAACGGCTGATGTAATTCACTCCCTGGGCCGCTGAGATGCTCAAGAGACCAATCTTCTCGTACATTGAAATTGGATGTATTTCAGCTGTTACCGTCTGAATCATTTTCTTGTCCCACTCTTTTTAGCCTATTGTTTACAGATGCAGCTTTTGTTGTGCCTGAACTCTTCACACTTACGGAGGCTGATGTTTGTGCTGTTTCAAGCATGAGTGCCTTAACTTGCAAAAAGGGCAACGATGAAGAGAAATTGGAAGACATTAGCATCGCGGTTTGATGGGAGATAGGCGGTGGAGTCGCTGTTGAAACAGCAACAGAGAATTCTGTTTGGCGTATAAAACATCATCTTTGCATGGAATCAACATCAGGCTAAAATTGAGTTTGGGGGATGAGAGCTATATTTGCAGAAAGGGCCTCCAAGTAAAGGCACCTATATGGCCAAGGGGCCCTCCGTTGTGATGGGAATTGTCCCCAAGTGGGGCGGCACGCTTCAGGAGTGGCCTTTTGCATCTGTGCTGGGACAGTGAGGTCTGAAGGGGGTCCAGCTCCACCCACAAGTCCACTGTGAAAACAAAAAACTTTATCTTAACCCTGTGGGGAGGCTGCAAGATAGGGATAGGCTTTTGAGGGCAGAAACCATTCTTTGGGATGTATAATTGGCTTGAGGGCGAGGTTGAAGATAGGAGAGGCACTGGCTGGAGGTGGGGTCTCAC
Organism: Liparis tanakae; assembly: GCA_036178185.1. Taxonomy (NCBI): domain Eukaryota; kingdom Metazoa; phylum Chordata; class Actinopteri; order Perciformes; family Liparidae; genus Liparis; species Liparis tanakae. The sequence goes on from CM070106.1 coordinate 11,145,563, forward strand.
ATCCTTGCATTGAAACGCTGATGAAAGAGAGGACATTCAGCCGTAATTGCTCTTTTGCTGCGATTCTCGGTGACACACCTCCAAGCTGAATACCAAGAAAACAAACCGTGAACGCAGCTGCCACCTTTTTCTCCACGCATGGAGAGGCAGTGGGATGCTGAGATTAACGAACAAAATCTGCTTTAATGTGTGACAATAAAGTAAAACGAGGCCGTGCATATGACTTTCCAGTTTTTCTCCATCTGTTGCCAGTCGAGTTGATAAAACATAATCCACGGTTTTCTCTGAATATGATATGAGAGCTTACAATTTGGAACGCATCATTTGGATCATTTAGGATTTGGATCAGGTTCACATTTGAAGAGGGTATTTGAACCAGAACCTTAAGAGACACTGCTGGGCACAGCTCTTGCCAAATAGGGCATTTATAAAAGGTTGGCACAGGCCCGACAGAGTGAAGGCTGGCAAAGGCATAATGCCCACATCATAGTGCCAACCAAGGGTTTGTTTGGCATGTGTCTGTGTAGCATGGCTTGTCTCCTCCAGACAACTGGCCCAAACGCAACTTAGCATTAGGTTACAGAAGCATTACAAACTGAAAGTGATTCATTAAAAAAGCTTTCAGTCGCCGCCGTGTGAGACGAGAGGCGAAAGAATGAAAAATCACTTAAAAAGATACCGAAGAAGGTGCAAAATAGTGGACGGATTCCACTTGTTTTGTAGCCACGCTTCATCCTCAACTGTCTGTTTGGACTTGGAGAAATCAATAAGGAAGAACAGCTTTTATAATGTGGACCCACAACAAAGTAAAAGCGTCCCTAACATATTGTTGCTTCACCTTCATGCTCATGCGGGAAAATAATTAAAGAAACAATATATCCTCGACTATTAACCCGGTGTGACAGGTCTTTGGCATGAGCCTTTTGAACCGAGAGATTTGTCTGATTGCAGAGATTTTGTTATTCCAGTACACACAATCCTCACCGAGGTTGTTCCCATAAAAAGAGCTTGAAGAACATAGTTAGGCACAACAGAAATGTTTAATTTCAGACACAGAGGAGAGCAAGTTCTTTCCTGCAACTGTACAAATCAAGACAGTGGGGAAAGAGAGGGGGGGGAATAAAGCTTAAGTAATTTATTCTGCCTCATTTTAACCTGCCTATTTTAAGAGAAAATAAAAGGAGAGAGAAAGAGGTGGTGCTGCTGAAAACAATGCATTTTAAAAGAGGCTCTTTCCCCAGTGTGGCTTTATCTGTCGGTCAAACCCGGCAACATAAACACATATTAAGGGGGGGAGACCGAGGGGTTTCCATAGCCACAGCTTTAAATGGCACTGCCGTGCGGTACACAGTACCCCCCTTCCCTCCTTTTTTTTGTGCAACACTGTTTATTCGCTGTTGTGTTGGAAGAATTCAGGTTGTGCAGCGAGCGCTGATAGTGAGGCACTGGGAGGCTCGGCTTGCTCTGCTTCCACTGCAAGAGAAAAGAGGAGAGAGACACAGAGGAGGGCCGAGAGAAAAAAAGAAGAGGGAAAAAAACATACAAGGCCGGTTATGCAGAAACAGAGATTTAATGTAAGGCTTGGTTCTCTGTTATAAGCGGCGGAGAGAGGAAAAAGCTGGTGTGGACTTGCAGAGAGAGGGAGACCGAGAGGAGGAGGAGGAGGAGGAGGAAGCAGAGTCTCATCAAGTGGCCTAAGGGACGCCTGTCAGCCCGCAGATGGAGCACTCAGAGCCTTTGAAGGGATGCGGTCATGGCCGGACCCTCCGGTACCCCCCGATGAGGCAGCTCATGCACCCTCTTTGGATAAACAGTGGCATAATACACTGAATTAACACCACGAGCCCTGGGGAAATCAGGTCTCCCTACAATAAATCCCCCCCCCCATACCTTCACCCACCACCCATAAACTAGCCATGATTTTTATGGTTTCAAGCTCAATAACACATTTATTATTAAATCATGATTACTGGAATCACATGCATGGCAGTGTCTTGACTGTGTAACTGTTGGGTTGTGATTTCAAATGTGCTGCACCCCCTCCCTTTTTGGGTGAATTCATTACATTACATGATATTTCATAAGCACTTATTGATTGTAGCTGTGGGCTACAGAGTTTCAGCAAAGCCTTTGGTTTTTGAATCAGTGCAGATGAGTTATCTTATTAGCTTCAAATCCATGTGAGAAAAAAAAAAGAAGAGGAAGAAAAAAAAAAGCATTTGTTTAATATCACTTGTTCAAATATTTTACTTTTGGTGGGCTCAGTTCTTCGGGCGCCCATGCAGCTGACATTCTTCCTCGGAGGTCTTTAGCAAGGCCATACATTAAACATCAAGCATGTGAGTGAGAGGCGCTGTGCATCCACACAATGTGCTCTGTGAGAAGGGGGAAGCGAGTCTTGCCGAGCCACAATAAAGCTTTCTCCAAAAAGCCTCCGATTCTGTTTGTTCTGTGGGCTCTGCTGGAGACCAGGTAGGAACCCCTTAACTGTGGCTTCTCATCCGCCGCTTAATCTTACCCACAATCACATTCAATGACAGGCGCACAAAGCCGTCCGGCGAGCCCAACAAGGCTCTGCTATTATGTAACCACTGACAGCTGGGCTTTCAAGGGATGGGTGAACCCCCATCCGCGTGGCAGCACTTTGTGTCAACCAGACGTTATAGTCAAGAAAGGGCCTGGGTAGAAAAGGGGTATTATCAGGCCAGGCAGAAGCACACAGTCCCAATAATAAACACACTGAGTGATGGAGTCCGAATCAAAACAGCAGCACTGCCACGACTCTAACGTTTCCCCCTCCGATCCCTTATCAAATGTCACAAAACATTTTGTAACTGTTTGACACTTGATAACAAGCGCTGGCCCATCAGTAGTATAGTGTTGTTATTGCGATATAGGGAATAATATCACCAAAAATAGATATTTTTTTCTTGGCTACGGCGTCACGCTCATCCTCGAGGTGACAGAAAGGAATGCTCTCTGTGATGCAGAACTGGATGAGAGGATTCTATCTCTTTTAAGTGCACCCAAAAAAATGTTCTTGGTTGCATTTCAATCAATTGCACCTAAATGCAGAATCCGGTGTCTTAAAAACAGGAGGAAAAAGGAACAGGAACATGTGCATGGGTTTGAAGTCTTCTTGCTCCAATGGGACTGACTTCCCCCCATGGTTCTTCTTAATGTGTCATTTCTTTGAAAACGGCGGCACTAACGATGAACACAGACGTACCCGAATGTTTGATTAAAGTGTGCATTGCCTCCCTTTAGGCCGATGTCTACGCCGGGTCTTTGATGCTCCGAACACACAGTGGAACCAAAGCAGCCAGAATAGCAGGGGGATAATTGACAGACGGTGTGTTGATTTTGCCACCCTTTCCAAATAATTCCCTGTTGTTTCAGAGAAGAATCGTTGTTAGTGGCGGCATTCCAGTCCAGGCGGCCTGGAGAGATTGTACGGGATGAGGGCCGCCGTCGAGATACGGGTAGATCCAAACATGTCTGTGGTCACGCAGACCTGGCCTTCAACGGGCTCTTCAGCCAAACTGGCTCTGGTTTTGTCATATGCCTGGCCCAGCTGCTCAACATGCATTTAAACTTGATTATGCCATGCACAATTAATGACCAACACTCCTGTTTGACCATAAAATCCTTGACATGAAAACTGGACTGCTGCAGCAGCATAATGGGGACAACATGGGGTTAATATTTAAATACGCAAATTAGAGTAACAAGTGTTAAGTAGAGTGAGGGCAAAGCAAGTCTTCACATGAAGTGAAATTATAAATATTCCGGCGTTTGATACTGAAATGTGAACGGAGCACCGTGTGAATTTAGAGAAATGCATGTATGAAGAATATCTAACGAGTAGATTTCTGTTTTTTAAGACCATTCACTGCTTCATAATGTGTATTATCGTGTGCTAACGTCATGCTAACTTTCCCACAACATCACAACATGTCTGCCATGCTGGTGCAGAGTTTTCAGAGGTGCGGTTTTTTATATCTGTGGGATATTTTGTGCACTACAAACTGGTCCAGGAGGTCCCAGGTAACCGACCACCAGTATAACCAGTTCCAGTCTCTGTGTAGCTGGTCTCTGGGCTCTCACAGTTGAGACAGAGATTGTCACGTCTAGATAGAGGTCATAGTACAGCAACTGCTCCCTCCAACACACAGGCACTTCATTAGCACATACACAGGCTAAAAAAAGCAATAATGACTTAATATATGAATCATTTTATTATTGAAATGTTAGTAAAACATATTTGTTCGTCAGAGTAAACCATTATCACACTTTTATCTTTTATTTTTCCACTTTTAAAATGTGTTTTTCCTTCAGATAAAAATCAAACTCCAGTCCGGGTTTTCCACGCAGCCCGAGCCTCAATTTACTGTGTGTGCTTTCAGAGCCGCAGCACTCACTGGCAACCTTAAGGATCCTTCCGCGGCTCACTTGCGTGTGCTTGTGTGTGACTCTTGTTTTACAGCACGAAGCGACACGCAAGGCGATACGTAACGTCGCGTAAAACAAACTGTAATAGTTCATTCCTATTGTCTTTTTGCGGGCCAGTTTCCATAATGCGTCCCAACACCCTTAGGCCAGGTTTAGGGAACTTAGCGCACTATTTCGCCCCAGCTGTCCTGTCTTTCTAACGCATACAATACATTCCTGTGTTGTTCCGCGGTGTGACAAGGCCCTGCCTGCCTGCTGTTCCTGTAAACTCCCGCCTTGACTAAATGAGCGAGAGAGGCCGAGAGACACAAGAGGCAGAACTGAGAGAGAGAGAGTGGAAAAGCCCTATAAAGCAAGCAGGCCCACATCACCCACACTGGAGTTCATATTTTAAACCAGGCATCAAGTTTGCTGAATATAGTGAACACAGTTATCGCATAATAAAATAATGACTCACTCATTTCTAAGTGGATAAATATCAATTCACTCAACAAAACTGGCTACATAACAAATTCTTTCTAAACTCAATGCCCACTCCATTAAGTGCTCACTGAGAATAAAATAGTGCCTACTGCATGTACACACATGTATAAATAAAATGCCTCTTTAATAAGAGGGATATGCAACTTTCCATAGCCGCAAATAATGTAATATAGTGGAAATTGAATAGAATATTATTTTAATTCCTATTTTAACAAAATCAACATGCCCTTCAGGTGACATTTAAAACTAAGCCGTAGCTATTCGGTGCTGACATTATTTAATTTCTGATTAGTTTGATGAATTCTGGAAACCCTGGATGTAGTAGGCGAGCTATACAAAATAAGGCTCTAAATAAATAAAAACACTCCATGATATTCCGATCATATTCCTGAAGAGCCTTTAAAGTACATCTGTGCCACTCAAATGTGAGAGTGCAACGTCTTTGTCTGAGACAGTTTATCATCTATGTTACTAAAATATTCCCATAATATCGAGGTTTATAGCGAGTTTTGCTGCTCTGAATTTGTTATAGCCTCGCTTTTGTATTTCTTCTTGGGGGCTACCCAAAAGAAGCACCTCGTCACATCTTAGCCATCAATTAAGTTCTGACCGGGTTGTGAGCGGTAGCTCGATGTGGTCGCGTGATGATGACTGATGCCTTCGCAGTTGTATTGCACGCAAAACCAGATTCCACTGCCCCTAAGTGACAGTTTATGGTCTTTGATTTGGTTTGGCTGGAGATTGCCAGGCAACAAAACTACCCCGAGTCCCGAATGAAACAGCCATCTGTTCCATAGCTCGGTAAAACTGAATTAATTTGACACAGGGGCTAATCCTGGAATTCTGTAGATTAATTTTCTAGACCAGACTGACAAAAAAAAAAGAAATCAAAAATACGTTACATTCAAGAGAACAGGGATGGTGAGACACGTCGACGTCTCCTCACACTCCACAAAGCGGGGACGAACAAAACTTTGAGATGACGAATGAAAAACAAAGACGAAGCTGTTGTTTGCGCTGTAAAGCAGGTCATGGCATATAATCCCCTTGTCTGGGCTCAATGCGTGGCCATTCGTTGCTTTCCGTATAGACGTGGCTATTCACCACCAGAAGACTACAACACTGAGATGGATTACGACGCACTCAAAGGAATACGACTAATTAGAGCTGAGGCCAAAAGCCTTGCACATGATCACCGCTCCAGGTTGATTCAGGTGAGTGGGCTTCAGCCGGCTCCTGTCTGAATGTCAGTGACCTCCCCCCCCTGCAGATTACCCCACTGCCCTTGACCCCGCGGCACACTGAGAGAGAGGGGGGGGGGCGAGGCCCTTTGGCTCGGACGACAGCCTCTCCTTGCAGTGTGTCCCCCAGCTTTATCCATCCTGCTTCATGCCTGTTAAACCTATATGGATTGTTTTACCCTCAGATCCACGGGGCCACACAATACCCATTGAGAGGGAGAGGTCAGAGGCTCACCGCTGCGACCCGAGCGGGGGTGGGGGGGCCTTTGTATGGACCTGTGCTTGTATCCCATTCTCCACCCCGGCTCAAAATCATGTAGCCCGGGCACAAGACACACTTCTGGGCTCACACTAAATCAGCTTCATAAAGGGGGCACCACAATGGAAACAGAGCTGATCATCTGGCTGCCGTTGTTTCCCTTCCCACGCAGTTGTAGGGTTCACTCGGATGGATCACACTTCTCCCCCCCCCCTTCATGATATTAAACCCATGCTGGGGGATACGAGGGTGACACTGACAAATCTACTAATACTGCCACGGTGTCAGACACACTTCCAGGCTATATCTCTGTCACAGCTGGTGAAAGTGTGTGATAACCTACACGCTCCCCTTGGTCTCAGATGTTGTCTCCTGCTCACGCAGGTCAAGAGGTGCAGCAGCAGCAGTCGACGCGGCCTGGTGGTTATGACATCTTTGGTTTACCTGCAAAATTAATAACAAGGAGTCAGGGAGCTGTCCTTTTCTCGGAGTGGAAATACTGCGAGGTGAAGGAGAGCTGGTGCATTCAAACAGGAAGGGGGGGGGGGGGGCAGCATATAGATGTGTTTGATTTCCTCGTTTTCTTTCATTCTTCAATTTAATTGGCGAAGAAGATCAAGAGGAAAGCTGCTATTTCCAGTGCCGGTTCACAGCAATAAGCTCTATTTCCCCCCCCAAATGATTTACCCCGGTCTATTCCTTATTTGGGGGAACGACTCTGACAGCAAAAAACAAGAGTTGGCTTATCTCAATCAGAGGAATGATGATGGGCAATGAGGAGCGAGCAGAACAAACAGCTCCCTCTTTCAAGCCAGTAATTAAAGCAGAAGGAGGGGGAGAGGAGGGGAGGGAAGGGGAGGGGGAGGGAGGTGTAGTGTGGGAAAGAAGGTGCGTCAAAGAAGGCTGGTTCAAGATCGCCACCTAGTGGCGTGACATGCATAATGCAGGGTGAGGCAGGGAAAGGTCTTTGTGTAAGTACAGTATTATGCACTGAGTATTAATATGCAGTGATATCATGTGTCATGATGGAACCCTTAGTCACCTTTCCTGAACCCTTAGTCACCTTTCACTAGCTCTTCACTCGCGTGTGAAAGCGCCGGCGTGCAGGATAGATCTCCAGGATCTATCGTCTCCTTCCCCCATGAATGGCTTTTAAAAGAAATCCTAATAATTGAATAGGGTGACCCACACTTGGCAGCTGAAGTGGTGGATGGATCCTGATCTCTGCAATAAGTAAAGGGCTCAATAAGCGGCGCAGGAAGCTCCCGGCTCGGCTCCAGCAGGGAGAATGGACTGGGTCAGATTAAAGCTGAGGAGTTTAATTATGAACGAGGAAATGAAGTTCTTAAAAAAATCTCTGGCTCACGGGATAATTTTAGCACGAGAGACGGCGGCGGGTGTCCAGGGGCCAAGGCGTCTTCCCTGTGTCTGCTGCGCGCTATAGAGCTGGAGCATCTTCTGCCACTTCACAATCAGGAGCCTCCTGAGGGATGAGAATGGAGGGGGGGAGGGGGAGGGGGGGGGAGAGATGGAGAGATGGAGGGAGGGGGTGTCGAAGAAGGAGACAGGGATGAAGTGCCACTTAGGATATTGCTTCAAGGACTGCTCTCCTTGTTAAACTCATTGCTGTGGGCATAAATATAGCCAGGCGTCAGATGATTTATTGACACGCTCTCCCTCTCCTCCTTCTTCCCGCCTAACAAGCCCGTGGACAAATGAATTGTCGAACTGGAGGAATTTCGTCTTGATTTACACTCCTGTTCCCAGTGCCTGTGGGAAATTGTAAGGGAAGCTGGGCTGAGTGTATAACTACGTGTGAGAAAGACATGAAGCAAAGGGATGGAAGTTAGACTTGTGTAGATATTGTGTTTACTAGAAGAAGCGCGTTGTGTTCACTTTGATGAAGCTTCTTTGAAGAAGTGACGTGAAGGCAGCAACTTTACGCCTGTTTTACTTGTCATGAAAACTGCTATACCCAGTTGTGTAAGGCTTTCTCCGGCTCTGGAGCCTCTTTGTCGAAGTCTGGGAAGAATATACGTCCTTTATGTCATCATCCTGGAGAGGGATCCTCCTCTCTTGCTCTTCTGACGGTTTCTTCCCTTTTATTCTCTGTGAAGGGTTGTTTGGGAGTTTTTCCTGATCCGATGTGAGGTTCTGGGACAGGGATGTCTATGTGTACAGATTGTAAAGCACTCTGAGACTAATTTCTAATTCATGAAAATGGGCTATACAAATTAATTGAATTGAATTGAATCATCTCAGCTTGCGTCTCAGTTGTCTCCTCATGGGAAGATGACGGGATTCTCGAAAGTGATTCCTGAAAGATGCTCTAGTCAACATGTTGATGTTCACAATGGACCCATACTGACAAACCCACAGAGAATGACCGTGCAACTTGGTTCTTCTCCCAGGGGCAATATGAATGATTGATGGCTAAAAACATGACATTTGTGAGCGCCATCTGTCTCCTTGATGTGTACATTTAGCAACTTAATGTAATGTTAAAGGTATCACCCGCAGAGCAATGTTGTCAGAGTTCCCCTGGGTGGTTTCAGGAGGTTTTCCGGGTCCAAATTGTTTTGGTTTCCAAGCTGAAAAAGCTCTTTTTAGACTCTGGGAAAGTTAATTTAACCTCCACCGGTTTAGAATGAGAGTATGCACGTGGTCTTGTTTGCAGTTGCAGTTTGAGTTAGTTATCCTGTCAAACTTTAACAAATGCAACCATGACACAAAAATGTAAAGCCCTATATATAAGTGAGCGATGTGACTTCTCACCATGAGGGAGATATAGTCTTAACAAATCCTTAATACATCTCTGATTATCTCTGATTTGGTAAACACAGACTGGAAGTTATCACATAGTCAAACTGGCGAATTATGACACGAATGCAACATAATCCAGATGTTATAGTTTCAAATCAATGAAAGCAGCTTTCAATAAATAAAAAAAATTGGGGGAAAGCGACTCTAAAAAAAGCTTTGAGACGTTTTACTTGTGTTTTTGCTGCTTTGTCTCATAAACACAAGTGCAGAAATCAATACCAGAGACTAAAAAGTAACTCATTCTAGTAAATCATGATCCAAACATGACCGTTTATTTGGCTTGCAGTCAGAGGGGGAAGCCCCTCTCTTGTTTATATTATAAGGTACGGTTGTGTTTGAGAAATTCCTCTGTGAGAAACAAAGAGGGGTCTGTAAGAGAGTCGACTTATCTTCAGCAAATATTGGGGAACTGCCCTGAAAAGCCCTCTTCACAACTTCCTTTAATGTCTTCCTGTTCAGTCATGCCGCGGTGAGAGCCTGCAGGCAGCGCGGCCCACGCCAACACACGGGCAGAGGAAGAGAAGTTACTTATTTCTCACAACGCCACACGCCTCACCGGCCGAAGATAACGACTGGGCATCTCATAAGCTGCTGTCAGCACCATGTGCTCACATGTCATTTCTTTGTCTCTCTCTCTCGCTCTCTCTCGCTCTCTCTCTCTCTCCTTCATCCTGCCTTTCTCCCAGTGGGTTGAAGGGTGACACGTCAGGACTGATTCGCCCTGACAATGAGCCACTCGCACTAATTTACTCATTTATGCTAATATGATTGACATTTCATTTCAGCGCACTCCCCTCCCCTGCCACTGATAGGGTTGGTCCGGGCCGCCAGTAATCACTGACAGGTCCATTAAAGGGAGATTGCATGCAATTATCTCGCTAATACAGAGGGGTTCTTTTAATTTGGCAGCATAAAATTGTCAATCTTGGAAGTGTAATCGGCCTCATTCCCATTTGAGGCCGGCACTAAAAATAAACAAGTTGTGTCTCTTGACTGTGGTCCGGAGACAAAAGAGATGCAGAGGCAGCCGATGGAAAGGACACATGCCCTCATCTGTTGTCCAGCCACGCCGACACACAATATTGTTTTTCACCGTCACGTATAATTGTTTCATTTTGCATTACTGCTCTCTAATCCATACGCAGTAGATGAGCCCAATGTAACGTACACACGATCAAATTAAACCTAATAATCATTAAGGGGGGAAGTTGATTGTATATCAATGAGCTCAAAGCTAATGGGGGTTCAAAGTTAAGCCCAAAGGTATGTCGAAAAACCTGAACACTACACCCTCCACATCCAGAGTCCTGGTCCTGATGCTGTGAGCAGGCCCGGCCATGTCTTTGAAACTAGTGAAAGTTTAATGTTGGACATGAAGCTGGGGGTGGGTAGCCGTGGTATGTTGTTGGTATCGTTGGCCAGAAATGTAGCCGGCAAGCAGAAGTACAAACTATTTCCCCGTCATCTCTCTAATAGTTTGGCCTCAGCCGCAGCCTTTCCCCTCCATCTCTGCAACGCTTCACCGATGGTGTACTAACTAGCGCCCGGAAGCCCAGCACGTCCTCTCACTGGGCGGTGGAGTTCTTATCGAACCGAGGCTATAAAACTGGATATGGATCACAATCAAGATCGAGATGCTGTTTGAAAATGAATGTGTAGAACAGGATTTTTATTTATGTATTTATTTATTTATTTGCTTTTACAGAAAACTGCATACCCTGGGGTACCACTTGTTTTCCAATATGGAATATTTACACAATAAAAGCAGAAACACATACCCCAGCTGTAAAGTATAGATACAAATAAGAGATCCTATATGGCTGCAGAGACAGATTTGATTTGAACATTTTAGTTGATATTGGATAATATTGTTGGATCTCAATTTCTGTTGATGATGATTTAAGAATTTAACAACTTTTTTCAAGAAAAAGTATATATGTTTCAGGATAACATAAACAATGTGGCAGCTGTAATGCAAATCCTTATCTCCAATTGGCTCTTTCTGCTGTGGGCATACAGCTAATTAATCCTGTGATCAGTGGCTGAAACACACCTCAAATTGAAAGTGTGTGTGTCCACATAATTTGTGCCATATGTCAATATAAAATGTTGAAAATAATAGTTGTATGAAAGGTATAAAAACTACCTTTTTGAGAGTATTATGTCAGCATTTTGATACCAGGCGAAGGAAACAGGATACAAAACATGCAAATAAAACAACATTTTTAAATGTGATTGTTTAAATGCAGCAAAACGTCAATGAATATCCTTCGTAAAGTGCCTCAGTCGTAGCAGAAAGGGATTCCTCCACACACACTCTTTAGAGAATTGAGCAGTAATGGTTCATCTTATTCCACATCCCCACAGGCTGTCATTTCTCCCCCCCTGACACCCATCTCTTCTGTGTGACTGTTCCCATGCATTTCCAGATGAAAGAGTGACTGGTCATTTTCCCATAAGAGCGAGGGCCCCTGAACGCAACCCCATTCAACAGCCATCAACCGGCCCTGGGTTGAACCACTGAAGTGGATGGGAAAGTCTGCGAGAAGTGGACTACATGAATGAGAGAGCAAACTCTTGGCATTCAGTGCTCGCAAATGGCTTTTCATGCCACACTCTCGGGGAAGCCAATTGGGCTGTAATGCGCATAGCACGTCCCCTCTCTCTCTCCCCCTCTCTGCAGTCGATTCAATTACCTCCCATTGCAAATTGGCCGGGGCTTTCATTTCTAGGAGGCAACCCTGGTAACTCATAAGGCATCTCATTGGTAAGCTCGGCAATTAGGGAGCTAATGCATCTGCTTGTCATGGTTTGGAGAGAGTGAAAGACACTGGCGCAAATCAAAGTGTCCAATTCAGAGGAGAAGAGGTCCAACATGAATGCAAACTCACTTATATAGATTCCATAAAGCCTGATGAGATGTGTTCACGGGCGTGTCTCTGGGAAGTCCACATCTTCGAAGCAGAGAGGGATGTGTGTGTCCGCTGCTGCCGACATCGGAATTCAAATTGCATCCAGACTTAATGTACACAATGTCATGCAATAACGTTAACAATGAACTATAATACTATCTAATGTGTTTGCTATTCTCGTGCATCTATTGTTCTTCTGGTGTTCCCGTTTCAGCCCAGATGTTATTGTTTATTTAACCCTCCTCTTCATGAATAAAACATTCCGTATAGTCATTTTTACTGCATGCTGTTGCATTATATCAATCATTCACAAAGCCAGCGCCTGTAATTTGATTCTCGGGGTAATATTCATGGCAACAAAAGCAGGCCTGGGAAAGTGAAACTGTGGAAGACGTGCATTCTTGTCCCCTCTCGGTGTGATTTGTGGAGTATTCATCACAACGTCTTGTGCATGCGGTTGAAAAAAAAAAAAAAACGAAACCCATTGTGCATTGTTTGAGTTTACATTAAGAGGAGATTACATTATTGTATTTGTATCCAACACAGCACACAGTCAAATAGAGCCACGTGGAGCACGGCGGGGACGACTGTGGCCACTAGAGGGGGGCCATGCTTTATTTAAACTAGTCCATGTGGATGCAATGCAAAAACTCAATAGGCAGACTAATTGTGAATTAGCGTTATGCCCCCCCCCCCCAAATAAAAAACATGTGATCCAACTCCTTGTTCAAATCTCCCTTCAGAGTTTTTACGCATCTCTCCCGGCGCGTTGCGCACATGTAGCGGCGTCTGAGCTCTTAAGTAGACGTTTCCTCTCCGAGCCCTTCATTTGTACAGATGTTTTCCGCCTCTGTAATAAACCCCATGGGGGCCATTTAGCCAGAGATCACCGCGAGGATCAATGAAAATGTCACCAAACGTTGAAAGAGTGCCGGCAGCTGTGTCCCCTTAGCGCAGCGGAGGATTGACAAGAGAGTCCGCGGAGGCCATGTTCACATTTATGAGGAGCCGGTGATCAATATGAATCCGCCATCATCTGTCTCTGCTGCCTTGTTGAGGCTGCTCCACCGGGTTGTCTGGACCATATGGCTGCAGAGGGTTTGACAAATGTCTCCATTTGAGGTAGTGACGCAGACATAAAGAAACAAACATGGATTATTATATTTGTATGCGTTTTTAAAGCTTCAATTAAGTGTTTATAACATGTTTAAGCTGCTGGCTTTACTTAAAAAATAGCATTTTATTGGCAAGGAACTTTTTTATTATGATTCCTTTTAAATAATTGAGACATGAAACTTCTTTATTTATCGTGATATTTCTTTGAAAGGATTATCTTCAATGTGTACTTTACTTATAGCTTTCAACTAAAATTTTAAAAATGTTTCTACATTAATGCCCCAGAAACGTAATATTTTATTAATATTTTTTATTTTCAAAATTAAGAAATATTCTGATGAACAACTAATCACACACTAAGCATTTTTTCCAATTATACAATTATAATTTAAATATATATTTAGATAATAGTTATATATTTGCAACATATTTGGATATTCATAATCCTCAACTCTGTTGAACCTTATCTCAGGTTGTTGCATATTCAATTCAAATCTTGGATTATTAATAGCAGCTGATAAAGTAAATGTATTTAAAACAATACATTACAGTAATAATAGACTTAGCAAACATCTGGAGCTTATGTCAACATAATATATGCTGCTGTAATATAGACTCTGAGAAATCCACCGCATCTGAATACACATTGCTCGTGAATACCCGGACCCGGTCCGCCCCGTCTGGATCTCAAGCCGTGTGTCATTCCAACTGTTTCTGACCGTGACCGACCGAAGGCCTTTCACGGCTACGTCTCCCACCCCGCTCGCAACCGTTAAAAAAACACCCGATTACAGTGCAATACATCATCCCGGGAACCTGCTACCTCCACTGTCACCTGGGATAAAACAATCTCCAAAGCAAATAAACAGGAGGCCTGCTGTGGCGCCGGGAGCAGCCACTGAGCCCGCAGCCCACTCCCAGCCTCGCTGGCTCCCCCTGCAACAAAAGAGCAGACGGTGATTCCGACCTGGCTCTTTTGTCGGGGTCCACATGGGGCCATGATTAAAACAGTTCCTCCACCGAGGGGGTCCGGCGGCCCCTCCCCTGCCCTGGATAGCAGCACTACCTGCAGCCTTCCCATGGAGAGGGCCTCAGGAAACTGAGGAGACCCAGAATGTTGTCCTGATCATAAGCATTTAAATGTCACACACACAAATTATACGAATCCATACCGCTCTCGCCCTTCATCCCCATCCGTCGTCTCCGGAGCCTCTGCTGAGGAGGTATCAGTGTGGTCCAGGTGTCCTACCGGGCGCCGGTGTGAAACAACATGTTTGACTTTGGTTGTTTGCATGTTTCCCCGCTGCTCCTGATGGGATTACCGACGCACGGAGGCCGCGGATCGTTCCCTCCGCATAGATTCATTCTGTTGTCGCTGCATTTGCCCTTTAGTCACCTCGGAAGTTCAAAGTGAGCCAAAGAAGGCCGGCGACGGGGGCCGCAGTGTTAAAGTGAGACGGGGTGTGTATCCACTCCGGCCCCTGGTCCCGAGTGTTGATTCCAGGCATTTTATTTTATTGTATCGATTCTATTGTCCTGACTGAAATAGCCGCTGCAGGGATCCATCTCCATCTCCGCTGATAATGAATAAACACACTCAGCACCCATCTGTGATAGATGCGAGCTGAAAAGCATCAGTGTGGAAGCATTATAGTACGATAACGTATTGATGCATTTACATCACAGACAAAGAAAAAAGTGCTTCTTTTTCATTTATTATTCATCAATGTGCAAAGAAAATAATGTATCTACAAATGTAGTGATTTCAATTTTTTTTTAGAGGACTAAATACTCCTTCAATTTGTTAGAATATCTCAGACTTTTTTCTGCTGAATAAGCATTATTGTGGGGATGATTTGGGAGACAAAATGCAAAAAATAAATAATCTCTCTCCAAATAGCACATCTGACGTATAGAATACATGTGAAAATGGATTGATTCATTGATGCATACATGGCATCAGAGGAAATAAACACATGAGAGGTTGTATGGCAGTAGTGTGCATATAAAGTGTGCTAGAATAACAGATATAAATCAAAGAAAGAACACAACGAATAATAACAAGGCATCACGCTTTTCTTTTCTTGTGTCTTCACAAGGAACCCGGGGAGACAGTCGTCCTCTGCATTGATCAGTGAGCAGACATGTCCTCCATCTGAGGTCAGGTCAAAGGTCAGGAGAGTCTCAGGACCTCCAGCACAAACACTGATCTGATACTTTCGACCTTTTAGGTACTTTCGGAAGCTCGTGTGTCACTGGAAATGATATTATTGTAAAGATTAATTTACCCCCTTTTCATCTCGTTAAACGTGTAATTTAAAAAGTGGAGATCGGAGAGTATAAAGGAAACAAGAGTTTGGTGTAAGATAATCTGCATAAAGTCCCTTGTAATATATTAAGTGTATCAAATGTGTTTTCCAGCCCGTTGAGATAGAGAAAGAGAGGGATTGAGCAAGAGAGAAAAAAGGAAGGGGGGGGAAAATAAAAAAAAGAAAGAAAGAAGAAACACTCGAAGATGAAGGGGCAGCAGAAGAAAAGGGGCAATTACTGTTCCTTTCTTATGGAAATGGTAATGAAGTGGGACATGGGGCTCGGGACAATAGAGGGCCACAGTCAGGTTGAGCGTCACCGTGTAAACTGCTTCCTGTTAGGGAGCCATTTAGCCCTCACTTTTACTGACTTACAAGCCATCTCCAGGCCAACTACAAAGAGGCTTCCCCATCAAAGCTGGAGGCTGCTGCAGTCTGTGGAGTCCAGATAGGCTGTTCCCAGGCCAGCTCCCACCTAACGGCGCAGCGCAGGCCTTTAGGGGGCTGCTCTTTAAAATGTGTGTGTGTGTGTGTGTTGTTTTGCTTTTTGCTGGGATGAGTGATAACGTCTTCCTGCGTCTCGCATCTTCTGACTGGTGGAGAAATGCCCGCGCGAGTAATCCCCGCTGACTTCAGGGACCCAGTTAGCTATTCAAAGTTTGCACAAGAGGCGCTCAGCGGTGTAGTTTACGTGTGGACGAGGGAAGCGAGAGCAGCGGGTCTGTTTTCCTGCAATGATTGCTGACAGCTGAATAAGAAATTGTTATAATGACTTTATTACAGAGGTGTTTATTCATCTATTATAAGCATAAATGGCACATCTGTCAGGCCTCTGCACTGACATCTGGAGAGGAAGTGAGGGAGATTTATTTTGAGAGGAAAAACACTCAAGAACACAACGTGTTATTTAAAAAAAATATTAAAACGAAGGATGAGGAGAACATCCTACATTTCTCATTCATGTGGAAGGACTGTGAGAGGGTATTTGTACGTCTTTTTTTAATCTACAATTGAGGTATATTTTACTTTTTTTCTGACCATTTCAAACATGTGTTACAGTTTTACAGTTTTGGATGTACTTGTTCTGGGTAGCCGTTGATTTCCATTCACTTCCATGTGATTTGTAAATATATTAGGTGGTCCATGAAGGTTGTCTATTAGGTGGCCTATGTAACAGTAAAATACATAAATGCATAATGTAACTTTGACATTTACACAGATTTGATCTCCGCTGTGATTGATTGCGTGCCTTATTCACGAGTCTGCTCACTGATAGCATTAGAATAGAAACCAATGGAAGCCTTGAATATTATTGTGGTGTCGGTTGCATAATAATAAAATACACTCTGATTTTAAGTAATAGGTCATATGAAGTAAATGGGCTAAAACATATAAAAGGGCTGGAATAAAAGCGATAATCTGTATTTTTCCCCAACTTCTGCAGCCTGTCGGTGTTTCTCAGCTCCACCTTTTTCAAATATATACTTTCTTACTATATACTACAAAAAATACAGAATTGTACATTTGTTGGGGACGATTTTCACCAGCGGATTAATACACACTTGATCTTGTGAGTATTAACAGCAACAGAAAACTTTGTGTGTGTGTGTGTGTGTGTGTGTGTGTGTGTGTGTGTGTGTGTGTACACAAATAAACAACAGTGTGGCAGATTGAGATGTTTTCCAATGGAGCTCTATTGCTCAGTGGAATCAGATTGATCAGGCTTTGAGATTATATATTAAATAATAGAATATCACCTTGAAGGTACACAGCTGTATAAATCAGGCATTTTCATACTGCTCCCATTATCCCATTATTAGCTGTTGTCATGGTGATGGCTTATTGAAAATGGCTTCATAATAGTTCATCTCTCTTAAACAGACCCCAAAACTATCTTTTCATTTATTTCACACGCTAACGTTTCAGTCCAACCTCTCAGCCCTCGTACCTGTACTGGTCTTAATGGGACTGGAACCTTGGATGGAGCCGGAGTCGTCCCCTCTCACAGCCACACTGGGCAGTAGAGGGCAGTGTGCTGGTCTTGGGAGTGTGTTTGTGTGTGTGTGTGTGTGTGTGTGTGTGTGTGTGTGTGTGTGTGTCGGGGGGGAGGATGCTGTACAGCTGGAAGGGCCGTGTGTTGTGGTCAAAGCCCTGGCAGGCCTGGAGTGGGTGGGAGGCCGGGGAGATGAGGAGGAGGAGGAGGAGGAGGAGGAGGAGGAGGAGGAGGAGGAGGAGGAGGGCTGCATCTATTGTCTTTTAATGAGAGCCTTTGAAGTGGCCCCACTGTTGGCTGTTTGTACACCTGGGCCCCTGCGCCTGCGTTCACGTTGGCTGTCTGCTGGCGGAGGGGGCGACTCGGCATATCCCAGGTAACACTTTCCAGTCAGCTGCTGCTGCTGCTTGGCGTGGGAAGGCAGTAAAAGCTGCCCGACCCCCTTTGTTTACCCCCCTCCAGTTTACGGTGCGGTGGAGCCCCCCCCCCCCCCTCTTTCCTTTAGTCCTGTCGGTCCCCCAGACTCTGCAGGCAGACGCTGGCGGCCTTCTCTGGGGCCCCTGGACACCCGTAGAGGTGTAGCTGCGTGCTCACAGGCAACGATGCTTCCTTCCAGAGCAGGAAGTGAGCGTTAGCTTACGACTGCTGGTAAACACGGCCGAGCGGACTGGAACGACAGCAACGCCAACAAGCTGTCTTTGGGTGAACTTGTCCTTTAAAAAGACTCCATTCAGAAACATCTGGACCAGAGAAGACCACAGCTATGCAGCCCGTTGTCACTGTAGCCACATCATTGTATACATACATTTAACCCCATAAACTATCAGGTGACCCAGAGCTCCCTTTGAGAGTCACCTCTGCAAAAGGTTGACAGTTGAAGAGCATGACAAAAGGCAGAGAAATCATTTGAACAAATACTATCCATCTATATCTATATCTACATATATATGTATATATATGTATATATATACATATATACATATATATATATATACTGTATATGTATATATGTATATATATATATATATATATATATATATATATATATATATATATATAAATCCATATATACATATATATCCATCTCTATCTATTTATCTATAATTGTTGTAAGTCGCTTTGGATAAAAGCATCTGCTAAATGACATGTAATGTAATGTAATGTAATAATATCTATCCATATCTGTCTATCTATCTATCTATCCATCTATGATCTATCTATCTATAATATATATATATATATATATATATATATATATATATATATATATATATATATATATATATATATATATATGTATCTATATAACTATCTATCTATCCATTTTTCTATCTATCCATCTATCTATCACTCTACGTTTTTTTTGTGTGGGCTCTATTGTAATACTCTGTTCCCATACAATTCAACATTTCAGCGTCATAACCGGATGACAAACGAAGCGCTTGAGAATAATGTTTCATCATCTTCAACGGCAATTGGAGATATATTGCTTTGCAAGTTATTTTTTGTCATTTGTAATGAGCATATATTTATGGAGCTCAGTTCATAATTATATATTTCTACCTCTTTGTTTTATCAGAATTAAAAAAATAGAGTTAGAGGACGATAGATGTAAAATAATGTAGAAATCACCAATTGTAGAGTCTTAATCATCTCACAACCGCGCAGATCAATCTTGCGACTCTCGACGGTGCCCCGACCCTTATGTAGACAACCACAGGTTCACATAGAAACAGCGACGACACAAAGTGCATCTCCCGTCGTGGCACCTGTGCTAAATGGCTTTTGTGCTCTGGCGGTGTATTCATCTATCACGGACATTCATCCCCCAGTTAATTAGTCGGCCGTATTATTGCTGGCCGATGCGGTAAGCAAGTAAGATGCTGATGCCTCTTTGCTAACAAAGCATTGGAAGGTGACGCGGCGTTGTGTGAACATCTCATTTTAATTGTGCATTTATAGAGAGAGGAAGTGCCGCCGGAGGAAGAGGGTGATGAGCTCCCAAGTCACACGTCCTCTGACTCTGGGTAAATAATGTTCCTGGCTGCACCTATCATTAATCCTCTGTCTTTAACACTTACTGTTTGTCAGTGGAAACTGGCCTCGCTCCTTTTGATCTCATCCCCACCCCCACCCCCACCCCCACCACCTCCACCAACCAGCCCTCCCACTAAAGACCTCCGGGCCGAGGGAGAGCGTCCTGCGGCAGACTGAGGTGGCGTTGGGGAGCCTCGCCGAGCAGACGGCGGGGCCGGGTTGTGATGCTGCTCCCAACAGTTATGATTGATATACGTTAATATTTGCTAATGTCTTTGGATGTTCCCAGCACGGCCCCCGTCAATCCCTCTTCACGTCAGAAGGAGATCTGAAGTGTGATCTCACTCAACAGGCTCTGTGTGTGAGCGTGGGTCTGTGTGTGTGTGTGTGTGTGTGTGTTGTGCACACAGCTGGGGGCTGCAGCGCGGAGACTTAACTGTGTTTTCTCACACACTGGTGTCTGCTGACCTCAGCTGCTCATATTTACATCAGGCAGCAGCAGCGATCGCTGTGGAAAGAAAAAAAACTCCAGTGAAGACGAAACAAACGAAAACAAACCTGCAGGGAGAAAACGAGGGAAAGACAAGCGCTCCATCTGAGAGGAGGACAAGAGCAGCCTCAAGGCGTCATCACCGTGGATACAAGCATCATATGTGATCACTTATGGAAATCATCATTCTTCTTCTACTATCTTCTTCTTCTTCTTTCATCTTCTTCTTCTTTTCCTTCGTCTTCTTCTCCTTCTACTCTCTTCTTCTTTTTCTACTATCTTCTTCTTCTTCTTCTTCTTCTTCTTCTTCTTCTTCTTCTTCTTCTTCTTCTTCTTCTTCTTCTTCTTCTTCTTCTTCTTCTTCTTCTTCTTTATTTTGGACTAATTGTGCCATAACACACTACCCCAAATGCAAACACTAAAGTACAACATTAAGGGTAATTTTATTTAACTTGAATATTTTCTGGATGCTTTATCTACTTCACTACATTTCCCAGGATTCTCTTCTGATCGGTTGAACCCAGCCCAACTGTTTATGATTTACTTTTTCTAATCGACAGGCGAAATGAACATGTCCAATGGAAAGAAGTTCCTCCAGGATATTTAAAAACGTCTCCCGTCTGTCATCAACTCCCTCCTGTTGTAAAAGTAGTTTCTAGAAACCCGCCATGCTTCAACCTTTCCTCATGTCGGCGCCGCCTGGCTCCAGAACCCGGGCCCCCGGTCTCCCTCAGCGGAGCGGTGTCTTTACCTCAGAGTTCATTCTCTGAAGGTAACCTCGCTGCCTCGACACGTGGTCACGTGGTCACATGGTCACGTGGTGACATGGTCACATGGTCACATGGTCACATGGTCACATGGTCACATGGTCCTTGCCGCGCTCTCCTCTGCGTTTCTGGGTCCGTCCCCGGAGTGTCGAAGCCGAGCCTCCTGCCATTAGCATGCCAAAGGTCCCACAAGGTCTACTGTAGGGCACCCAGATGAGGGCCGGCGGGGGCCGGGGGGGGGGGGGGGGGGCAATTACTGTCCCCACTAATTCTTTTTATCCCTTTCAAAGAGACGGGTGATTAGAAGAGGAAAGTTTAGATTTCCTGAACTTGAAAGTGGAAACGCAAAAGTGACAGACGAAGCTCAGGGCCCAATCCACATCACGGAGGGCTGGGGCTGTGAGTGTATCTGTGTGTGTGTGTGTGTGTGCGTGTGTGTGTGTGTGTGTGTGTCGGCTGGTTGTTTCACCCGCTCTGTCTTTCTGTCTTTAGCTGCACACAAAACAACATTAATAAATTACATGAAAACAACACATAGTGTAAATGTATCTTTCTCAAATATCTTTAGGTCAAAGGTCAGAGACACAGCCAAACACACTCTGGGAAATATACAACACGAGTTTTGAACTTGAATATTTGCAGTTTAGTCTACTTTATACAAAAGGAATTTCTTTTAACTTTAATCTGAAAGCTTTAGTTCTTTACATGAAGATTTTGAATGCACAATGTCTACTATTATAATACTTACAACAAAATAAGTAATTTTACTGGTAATTGCATGCCTTTACACTCTTATTAATATTTTACTAAAAGCAAGACTATGTAATTCAATTAGTTTTTAATTAATCAAGATGGACAGAAGTGCAAATGGATGATATGTAAAATCTAAATTAATTACAAATCTTATTCTAACAAATGAAAAGCTTCACCTTCAAAATAAAATGCAGCCTCACTCCACAGGGTTATCCTGCTAGCTCATGGTGGAGAATGCTAAAGAAAACTTTTAGATTTAAACACTAATATCAGGAATACAGTCGCGTTCATTTAGCAATAACAAGTATAACATGTTTTAAAAAAAATCTTTATACATATTAAATACAATGTACAGGAGTTTCTAAAAAACAGAGAGAACACACATAATACTGTTTGAACACATGGGCAGTTGCATCAACAGAGAGAGACGATCTCATTCTTTAAGATATTTGTAATTAAGTACTTTAGAAAACACGTTTGCTTTGTTAACTATAAAAAGAAACCAGAAAAAGATTTCCAATTTAAATTAAAGGGTATAAATAAAGCATCTCTTCTATAAAAGGAGGTTGTTGACGTCCCTCTCCGGGGTTTCCCCACACGTTTAATCCCAGTTTATCACGTTTAAGTGATTTTAAGTGCACATCCTCGCCCCCGATGTGCCTGAGGCAGATCGACTCTCATGCAGATCTCAATCGCCTGACTTCTGGATGTGTCTGTGTCCATATTGCTGCTCTGCGTTGTCATGGTGATGTGATAACGACAAAGGTCATTTAACACAGTTTGTTTGTTTGTTACCTGGATTAGATGTTTCTAATTAGATGTTTCTAATCCAGCACCTGTTGAAGTTGTTTACATTTGATATAATTGATCCGTCACTAAGCTGCATCGTCTTTATTTTCGGACACGTTCTTCAAGGCATCATATCGCTTCAGGTCGAGACCTTTCTTGGTTTTTTGGTCCTCGGAGCTCCAGTTATTGTGTTGTTTTGTTCAGTAACCTTCGCTTACGTCATAATAACAAATAAATAAAAAAGACTTGTGTGTGTGAGTGTTTTCTCTTCCCAGGGCTGACTCATCCACCTCCTTGTGTTGACTTATTTAGCCCGGC
This sequence comes from Liparis tanakae, assembly GCA_036178185.1. Classification (NCBI taxonomy): domain Eukaryota; kingdom Metazoa; phylum Chordata; class Actinopteri; order Perciformes; family Liparidae; genus Liparis; species Liparis tanakae. The sequence goes on from CM070106.1 coordinate 11,168,305, forward strand.
AAAGTCCTCTGGAAAATATGCATCGTTATAACTGTCCCCTTTGTGAAGCATCGGACCTCTGCAATATTTCTCACCTAGGTGAGTGTGTGCCGATGCCAGAGCGAGGCCTGCGTCGGTTAACCCTCGGCTCGCCAGGCGGCGTGGGGAGAAAAGCCGAGGGGGGGGGGGGGGGGGGGGGGACGACGACCTCGGCTGCTTTTCTTTCAAGTAAACTTCATTTTCCAGAGCAGACGTTCGCTCACCGCGTGGGACGGAGACGTGCCGGTCGAACTGTGCGGATGTTTTTTTGTCTTGTTTTGTGCTTTATTAATTCTCACCAGGCAACACACGATGAACACAAACACGCAGCTGAGGTTCAGTTAGTTGCTGCAGCTACACACACACACACACACACACACACACACACACACACACACACACACACACACACACACACACACACACACACACACACGACTCATCCCTGATTCATCGAGCGGCCGCAATGAGTGAATTCAATCTTAATGTGGAGTTATGAGGCAGCGCCCTGTGAGTCTGACTGTCTGTCGGGGGTCAGCGGAGCCTTGAGGCCGGCGGGGGTTTGGTCCTGTATGCAGCCGCTGTTTTAACACTCTGTGTCCTTCTCCCAGCCGCCAAAATTTAAAAACACACACACACACACAGGGGGAGAAGGAAGAGACTGCTGAATGATACGGGATGGAAAGGTGTGAGAGAACCCCTTTAAATTTACGGCCTCTGTAGAACTGGAGGAAGTAGTGCAGTAAAGTGGAGTCGCGCTCCAAAGCCTTCACTCAATTCCAAGTACATCACAGAGAGCGGAATCGGAGGCGAGAAAGCCAGAAGGCTCAGATGTGAAACATTAAAACCTTTCTCAGGATCAATGGAGAGCATTAAAATGATCGCTGTAATCCAGGTGATGGCCGGTGGCCTGCAGACGTGGTTCTATGTCGAAATGCTCTTTTACAACACGGTACTTATCATCCCTGTTAAAAAAGACTTATCGTCAACGTCTGGTGATTTTAATCTTTCAAGTTAGACCGAATTTCTTTTTTTTTTTTTTTTTTTTTTAATTCTTTTTAAAAAACAATATATTATGTTTTCTTAGATATTTTATAAATTAATTTATAAGCATAGGATATATTTCGATTATACAGCAGACCTTGGTGAAGCTCATGTATCTACTTTATATTACGGTTAAGGTAACTTAAGGTTATTTGTTGCATTGCAGAGTACTCAGACCTATAAATACTTCATTACACATTTCACATATGTAGAAGTATGAGCAAGAACATTTACTTAAAATATTTAAAAGTCCAACATGCTCATGATGCAGCAACATGGCCACTTTCAGTGTTATACGGGTTACGGTGCATCAGTGTGCAGGTAGCAGGCCAAGGTGAAGCTAATTCTAACTCCTTTATTTATACAATGAATAATAATCTACTGTATACACTCTCCATAGGCTTTGTTCTTAAAAATCTTAATTTGCTAAGTGGTTTATTTAGTCGTAAATTACTTTTAAAAAAAGAACTATTTCCTGGAATTGTCAAATCAATGTATTGACATATTAATTATCTATTTCCAGTTATGTGTATAGGAAAAAAAGAGAGACGCTATAAGAGCAGGATGCAAAATGATAAACAGATAAACTCTATTCCCTCCAGAACAATGTCCTTGTTAAATACAATACTTCCCTCCGACATGTCTGCGGAGTAGAAAGGTCACATTTGTTTGTACTTTGAGGAAAGAGAGTGAACAAACGGGTCAGGAATCAGTTTTAATAAATCACATTTTATTGCAGAATTCTGCGTCAATATTCCACGAGCCCACGGTTCCCCTCTCTGCCTCAAACGTATCCAGTAAACAACGTTTATCTGGTGAATGATGTCACGCAGAAAGGCTTTTTCACATCTCTGGTTTGGGAGAAGCAGCTTCTGCCGAGCCGTCGGCCTCCAACTGGCTGAAATGTTTAATATCAGAGTCCCGGGGGGAGGCATGCGGGCCCATTATGCAAATCCGAGCATCACTTGTGTGCCGTCCACACTTTGGCACAACAGGAACACAGAGTCTGCCCTAATGGCCCATGCTCAGTAAACACATGTGGATTTGAGAAAACAAAAGATTAGCACTATTTGCAAATATACAACTGAGTTCAAAGGCACGGCTCCGTGGCCTCGCTTCCCTTCTTTTGTTTGAACGCAGAGCTTTGAATGAGCAAGGCATCAACTGAAGACTGGGAGAGATCTGTAGAGGGATCACACTACAAATCCCAGAGGGCGTTCCAACCATGAGAGCAACTGTGAAGTATATGAACTTCTATAAAAGCTGTGAAATATAGATTTGTTCTTCTTCTTCTAATAGTTTGGTTCAGGTCTGTGAGGGGAGAGGGGGGGGCAACTTAAAATTAACAGCTTTTAAAATAAAAATAAAAAATGTTGTGGAGAGATGCTCAGCCTGTATGTGTCTGTGGGGGGGGAGGGCATGTGTGTGTGTGTGTGTGTGTGTGTGGGGGGGGGGGGGGTGCGTTTGGAGACGTTGAACCCGGTCAAAGAGGCGAGATGTGTGCGCACAGGCCACGCCCACAGCCCCATGTGGTCCCCGGGGGCCCTTAAATGATGAGGCCTCCAGGTTTAGAAAGCAGTATCACTCGGGCCTTCCCTCTGTCAGCGGTGTCTCTGTGAGCCCCTGCACTACGCATCTTGGATTTAGATCTATCTACTCGTATACTACTTGGAAATAATGACTTCTTCCAACACCGACCAGCGCTTGGAGCATCTCCTCAGCGCCGTGGAGAGCGAGTTCCAGAAGGGCAGCGAGAAGGGCGACGCGTCCGAGAGGGATATTAAACTGACGCTGGATGATGCGGATTTGTGGAACAAGTTCAAAGAGTTAACCAACGAGATGATTGTCACCAAGACTGGAAGGTAGGTCTAATAATAATTACGCAGCAGCCCGTGGAGATGCCGGAGTGGTACCGTTTACGCACGGGCCATGCACATTTACGCGCTTTCTACGCACGTTTTTTGTGTGTGTAATAAGTGTATAAGATACTTTTATAAAATATTGTTGATTTCTAGAAGCTGTATTAATTGTATTTCGATATCGCTCCGGCTCGCGCGTGTACGTGCTCTGTCAACAGTGCCGCTCCTGAGGCCTTGGAGGCCACGGGACGTTTTAATACGAACGGAGCGTGGATCTAAGCATGACTTGAATGACAAATGATGTGTTTAAAGTCGGGTGTAAATGCAGTCACACACGCCGTGTATGCATGCTCACACATTCCGTCCTCGTTGTTTCCCCAGGAGGATGTTTCCGGTGCTCAGGGCCAGCGTCAGCGGCCTCGACCCCAACGCCATGTACTCGGTGCTGCTGGATTTCGTGGCCGCGGACAACAACCGGTGGAAATACGTGAACGGGGAGTGGGTCCCCGGTGGCAAACCGGAGCCCCAGAGCCCCAGCTGCGTCTACATCCACCCGGACTCCCCGAACTTCGGAGCGCACTGGATGAAAGCGCCGGTCTCCTTCAGCAAAGTGAAACTCTCCAATAAACTCAACGGGGGCGGACAGGTGAGGAGACAGCGACCATGCAGTCCATGCGCGAGGAATATCATAAACTATGGAGATATTATAATTAAGATATTAAGAGATATAAAAAGCGTTTCTGACACTGTTTTATCATAAATTAGAAGTGCCACATTTGGGCCATAGCACAAACATATGCATTCATTTAAAGAGGCGTTCTTGTATAACATTATTATAACACTCAAATAAAGATGCATTTTAGGGATTTTAGGATTGTTTTCTGCATTTTTTATTTTGTCAAAAGTAATGTGGATAATTACTGAATTACTTAATTATTAACTAACTTAATTCAAGGAACCCCTGGATAAATGTCACTTCACTGTCGCCATACTGCTCTTGGTCTGAGAGAAGCATCAGACACACCGCTCGCTGCTGTTTATTAAAATGATGAATAGTATAACATTGATTTGCGTTTCTCTGTAGATCATGCTGAATTCTCTGCACAAATATGAGCCGAGGATACACATCGTGAAGGTCGGCGGCATCCAGAAGATGATCAGCAGCCAGTCTTTCCCCGAAACACAGTTCATCGCAGTCACGGCGTACCAGAACGAAGAGGTTAGCTGCGCTAAATGACACCTCATTATTATTAAACACAGACGTTTCTCAAATATCGATGGAATCCTCACAGCTGTCATGTCGTCCTCCTCACAGATCACCGCGCTGAAGATAAAACACAATCCCTTTGCTAAAGCCTTCTTGGATGCCAAAGAAAGGTAAAGGCTCGAACCCTCGGTATTCCTCGGATGATCCAGTCGGTGGATGACAGCATAGGATCTAATATTATTGTTTTTGGGTTGCAGGAGCGACCATAAAGACATCCCCGATCACAGCGCGGACAGCCAGCAGTCTGGCTACTCTCAGCGTGAGTTCCCTTTCTTTAGACTTTCACACAATATGGTCGATTAAATAATATAACGGTGACGTATTATGCTTCCTATAATTCCACGAGGAGATGTGTGATGTGTTGTATGACTTGATTCTGTTTCTTTTCCCAGTGGGAGGTTGGTTCCTCCCGGGCCAGAGTCCCATCTGCCCCAGCAGCAGTCCTCCCCAGTTCAGCGGGGCGGCGGGCCACTCCTCCGGCTCCTACTGCGAGCGCTACTCCAGCCTGAGGAGCCACAGGGCGGCCCCGTACCCCAGCCACTACCCCCACCGCACCTCCAGCACAAGTAAGACCCCACTCGGACCATACGCACCAGGCGACCTCTGACCCTGTGTCACATCCTCCCCATCTTATGCTGTTACACATTTACCAGATGTCCCACGGCTGGAAAAAAAGAGAATTTTGCGTTAAGTTGTGGCTTTTATCTTATTTTCAGACAACTACATGGACAACACTTCAGGGACTCTGCCCTCTCATGACAGCTGGTCTGCTCTCCAGATCCCCAACTCCACAGGCATGGGCACTCTGTCCCACACCACCAACGCCACATCTAACTCCAGGTAAGCCTCGTAACCAGGTGCAGGTGACACAGTCATGTGCATTTGCATTTTTTGGTTTATTTCCAATAAAATAAATAATATCTGCATAAAATCGCTTTGATTTGAGTAGTAGTATTCATGTGGTTCAGTGTCTATGAGGCTCGCTGTCTCCGTGGAAACAGTTAACATTTAATGGGCTAGGACGTCCCAATGATCCCTGCTGTGGTGGCCATCTTTTAACCCTCTGTTTTTGAGTAAACAATATCAAGTGCCATCTCCATAACACAACCCTCTTGTCCCTCTCGTCCACAGTCAGTACCCCAGCCTATGGTCAGTAGCCGGCACCACCCTCACCCCCTCAGGCTCGGCCTCGGCCTCCATACCTGGAGGTTTGACCTCGCAGTTCCTGAGGGGCTCCTCATACACAGGCCTGACCTCCTCGCTGCCCGTCTCCTCGCCCTCCTCCATGTATGACCCCAGCCTGAGCGAGGTTGGGGTCGGGGAAGCCCAGTTCGAGAGCTCCATCGCCAGGCTGACCGCGTCCTGGGCACCTGTGGCTCAGAGCTACTGAGCTATGAAGTCTGCTGCCTCGCGGTCGTCTGGAGGCTTTAATAGCAGGACTAAAGACACCAATAAAAGGTCCTGGAGGAGAGGAAATGTGACACCTGCAAGGATCTCTTCTGGCTCCTGTTTGTGGAGAAAAGAACTCTGATTAGTCATTCCCAAAGCCTCTTTTAAAAAATAAATAAAGGTGTTCATTTATAGGCTGGAGTCATACTAAGCTGTTGGTGTAAGAAGACAGAACGTGAAAGACAATCAACTCTTTCCATAATGGACAATATCAAACTAGAATAACAAGCCTTAGATTAGATCCATGATCAGAACTCCCTCTCTGCTCTTAGTAATTTCCAACATGCTTATTACCCATTCATAACATGTTTATTACACTGTGTTAAAACTCCCCGTAGTGACAGACAACCAAACTCAACCAAGCAATCCTTTATATTATTGTTTTTATTCTGAAATATATAAGATGAAAAAAATGGTTCTGCTAACATAAATGTGTATATGTGTGTAAATAGAATAAATTAACGTCCTGTGTTTTCCATATAAATGTGGCTTTTCGGATTGCAATAAATGTTCCAAGATCGGACTGAGAGACACAAGTGCCTTCTGCATCCTGGCAGGGTTTTGTCAAGACACCTTCCCCCCCTACCAGCCCCCCCCCCACCCCCCCTGCACAAAAACATGTACATAACTATCTATTTGTATTTGAACTCACTGAGTTTTATTTATGTCATTTAATAATAAATTAAAAAATGTTTGTTTTCTCAAATTATGTCTGTTTGTTGCATACCTTGTAAAATAATTGTAACTCAAGGATTTTTTTTAACCTTTAAGTGTACTATAATAAGTATTATTTATTATATATTTTCTGGACACAAAACTTTTAATACACAGAGAAAAAGAAAGAAAGCATCAAACATCCTGTACATTAATGCTGAAGTTGTACATTCTGTCAGGTCAAAGGGAAAACAAGTTTTAATCAAGAAGCAGAACATTAATAGCGTTTATTATATTCTCTATTTGAAGCCCACGGGTTAAGGGTGGACTTGTAACTCTCGTGTTGCCCTAGAGCATCAAACCTCACGCATTAAACTCTTGGCCCTGCAGTACGAGCTGACTTTAAATAACAGCTTCCGCACAGCTGCGCTAAGTGAAAGTGGCTTCTCTGACACGTAATTGAAACGACGCGGTGATGGAGAAGGCTCCACTTTAGGCGATCGGTCGGGGTAACTTTCCATCGCCGGCACCCTTTTGTTACAATCTGCGTTATGGTGCGACATATGGCCAACACCTTCAGATCTGCATGTGAGGAAAGTCAAAGGCACTGACTACGAACCCAAAATGCAAACACCTGGAATTGAATGCAATAAACTAAGATCTGCACAATAACACAGATATTACCATAAAGTCAGTTTTGCTTTGTGAGCAGGAACGTCGTGGATTCAAACACAACTCTACTCAGTTCACCAACCTTTTTATTAACACTTCATTTTAACACTTTGTTATATTGTCATATACTGTATTCTAAATATTTGTTATGAGCAGAGTCAAATAATGTGTAAAAGTTAAATGAAGACAGGATCTGTCAAGAGAAAGAGTCACACAAACACGGTCTTGAACTGATAAAAATAAAAACTTTGTGTATATTGGTGCTTATTAACATTCTAATTCTCAGACTGGAGGTTGTTTTTAACACACATTTGTGTTTAGTACTTCTCAATATGTTAAAATGTAAAAGGTCAAATGGATATAGTATTTTCCTCTAAATTTCCAAAAACATACATGAAGAAATCTTATTAATCAACATTTGCAGTACCGAGTCTAATTGAAAAGAGGGAAAACCCACAGAGGCAAAACATCCAAAATAAACACAGTTTAAGTACTTTATGGTGACTTCTGATTGGTCTCTCCTCGGCTCGTACCTGAGGCCGGTGGCTCGGCCGTGCACTCATGATGTCAGGGGTGTGATGTGTGTGTCAGGCCCACAGAGTGATGGAGTGGTCCTCACCGAGGTGCAAATGAAGGCCGGAGGGTCACGGGGCCACGGGCAAACAGTAATGAAGCAGCGATGTGACCTGCAGCTGGCGGGGCCGATCGCACGGAGCAAAGGTCCCCTCATGAAACGCCGACGTCTCCGAATACCTCCGCCCTACTGCCTCTCCACATTTAGGGTTCTTCCACCGTTAAAATACAGTCGCTGCCTTGTGTTAAACTGTCCTGAGATGTGATGTTCCACTTTTGAGATTATGGATATTCAGTCGGATGAGCAAAAACAACCGTGAGTGTTTTCTGTTCTTCATGGAAGAAGGCAGAATGCTTTATGCTTTGTGAGCAGTTTAGTTTAGTTTAGTTTAGTTTATTAAGGATCCCCATTAGTCTAAACCGTAGTGGAGACTATTCTTCCTGGGGTCCAGGCAAAAAACATTACAATACAATACAAATACATAAAATGCAGTACAGCATGATCAATTTTCACAAAAACACTTAGACTTAGAAAACAACATTTACATTAAAAGTAAAACAATATGCCTAAATACCTTAAAAACAGTATAGTTCTTTACTTATTCAACATAGTCCTTAACTTATTATCCTCTTCTAATCTTTGAACAATGTCTTGCCTAAAGAATTTCAATAAATAAAATGCCATCTTGTCTTAGTGTTTAATTTTTATATTGTGTATATCATTTGTATACATTTTTATTCTTTTTATTCGTATTAGAAGTTACTATGTTGTAGTTGGTTGACTGATTTTACTTGGATTTCACTTGAGTCGAAATCGGGCTTAAGACTCTAAAGAAATCTGTGAGCGTGGAATCAGAAAGAAGTGAAGCTAGCGCACACGACACTAGCTGCTCTTGAGCTTAGCTCACCCACATCCCGTCATCTCGTCAGCTTAACTTTAAACTGCATGTGAGAACTGGATGGAGTCGTTGTGACTTCAACCTTTTGTCGGGTTTTGAAGCATCGAGTTCGACATTTTGTCCTTCGCCATCTTGAATTTCTGCAACCAGGAGTGTCACAGAAGGAGCTGAGGACAACCGGACACCGAAGAACGTTTAGGCGACCGACACGTTACACTTAACGCTCCTGACTGACGACAAACACACTGTGAAAGGGTTAAAGTTCAGCGACGAAACGGTGAAAACTCCCAGAAAGCGAACAAGGCCTTGGTAGACACCTGTCAATCACAGGTAGCCACGCCCCCAAACACAGTCTGCTTTATGGCAGATGAACTTCATGCTGTATGGAAGAAGACTCAAAATAAAAAATAAACTAGTGTTTACAAGTTTTACCGAGGTAATAAGTGAAAAGGAGAGTGAGTATCTCATCGACTTCGAAACAACCAGACTTCTTTAACTGGAGGAGTCGCCCCCTGCTGGCAGAAGAATGCAAGTTTAAGGCACTTCCTGAATCGGCTTCACTTTTCAGACCGCAGGTTTACTATTGACAGTTGTGTTGTTGCATTGAGCCTCCTGTCAGGGCCCTGCTGTTCCCCCAAACTACACTCTGTCACATCAGTAAAAGTGTTTATGTAACTCTGTAATCTTCCTTCTGGTCACATGACTTCTATTCTTCTGTCCATCTTGGAGAGGGTGAACGTTTTTTTTTTTTTTTGTTCTGATCCGATGTGAGGTCAAAGGTCAGGGATGTTGTTGTGTACATCCCGTGTAAATCCCGTTGAGGCAAATTTGTGATAATGGGCTTTATAAAATAAACTGAATTTAATTGTGGGTAATGTAGGCCTTCAGGTTTTGAAAAGGAGGATGTAAGACAACAAAGTTATTCGTTATAATTTTGTTATGGTTGCATATATGTATATATGCAGTACTGTATATATACATATATGTAGACTACTGTTTAAAATGTATGACTTTCCTGCACATCCAACTGTATGTATTAAACATGTCCTACTGTGCACTCCCCAATATGATATTTAAAAATGTTCAAAGTACTGTTACCTGTTAGTCTCTGCAGTTTATTTAATATTTAATATTCTTCTGTGCATTTAATGTTTCCATTCTTGCACTGTATTGATTGTTTCATGTTATTGTCCAATCGGGGGTTAAATCAAAGGGTGACCTTCTGCTCAGAGCCCCTCGACACCGGAGAGGATGAGCCTCACACAATCAGGAACTTCTTTTAAATCACTTCTTAAAATCCATTTTTATAGAACAGCTTTTAAGTGATGTCGTCCTTTTATGCAGTTTTTTTATTCCCCTAATTTAGTTTGTCTGTTGTTCTTTATTTCGTACTTTACCTTTACGTTTGTTTCGCCCTGATTCTCCGTAGAGCACTTCGTAAACTCTGTTTTTAAATGTGCTATATAAATAAAGTTATTACATTGTTGCAACACATACGTGGCAATAAAATATTCTGATTCTGATGATATAAATAATATTCCCAAATCTAATTTACTGGACCAATGAGCCACTGACATTATTCTGATATTAGCGAGTATTTGTGAATCATACTGGCCCAATAATAGTCTGTAACACTGGTGTGTCTATAATCTCTACCACACATAGGGAGTACGCTATTGAGCTACTTTGAGTTGTAGCTATTACTCATAAAATGTGAGTTTGAAAGTGGAATGACTTTATTACATTCAGTAAACAATACAATAAAAGAGAGAGTGTTGATGCAAACCCGTTTATGAGCACTTGTCCAGACTTAGTGGGCAGGATGTTTGCTGATGCTCTTTGCTCAGTCTGGAGCGATAAACAGGTCCTGCTGGGCCCAGAGCCATCTCTTACCTCTCACTCACAAAGTGCGTGTGTGTGTGTGTGTGTGTGTGTGTGTGTGTGTGTGTGCACGCGCGTTGATCTGAGGACCCTGAGCCCACAGAAGCCTTTGTTCTCCATGGCTGATCTGCTCTGTACACCCCAGCCTGCAGCCTGTGTTGGCCTCCGCTAATTGACAATTGGGAGTTTGACTTTGCACACTGGCCTCCTCTCCACCCCTGGAAGTGTGTGTCCTAAATACGCTTTACAGAGTGTGCCCGGCACCCAGGTGTGGAGGACAGATGCAGATGTTGGGTTGGTTCCCTGTTGCCTTCTTGTGACTGTAGTTCTTGGTTCCTGGAGGGTGAAACCCACCAGAACTACATGCTCCATCCATCCATAGATCAGAGAGAATGGAGACGATTCCACTTGCATTTTTATATATTTTTGGGTGTATCTCAATGCGAGGACGACGCCACACTGTCGTCTCCTCCGTGTAACCGGCGTCCCCTCACGTCTCCGTCCTCCACTTTCCCGGAATGAACCTCGTGCAGGAAGACGGAAAGGGCGAAGCGGCCTCCGCAAACACATCGCGGGTTATGATGGCGGCGAGTCACATTGTGCGGGGCCTCGCGGGTGATTTACGAGGGTTTTGCCGCTGCCAAAAAAACAAGTTGTCAAGTCTGGAACAGCGAGTCAGCGGCGGGAGAGATGTGTTTGCAGACCGCCCCCTCGTCCGCCCCGAAACCCTAACCCCGTCCCTCTGATGTCTGTGTGTCTTCGTTAATGAAGAAATTCTGGTACCTTGGTGAGACATTGCTCTCAGCTGAGCAGACTTGGCCTCCTCCGTGCCCTCAACCCCTGCACTGTCATACCCCCCCTCTCCATCCACAATCCCATCAGGCCTTCCCCTCCTCGGCAGTTCCTGTTATAATATAATATTTTTTGAGCAACAAACACCATGTTTATTTATTTTCTCCATGTGATAGGACGCCACTATAAGCTTAGAGGCCACTCAGGTATTGAACGCTATTTTCCTTCCTTTTCCATTTTTCCGGCAAGTTCCGATTAATTATTCTGTTATGTATGCACACGAGATGAAATCGAAGGATATTTCCCGGATCGTCTGAGACGTGAATGGTGAGCGAGGCCCCGGCGGACCGGAGACGACTTCTATTTGCCAAATTTGAGACGACGTACCGACCTGAATCCTTTAATCGCCGTTAGCTAACGCAACACACCGCTCAGCTGTCTCCATCTGTCTCCATCTGTCTCTCTTCCTATTCGCAAATCTCCTTGATCACAGATGGACGCCGACGGTTGGCACAGTCGGCGTCTTCACGAATTGACATTTAACGACCGAAAATGTACACAAGAAAACTGTTATTTGCGGTAAGACGGCTGAAACATGAATGAACGAACGGTGCTCAAACCTGGGGTTGACGACCCTTCAAGGGCCCTCAACATAAATGTCAGGGGTCACAAGATGAATAAAGTAAATAGGAAGAAGAAAAGAAACTAAACATATAGCCAGAAATATTATTTTAGAATACTTTTGTTTCAAATGAAAACTATAAAAATAGAATTATTTCACTTTTCTTAGAGTAAAAATCTCAGTTTACTTGAAATGCTCATTTAGGACACATGTTGGGAGGTTGGGACACAAATAAAAAAGGTTGAGAGACGCTAATTTAGGTTTAAAGTCCACTTTAAACTCATTCACTACTAAAATATTGTAAATGCAGCTGTTGTAACATCTGCCCTGCATGTTAATACACTTTTATCCACTTTTCCTTGTAAGTTAAAAATGCCGTCCTGCACTCTCTATATCAGCAAGTCAGCCTTTCCCCCCAAAACACTCGCGTCCCGATGATCACACAGATGTCCGAGGAGTGTTTTTGAACTACACGAGCAATTTCACACATGAGAAAGAGACGCCGGGCGGCAGAAGCTAACGTACGCTTCCTCCGGTCACCCCCGTGGCGGTGACAGCCTCTCACCGTCCTGACAGGCCGGTCCAGTTAGCGCTGGACGGTCGCACGAGCGGCAAAGACGTGTAAGCAAACTGGTCCTCGCTGAAGGAACATTTAGCAGAGGAGCACGACATCCAGTGTGGTCGGAGTGAGAAAGCGTGTTCCGATCGTCCGGAGGGTTCAGACGAGTACGACCGTCACGACCGTCCTCCAACGTGTCCGATCGGAGTTCATCCAGAGGATTGTGCGGGAACATCTGGAGTTAACAGTGATGTGCATACGTGTGTAGATAGAAGTTATTCAGCTTATTATTTTTATTTTTTTGTATGCGTCGACAATTAGTCGACAGCTGTCTAATAAATGCTGTATGCGAGTTATTTTCTGGGTCATCACTCCATTTTTTATTAAAGATGACGGTAGAGTTAGTGACATTTTATTGGACTTCATCTCACACACATAAAACACTCGATAAAGCTTCCACAGCCTCTTTACACTTTAAGGAAAACACTGCTCCCTGGTGGTTCAGAATGAAAACTCTTTCCAAGGCGTATTGAACCTAATCGGAACCTTTCATTGACGAATATTCCTTTCTTTTATTGGTTATTACCTCGGCATTGAAAATGCAGAACGTTAGGTTTTGATCGCCGTGTATTTGTATGCGCGTGTGCGTGTTATTCGCATAAGTTAAAAAGTAGTAAACCGAATCACATGAAATTTTGTGGGATGATTGATTATTATCCGGGGACCATTTGATTAGATTTTGGGATTGATTGGGTCAAAGGTCAAGGTCTTATTTTTACCGTCAATTTTTATCCAATTGGCATGCAACGAATGCCAAAATGTTCATAATTCAATACATAACCTTGTGATATGCGAAGGTATGCGCTCTACCGAGTGCCCTTTCTAGTTTTGTTTTGAGTTTAGAAATGGGTGGCATCCAAATAAGGACTTCAAAGTGACGCTGCTCAGATAAGCTGCTCTGCTTGTAGGCCGAAGCCTTTGGATGGGATCCAGACGGACCGCAGGAGGTCAGTGACCCCGGTGACGGGAAACCCACCGGTCACTTGGCCTTCAACTCGTCCAAAGTTTTGAAGAGTAAAAATACAAAAGTGAGCCAGGAAAATAACTTCAATTTCACTGCATGCAATAATTGTATATTACAGCTTGATACTTTAATACGCAGGTTGTGCCGACGGCATGGTAAACGGTCCAAATGTGTAAAACAGTACATATATTTATGTGTATATGTGTCTACCGCGTAACATATAATGTCTATTGCACTAGTTGTTTCTCCATTTTAATGACTCGCCTCCAGTCTCTTGGCCCGGTCGGCACTATAATGGAGAATTGGTTCTCGGAGTAATTATCTGGTTAAAAAAAAAAAAAAAGGTTAAAAATAAATAAATAAATAAACCCTTTGACTTTGTATTCATTTATTTAAAAAAGGAAAGAAAACAAATCCAGACATATTTTTAAATATTGAGACGACATGCAAACGGGCGAACAGGAGCATTTCAGTCGTGGACCTTATTTTGAGACAACGATGCTCGTCCGTCACGTGAAGTCCACGCCACCTCAGTGGAGAGAACAGACGGCCGGCTCGGATACGATGCACGCGCGAGTCACGTGATGGATTCTCCGGAAGGTCTCAGCTGAATTTGGCTTTAGAGAAATCCATCTCTGGGTGCTGGGACATGAACCTGAGGAGACGAGAAGACGCCAGTCAGAAACAGCCAAACACGATGTGTTCAGTCTATGACGAAGCCATTGTATTAATCAATCATTATTATTATTATTCAGACATAGACTTTAGAACCATGTATAAGAGTATAGCATCACTTTCTCGTCTCTCTCTCTCTCTCCACACTTTCAGATATGGCACATTTATGGAGTCAACATCTTGTACCTTCAGCACGGCTATTTGGCCTCTGAGGGAACGTATTCATTTACTGAGAGGAGCGGGGAAAGGATACACAGAATACCTCGGCGAGACACAATTAACTTTGGGTCAATAAAACAACCGAGATGCAATAAACAATCTTGAGGGGTGGTTTTAACAGACATCTCTCCTCTGGTCTGAACTGAGTGCGGCAGGAGGAGGAGGAGGAGGAGGAGGAGGAGGAGGAGGAGGAGGAAGAGGAGGTCATTTACAGCAGTAGAGAGAGCGTCCTTCACATCGGTCACCAGTCTTATCCGAGTTCACTACTGCTCTGGGTAATATTTGACGGGATACGTCATGGTGGGACTACTGACCCAGTGGAGGGAGGCTGAACCATCACGACAGTTTCTAGTGGGCTTTAGGTTGAAGTACAATTACTTTTACAACTTTGCACGAGGAAAATTGATCCTTCAAAAAGTGTTCTTTTTAAACTTTCAGCCAATTTACCATAAATGTTTTTTTAATCAAATTTATTAACGTTAATTTCCTCTATTGGTTTGAGTTATTCTGCACATTACATCAGCCTGCAGTGACATGAATCGTTGTTGACACAGAGATGAGTCTGGCGTCTATGGGTCAGTGGGTAGCAGGTCTGTCTTTCAATCACGGGGTTGGAGGTTCAATCCCCGCCCTAGTCGATGTGTCCTTGAGCAAGACACTTAACCCTGAATTGCTCCCTGTAGCTGCGTCTACGGTGTATGAATGTAACAGGATTGTAAGCTAAATGTAATGTAAAGACGAGGAGCGGCTACAGTCCTGGCTTATCTCCTAATACTTCTATTTTTTTCTACTTTTCAGCCCCAACCCACCCTGCCTCAAATAACTCTTGAAGATTTCTAATCCACAAAAGGCTTTCTACAACTCTTCACATATGCAATATGACATAACCCCCAGGTTATATCAGAGTGTTATCAGCCTATATAGAAAAGTATTATTATATTACATAAGCATACTGCAATATCATTTCTCCAAAGACCTCTTGCTCCGGTGTGAACAGCAAGCCGAGCCTCCTGAGTTTGACCCAAGAAGCTGTCATACTTTCACTTATAATTGCCAAACATCCCTAAATCATGAGCTGCTGATGCGCACAGGAATAGGAATAACACCGGACCGCGAAGTATGGGAGGTAACTTGCGGTAGAACGTTGACGTGAAAAATCACAGACCTGGCAGATGTGCACGAGATTAAGATCAGACGACCGCCACAGTTATTACTTGTCCTGAGCAAATACGACTTATGAGCAGCGAGTGGCTCACTGATGACAACGCTCAGAGCCCAGTTGGATCGTATTGAGCATGGAGTCTCAGTGTGAGGTTTCTATTATCCAACTCTAAAGTATCAT
The DNA here is from genome assembly GCA_036178185.1 of Liparis tanakae. Classification (NCBI taxonomy): domain Eukaryota; kingdom Metazoa; phylum Chordata; class Actinopteri; order Perciformes; family Liparidae; genus Liparis; species Liparis tanakae. The sequence goes on from CM070106.1 coordinate 11,183,854, forward strand.
GTGCCATCATCTTAAAAGTGGAATTTTTTGCGAGAAATGAACACAGATGGTGTATCGTGAAATAACTCATTTCTAGTCAGTTCAGTGAATCTGGTTGAACCACGTCGTCTGTACCTGCAGAGGTCGGCACACACACCTAACTCTCCTTTACGGCGACCTGCAGTTGAAGCAGGCGAGTCTGGCCACGAGGATTTAAACGTAACACTGAGGGCAAAATTTATTTTTAAAATATTATTTTAATTAATTCATTATTTTAATTTTAATTATTTTATTTATTTATTCCTGCAGGGATTTTTGAAATTTACACACTGTGGGACGAATAAAGGAATATCACATATATCATAAAATCAGAACGGCAACTTTCAAATTCACTCGTCTTATAAAATCTCTGCATATCTTTAAGCCTGATAGATAGATAGATAGATAGATACTTTATTAATCCCCAAGGGGAAATTTGTTGTTACAGTAGCACCAATAAACTAAACACACAAGAATAAAATATACATATAAGAAACAGAAACAGTGACTGTGCACAAAGTGAAATATAAAATACAAATAAATATATATATATATATATATATATATATATATATATATATATATATATATATATATATATATATATACACACACACACACACACACACACACACACACACACACACACACACACACACACACACACACACACACACACACACACACACACACACACACACACACACACACACACACACACACACACACACACACACACACACACACACACACACACACACAACATATGTGCAAATACACAAATATAATACTGGTTTTAAACAATGAATACAGCATCTGCTTTGAAAGTTAGTGAGTTACTTCTAGATCTTTCTAGAAATGTCAGCTGAACGTCACGACAACAAGAGCCGAGCTGAAAAGGAAACACGGGCACTGTTTGAGGGAACAATGGAAACTCACTTTTTAAGAATGTCTTGTTTCTTCTGCTCCTCAGACGTCGGCAGGCCCATTGATTTCTGCCTCTGGTCGTACATCATCTTCTCCACCATACCGCGCGTCTCTCCGTCCAGATCTGACAGCTGCTCCGCAGAAAACACACTCGGTTAGGATGAGGCAGGAAGTCGTCGCCGCAGAGGTAATAGGAGACAGGAAACGCGCTTACCTTGGAGTTTTCTGGACAGACTTTCTTGGTGTTTATTTCTGGATCTGTGGTAATAATTTTACTCCACCACTCCATTTTATTAATCTGGAATGAAATAAAACGGTCACGCTTAACAACTCTGCGGTTTTTTTATTCACTTTCACTGCCGAAGACAAATAGATCTATGGTCCTAGTCGACAGTTGGGCTGCAGCGAGTGGTTTGAGGCTTCTTTCATAATGTTGGCATTCACATTCAAAAGCATTCATGCTGCACATCTTTTATTATTTCTTTGCATGTCTTGTCATTCTGTTTAAACTCGTTGTTTCTGCACAGCTGCAGGTAAAGGCTCATTAGTCACTACTCATTTTTGCAGGAAGCATCACAATCATTGATGATCCTCTGCTCTGCCTCTCCAGACACAGGTAGGAGAGTATTAAAAACAAAAGATAAGAGTATAATAATTTCCCTAAATTTGCTACACGCTGCATTTCATAAAATATTCTGTCAATCAACATTTTACCCTTTGAAAAACAAACATTTTCACTGCGGACCAAAAAAACGTTTGTTCTCCCAATTAACTTATTTATTCACATGACTCACTTGATTTAAATTGAGGAGTTGCTTCAGGGATTACATTTATAGATTTTTTTAGAACGACGACATCATAAAATATGACTATAGACGTTCAAAGCTTTATTTCATGAACCCCAATAGAAGCTTTGAATGTAAAAATAAAAGACATGCGGTACAGCTCTGCTCTGCAGTGACCCGCACACATACTGTTCTTACCTTTTCCAAGTGGACTGTAATAACTTTGCCATCGTCGATGAGCCAGGAGCTCTCCTCGACCTTCACCTCGTTGTAGAGCTCGCCTTCAATAATGGGGGGGTGTCCCTTCAGGCCGACCTTGATGGAGCGTCTCTGGATGTCCACCACCACGTCTTTCCCCTTAATGCGGAACTTCACGTCGAAAGGCACGCTCAGCTGGAGGAGGATATTCAAACGGACGTGGTTGGATTCAGTTTCATTTACAGTTATCAAAACGACAACAGCGAGCCAAACACACAACGCAAACAGGAGACGCGCTGAGATGAAATAGCCGGGATGCTGAGAGGGATACGCTAAAAGAAAAAGAAGTGCTGCTTCTCAACAGCGGTGCTACGAGTTGACAGCATTTCAGATGAGTCAGGCAGGTGGCGCCGGGCGCCTGGCTCATCACAACAGAATACATAAATAGTAAACAGTCCTGGAAAGAATATGTCTTTATATAGTTTTTTTGCTGTAAGAATCTGTCTGTTTGAGCACCAAGACGATAAAACAACAGATACTTCGAGACACTCGGGGAAACACGAGGCGATGATGCGGGAACGTTCCACAAAGACGAGTCAAAAGCATCCTTAAAAAGGCACTCACGTCTACTTCAGACAGGGATTGAATCCACTTGTAGTTTGGTAGGTCTGCTCCGTTTTCTGCGTTGGGCTTCAGTTTATCTTTGTCCTTCTCATCCTCCTCTCCTTCCGACTCGGACTGGGGAAATAGACATCAGGACGAGTGCGTCAGCAGAAATGGCTTTAACAGTTGGGCACCAAACTTTTCCCTTTACAAACTTCCAACTGTTTACTCACCCCCTTCTCTTTTTCTACTTTGTCCAGTGCCTTATCTGCATTTGTTGATGCAGTCTTCTTTTTCTCCTCTTCTTTCTTTTTCTACAATATATACACACACACACACAAAACAAATTCATTAATACTCTTTGCATAAGCTCAACAATAATGATTCACAAGTGACAGAGCATCAAGACTCCAGCATATTACCATGTCAAGTTCAGACTGAAGTTTCTCTGCTTCTTCATCAGTCAGTTCCTGAATTTTGGGACCCTCTTCGGCTTTCTTTTTCTTTTTTTCTTTTTCCTCTGCCAGCTTGGCCGCTCGTTCAATTTTCTCTTTCTTGTCTTTCTCCTGTTTCGCCTGCTTGTCTTTGTGGGACTTCAGCGCCAGCTGACTGTGGTGGGCGAGGGCGTCTTTGACGAGCTGTGGGAGAGAGAGAATCCGAAATGATGCACAAGCGGAGGCGCGTCTCCGTCACGACATCGGATCGAATGTCACATTAGCGGCAGATACAGTAACAACGCTCACCAGCTCGGCTGCACCTGTTTCTCCGCCGGTGAAGAAATCGGTTTTGCGACGGAGGAAACTGAAAAATGTGTTCACCAACTGTTGAGAGAAAAACGGGGCATCAAAAATCAGGGTTCTTACACATTTGGACCAATGGATTTCCAGGATTTTAAACCAAATGTCCATGACCTAACTGAAATCTCGGTACAGGCATGAAAAATATAGAAAATGTTGCGTATAGAGAGCGTACACCGGGATATATTTTGAGCGTCTTTCTTTAAATAAATATATTAATTATTTCAAACTCGGCATAAATGAACATGTGATAACAAATTTCCATGACTTTTCCCAAACTTTTATGATTTTAAACTTTTCACCTATTCAACCATCACACATGTTCCCTTTATTATTATTATTATTATTATTATTACAAATTAACGTGAGGAAATAACAGACGTGTCACCAACCACACAAGGCCCAGCATCCTAGTGCTAGCGATTACAAATGTGTAATTACGTCACGAATATTCACAATGACTTCAAGGAAAATAGATCCTCTAGAAAAATGAGTTTTATAAAGACAGTAATTCAATTCCACTGACATTTCGTGATGGCTTGTTTGTCACGTGTTTGCCAAATTTAACATGATTCCCCGTTGATTAAAGACGTATGATTGAGACGTATGTCCTGCAGGAGAGCGCATTAATGATGATGGAAACATCAGATACACCACGGATACAGCTGAAAACATCTGCTTTTATGAATAAGACTGCTTCACGTTACATGCGATGTGCGACTACTAGCCTTCTGGCTAACTAGCTTCAGCGTTAGCATAGTAGCATTGCCATGTGAGCGACGCACTACGTTACCTCTTGGATCCCTCCTTCGTGTTGTTGCGCCATAACGAGCAGCATGCCGTCATACTTTTCTTCATCGTCACCCATGTTTGTAGATTTAGGAAAAGCTTGAATACGCTGTAAACTGTACGAATGACGAGCAAAAAGTTGAGTCAGGCCCCGTAGTCACTGGTCACACAATTTACTTCCTGGAAACAAGCCCCGCCCACACGAAGAACTGTCCAATTGGAAAGGTAGATTTTAACTGACAACCGGATTATCCAATCAAGTGAGAGTATTGGTTCAGGGCGCGATTGAGGCGCGCAGGGAGAATATTCTAGAGAAGTAAGGGAGACTATAAGATTGTATTGTAAATATCCCTTTAACCCTCCTGTTACCTTCAAATGTACTAACATATTTTCCCCTCGGGGTCAATTTGACGCCAGCAATTAAAACCTCCAGAAAATTATTAGAATTAATATTGTTTCTGAAGTTTAAGTGTCAGGTACTTTATGTTTGTTTGTTGAGTACCTAAATACTCCTTTAAATAAATAAAAAAGTTGATATTTCTTATATGTTGTACACAGTGAAAAACAGCCTGGGGTCCAATTGACCCCAAAGAACAACGATGTGTACAAGTTGTGTACAGGACATTGAAAACATATCATCATGTGAATGTTATGTTTAGGAAAAGTCATGAAATATGAACCAAAAAAAGATGATGTAAATATTTTCTTTTGGAGATGTTAAACATTGAATGGGGTCAAATGGACAGAAATAGTATAATAGATGTATTTATATACTCTTTGCCCTCGTGGAATTTAGTATTACATTAGCAGAAAAACAATATTCAGAGATACACCTTTTTTGAACAACTAACTAACAACTTAAAATGAAAATAAGATTTTGTTTGCCTTCATGTCAGAATATCTTTTTGAACAATTTAGTGGCTTGATTGGTAGAATATAATTCTGAAATAACCACTGGAGTTTTCATTTGTATTTCATTACAATGCATGCCTTAAAAAATGCTTTTGTTTCGTTAATTTATGTTTTCAACTTTTGAGAACAGACAGTTTCCATACCAGGACAATGCTCTGTAGCCTTTGCCTTTGCTTTTGCTTTTGCTCGAATTTCTACCAGTGATTTAAATTGGCCACAAATCAACCCATTTCAAAAAATGTCAGCGTGTCCTCAAAACCTAGTAAAACATCCAAACAAACGTTGAGACCTTTCATGCGGTTCCAGGGTTTAACTGGGGTGCGGGTCAGGTGGCATCGTGTGCGTTGACCCCGTCAGTCCTTGACAGGTTAGTAGAGGCTGAGTTAATGCCTGCAAGTAAACATGATAAATGTCATTCACCCCACCAGTCAGTATTTCCCTTCCATTTCCCGCCACCCAGTTTAACTATAGCCGCCTCCACGTGGGGAGAACTCAGATACGTCTGCATGGAAAGTTCAGGGTCACTCCCCTAACCCCCCCCCCCCCCCCCCCCCGGTCTTAAAAAGGAGGTGTAACAGCTGAGTATGTCACATCCTAGATAAATACATTTGGGCCTGAGCTCGTGGAGTTTACTGGAGTCATCCTGCGGATACTTTTTCCTGGACACAATGTTTACACACCACTCTTGCTCTGGCCACCGGGATTGTCCTGCTCACACTATCCTTTACAGCATCTTGAGCGGGAGCGAGAGCCGCTACCTCAACGACAAGATGAGCCGCAACGCCACGGCACGCAACTGCCGCTGTGATCAGAAGCGGACGGTTTGCCTGAAGGACCCGAAGGCCACCTGCCAAGTGGCCTCCGGCGTGCTGGTCAACGCGGTCTGCTTCGTGAGAGCTTTACCGTCCTTCAGTCAGCTTCCTTTCGTAGACCAGTCATCTTTGTTAAGACACTGCTGGGTTTCTCTATTTGTTCTGGGGCTCGCCCAGAGAAAGATAGTCTTTGAGGTGACGAACACGAGTATCCTTAAAAAGATTCTGCTCGGACCAGGACTCAGCGGAAACGAGGCTGACCTACCAACTCCGGCTGAAGTTCACAACTTGAGAGATTGCTTGCACAAGCTGTGGAATCTGGATCTCAGTCCAGTGGAGTATGCATACCTAAAAGGGGCTTTTCTGTTCAACCCAGGTAAAACAAGTTTTCTCTAAGCCAATTCATTATTTATTTGGATTTGATAAGTGGTTAAACTGAAAATGATCCTCTTTCGCTACAGCTGTTCAGGGACTGAGCGCCTTGTTGTTCATCGAAGGCCTCCAGTGGAAAGGAGTTAGAGCTCTTCAAGAAGTCGTCCAGCGTCTGCACCCAGGGGACGGCGCTCGATTCACTCACGTCCTTCACGCCGCCTCCACCATTCAGACCGTCAGCCCCGGCCTGGTCACAGAGCTCTTCTTCAAGCCCGTCATCGGCAACACAAACATGTCCCATTTATTAACAGAGATGTTGTCTGTGCAGTGAGATCTGGGAGAGTTGTTGTACCACATTTTATAGTGAACCTTGGTTGAAAAGCTCATTCAATAAACATTGTAATGCTTTCTTAATTTTTATAAAGTTTCAGAAGAGTATGACTTTTGTGAAAGCATATACATCTATCTTTAAGAAGAAATTATCCTATAATAAGTGTTCTAGTGGAAGGGGGAATGTATAAGCAGCATGGCCTGACCTTAAAAAAAAAGACGAGTACTTTGACTCCCTCATGTGGTCACTTGCAGCAAATGACCAGCAAACACGTTATTTTTGTTTCACTTCATTTACTTTATTGTTTTTTTACAACAAGAAATCAGCTAAAAGATGAGTTATTGTCAATATAAGAACCCGTCAACGCATCATTTGACGAAAATACAAAATGCAACTCTTTTACACTTTGAAAATCTAGGAAATCCTTCTGAGAAAACGTAATGTGCGAATGAAGCCGACATGCTTTAGCAGACAAGTCAGCCAGTTTGGTGAAATGAGAAGTGTGTGAGGATGATGTGTGTATGACAGACACTCAGTCACAACGTCAATATATTGTTATGTTCTGCTTCTGGGTGGAAACCTGTGCAACCAGTTCTCCCACCGTTGTATTATAACCACCCTGATGCTGCAAAAAATGTCCTGACACAATAAAAAAAACACACTGTGACATCACGTTCCTTAAATTATCTCTTTTGCAAATCATTACTTAAAAAGAAAAAAAAAGCATACTTACACTTGGAAATGGGGCACAAGAGGATAGATAAAACAGACTAGTTTTTAAAACATGTGGATTAGTGGCCCGTGTGTGTGAACCAAAGGTATCACAATAGGGTCCGTGAGCTCACGCTGATAAGAGGCACACAGAGCTGAATACATTCAGCTGGACAAATTCCCATAAGAACCCTGGAGCAAACACAGCAAGCACAGCTGTGGTAGGAGGGCTGACGTTCACTGCTCCAGTCAGAATAATGTCATTATAGTCGTAATCCATGATATCAGACCAGCTGCAGCTCGAACCGGCTTTCATAACGTCGTAGAGCGTGACACTTGAATACAGACAGGATGCTCATAGAGAGACATTTGCTTTACGAGCGTCATGTTATTACACAAATAATGATGCGCCTTGAAGAAATAAAAACATGCTTCACACTATATGAACGTCATAAACCTTGCATACAAATAAAAAGTACTTGTCTTTCTACAGGGGAAAACTAACAGGATTTAGGAGAAGAATACAACTTTAATATCTGTTGGCTTAGCATTCAGACTGAAACTGTGAGAAACAGCCGGGCTTCAATCCAAAGATGACAAAATATTCCTTCACATGGCTTCCACACTATGTCTTACATCAATATGAAATATGGCAAATTATGAAAAACTCCCAGAATATAATTTCTGATCATTCACCTGGAATCACTGACTGTAAATATGTGATACAGGACCACTGGATTGAAAGCATTGAGGAATCACACATAACTTCAAATCAAAATCTAAGATAATTACAAAATGATAAAAAATGTGCAACAAGAATATGTATATTATATAATATATATATATATATATATTATATAAGCACAAGGTTCTTTATATATAAAGAAGAACCCTGTGCAACAAGAATATATATATATATAAAAAAAATATGACCGTCCAAAATAAGTCATCTTTCATGAAAACAACTCTTCTTCAAGGACGAGTCGGTCGGTTGAACGAGATACAGTATGAGCCATAAAGATCTGCAGGACGAGGTCTCAATCAAGCAATCCTTCAAACAAGCACATCATATTCATTAAATATAAATATCGACACACAGGGCCCTGAGTTCACTGAAATCCTTCAGACAATATGAATATTCACATTTTCTTTTTCCACAGCCGTGGAGCCGCGGTCTCGGCCAAGAGCTCGGCTCAGCCAGAGGCTCCTGTGCAAGTAGTGTCGCCTTTCAGCCGCCCACAAGTGACCTTGTGGACACAGCAGGACAAATGATTCAAGTGTGTGTGGCCATTGTTGAGCAGGAATCATGTTCTCACGGAGGTGAGAATGAGTGGAACACCTGAAGAATTAGCCTCAGTGGGAGAAGAAGGTGAGTAGGCTGTTGGACAACTGGAAGTATGACCTAGAAAACAAAAAACACATAGTTCAGCTTCAATCCCGCTAACTGCCTTTCCTTTCACTGTGCACTGCAACCAGAAGCCGTTTCACGTTTATATTTTGGGATATAAAAAAAAAAGGTAACGTATGTTGGAAAGTTGATGACCAAAATAGGACTCCCCTCCACCCTTTTGGACTCTGCGTGCAGCTAATCTGCCTTCCTCCATAAAAAGGGAAAAACACTTAAAGATAACGTGAAGGATCCCCCCCCCCGGAGCGATTAAGGTTTAACACGAGGGCCCCAGTTTTGTTTGTTTCCAGGCAGGTGCGTGAGGACGCGCCCAAGTCACATTGCAATACACATTCCTGCTGAAGGGTTCACACTATTCCCCTGATTGATCATCAGGTGCTGGTCATGCAATGAGCCGGCAAAACCAAAAGTCTCACGCCACTCATAACTGTAACGGGCGCATCCACAGAGTAACAAGTCCACAAGGGAACTCAGGCTGTAACAGTTCAGCTCCACACCTTCTTTTTATTATTAGTTGTTTTCATCCTGTCTCTCTAACTATCATGTCATTCCAGATCCTGCTTCCCATCTCGTCAGTCCAACTCCCTTCACCTGCCTTTGATCACCTCGTTAGTCCCTCATTACCTTCACCTGGTCTTCATGCCCGTCTCACCTGTTGCCCATTCCCTCGTTAGTCCCTGTCTACTCAGGTTCCCTCACTTGTCTTCTGCCAGGTTGTCTTGTGTTTTTGTGCCAAGTTCTCCAGTGTTATTAGTGTATATTCCTGACCTGCCTGCCCTGACCTCTGATTCTCTGCTCGCCCCTTTTTGGACTCATTTGCTTCTTGGACTCATCTCCCAGTTTTGACCCAGTCTGTTTTCAATTAAAGACATTCATCTTTGTTACTCCTGTCCGAGTCGTGCTTTTAGGTCCACTGTAATAGCACCGTGACACGGGCGGACCTTCTGTGGACTTCCAGGGAGTCAGCTTGGGATGCAGACGTCACCAACCCCACACTTGGATAGATTACCCATACTGCATAGCAGCAGCGATTTGACGATACAGGAAGATATATTAATAATGACTTTGATTTATTTTGTGTCATCTGCAAAGACCTCATCCATTGAGGGTTTGATGTGAATATAATATGTGGAGTGTTTAACGAACCATGCCTGTTATTATTACTCTGCAGACCCGAGACTTTTAATATTTTGGAATGAGTTCCAAGGTCCAATCAACTCCAAGGTCCAATGGAAACACTTGAATTCCTCATAATAATTCGGTGCACATCTGGATTCAGCAAATGTTTAAAGAAACAAACGGGTTTGCAGATGTTCCCATGAGGCAGCACACGGATGCTTGAACGTCCTGCATTGCACCGAGCAGTGGAGCGCCACGGTATAATATTCCAATTTCTTAAGCCCCTCACATCAAAGACCACCTTGCTATTCCCCTCTTTATTCTCGAAGTACATTCACCAAGTTAAAACAAGCGATCAGCAACAAGCTGGTGGAGTTAAGAGTGTTAAATGAATCTCATTATGAACATTTGCTCCAGTGAGCTGGACACAAAATGTAAGAGATGTAGTAAAAACTACATAAATGTGCTTGCATGAGGTCCATATTCTCATCTTTTCATCTATGTTCCTAACTAAAAGTCCGACACACGGATGTTCAGGATGTGCGGTCTCAGGTCCACCCTGCAGCGCGGGGTCTTTTGGCTTTCTCACTTCCCAGAATAAAATGATTTACGTTTTCAGTTTGCTATTGGTGACGGCCTACGCATAGTTTTGTTGTTTGGGATGAGTACTGTAGTAGATATGGCCGACACAGTAAACATTAACAAATCACAAAATGGTCTCCATAGAACAGTGGTTCCCAAAGTGGGAGTCGCGACCCCTAGGGGGGGGCGCGGTGGTACTACAGGGGGGTCGCGGCTTCATCACCAACCCACACACACAGACGCACACATACACCGGTAAAACAATATAAAATAACCAACGTGACATGCACTGTGTTCCAACCACGCCACCAGAGCGGCTCATGTCACAGACCGACTGTGGCAAAACCAGCGAGAGCGAGGGCGCGCGAGCGAGAGAGCGAGCGAGCGAGCGAGCGAGCGCGCGCCCGAGCGAGAGAGCGCGAGGGAGAGAGAGAGTGAGGGAGCGCGAGGGAGAGAGAGAGTGAGGGAGCGCGAACGAGAGAGAGACACACAGCGACACAGAGCGAGAAAGATACGCAGCGACAGAGAAAGATAAAGATAAGAGAAGGAAGTATGTACAAAGATGGACAGATTTGTGACTGGTCTAAATCAGGGGTGGTCACACTTTTTCAGCATGCGAGCTACTTATAATGTGACCAAGTCAAGACGATCGACGGGGGGTGCTAGTGACTTTTTCTCTGCTCCGCCCCGACGATGCGCGCAAGCCAGCGAAGCTTTGCGGCGCGGGAGACCGCGAGCGGAGGACTGTTAACGCGACACGGAGTGACAGAAATGACACGCTTCTGCTGTAGTCTGGCGCTATAGAGGAAGTTACTCGGGGGCGGGCACATTTATTTTTCTGTGATCTACCAACACTACGCCGCGATCGACTGGCAGGTCGCCGCGATCGACCGGTCGATCGCGGCGACGTATTGAGCACCCCTGGTCTAAATGAACTGAGAGTAGCTATCTCCAACCAGCAACCCCGCTTTCACAAAATCTGTAAAGCAAAGCAAGCCCACACCAGTCACTGATATATATGAATAGGAATATACATAGGAATATGATCACAAAATAAAATGTACCATGTAGACCTGCACACCTTGTTCATAATTGTGTTATTTTATTGTTTGAGAAAACCTGCTGTTCAATGTGAGGAAATACAGTATATGTTGTTTGCACTTTGTTTGAAATTAAGTTAATTGTATTTACAAATTATTTTAGATATTTTTTATTTTATATATATTTTATTATTGCTATTTTTTTCTTTCAGTGGACCAATGGCTGAGCAGCTTTTAGTGGACCAATGGCTGAGCAGCTTTCAGTGGACCAATGGCTAAGCAGCTTTCAATGAACCAATGGCTGAGCAGCTTTTAGTGAACCAATGGCTGAGCAGCTTTCAGTGGACCAATGGCTGAGCAGCTTTTAGTGGACCAATGGCTGAGCAGCTTTCAGTGGACCAATGGCTAAGCAGCTTTCAATGAACCAATGGCTGAGCAGCTTTTAGTGAACCAATGGCTGAGCAGCTTTCAGTGGACCAATGGCTGAGCAGCTTTTAGTGGACCAATGGCTGAGCAGCTTTCAGTGGACCAATGGCTAAGCAGCTTTCAGTGGACCAATGGCTGAGCAGCTTTTAGTGGACCAATGGCTGAGCAGCTTTCAATGAACCAATGGCTGAGCAGCTTCCAGTGGACCAATGGCTGAGCAGATTTCAGAGGACCAATGGCTGAGCAGCTTTCAGTGGACCAATGGCTGAGCAGCTTTTTTTTTTTTTTTTGTATTCTATTAGTGTTCAAAATCTCACATACACATATTTCAATTTTTCAGATTCTTTGTACATAGAGAAGAACAGGCCAAAAAAAGAGAAGAAAAAAAAGAAGAAAAAATAAAGAAACAATACCATAGTAATAAAACTAATAATAATAATAATAATAAATAAAGTAGGGAGAAATCATTTTCCATAGAGTAAAGAAATACAGTCAGGCCATTTATCTGTGACATAGTTGCACCACTTTTGCCAGTGTTTAAGAAATGTTTCTGTTCTTTGATTGACATGAGCTGTGATCTGCTCCATATCCGTTACGATGTCTCTCCAAGATGTAATTGTAGGACACTCTGGTAGTAACCATTTTCTAGTAACAGACTTTTTGCTGGCCACCAGCAATGCAATAATCAAGAGTCTGTCCCCTTTCGGCCAACTCTGAGGTAAATTTCCAAGGTAGAGAATCTTAAAGTCCAAAGGGATGTCCTCGCGAAAGATGTCCTGTAAAGTATTGTGTACCGCCTTCCAGAAGTGTTTAATGATGGGACAGTCCCAGAAGAAGTGATAATGGTTTGCGCTTTGGTGTCCACATTTTCTCCAGCATTCAGGAGTGGTATGGCTATAGTGAGATGTCTGAGATGGTGTAATGAAATATCTTGTGTAATTTTTCCAGTTAAACTCTCGCCAGCTCATTGAACTGGTACATTTCAATTGGTACCCCCATATTAATGTCCATTCTTCCTCAGAAATATCTATCCCAGATTCCTTTTCCCATTTTGCTTTAATGCAGTGGTTCCCAAAGTGGGGGGTAATTGTATTTACAAATTATTTTATATATTTTTTATTTTATATATATTTTATTATTGCTATTTTTTTCCCAGTTAAACAAACTGAAGAATAAACTGTGAAGTGATATGTACTTATTTTAGAAAGAAATAAAAATATTTTATACAGTTCATGCATTATAATGCAATTCATTAAAAAACAAGAACAATTTGGGGTCGGGTTGCGGGGGGGGGGGGGGGGGGGGGATTGTCCAATGTTCCTATATCATCAAAGGGGGTCTTGACAGAAAAAGTTTGGGAACCACTGCCATAGAAGATCATTTTTCAGGTACCTTTGTAGAGGTAATTAATGCTGACTCACTGCTTTCCAGCGAAACTGCACCATACACACTGTTCTTTTTATCGGCCATTTTTATATTTTCTACAAAAGGTGCTTTAAAACTTGTTGTGTAGTACGAAATTTCATTGAATAGTTAGTTGTAATCACACAAAAGCACATGAAGGACACAGAGGTCATTTCAACCTGGGTGGGTAGTTTAGATTTCACTATTTAATAACTAGAAGTTATGAGTCCAGTATTTAAAAAATGAAAATACGAAAAAGAAGATCTTGATCTCAGGTTCAATGGAAACTTGTTTCTTGTGTCTAAAACCTCTGACAGCTTTGGGCAGTGTATTTTTATTTGTTGTTTTTATTGTTGCGGCATTACCAAAAATGTTTGAGAACAACTTATTTAGGCCTTCATTTTGGGTCGTGAAGTTTACTGAGACTGAAATAAATTGATAAAAATATGATGAATCTAAATCCAAACTAGAGCTTAATCTGGTTGACGATGAGGCCACAGCCCTGAACCTGAGTATTGACATTCTATCACCAAGTGTAAAGAACTGAAATAATAAAATTAATTGATTTTACAGCAACATCTGCCAAAACCAAATTCTTAATATCCTTTAATTTCAGACCGGTTGTCTCATCCGAAATAAAAGCGGATGCTGAATTGGAACAGAATTGATCAGGAAGTGAAACAGCTGTTGTGCTTTTTCTGATGCAAACAAACTCAGGTTCCAATGAGGGCCGCCACTGTTGGCTCACAGGCATGAAGGACCTCCCTTGTTACAACAGCTGAGTTATGGAAAAATAAACATGGAAATTATTTAAAGCCACTCATCAAACTACTGTAAAACCAAATACGTGAATGACACACTACTCTAGTTACATCCAACTTTCATTAAATAGAGTTTAAGAATGTAGCAGTATACTGTGTTTGTAATAACATAATAAAGACAGATTTCTTACCTCCATTGGCCCTCCACATATCTCTGGCACACTTGTCGGAGGAGGTCAGTTCAGATATCTGGATGTTTGGATTTGATTTGTAATCATCTTTAGCAGACAGAGTAAAAGAGAGTGATGGTCACTTGATGGAAGAAAAGCATATATATGGCGTTTTAAAAGGCAACGCTGATATTTTTGGGACTTATGATGTGAGAAAATACTACCACTCACTGTTGTTACTTAAAGAAAAGGAATCGCCCTCCCTCATCGTCTCATTCCCGCTGTCCGACAGCGTCCTCTCCCTCCTGGAGGTGCGCGGCCTCCTCTTGGTGCTCTTCCGAGTGCTGATGCGGATGAGGCCGCGCACCAGCCGGCACTCCGCCTCCTGCTCGCCCATTTTGTGCTCCTCCGCCAGCGAGTTGATGAGGTGGTGGATGGCCTTGCTCTTCTTCAGAAACACAGAGTCTGTGGTGCACCGGGCCAACTCTTCGATCTGATACTCGGAGTAGAGCTCCAGCAGCTTCTTCGTGATCAGCGAGTCCACGTCCTCCTCGCCATCTTCCCAGTCATAGAACCTCATGGACTCGTGCAAAGACGGGTGGCTGGGCTGTGTTGGGCCACGAGGCGGAGGCCCATATGTTGGAGATTCAGTTTCAACTTCCAAGTACTCTCTCGGACTGTCAACTTTGACTCCGGCGATGCGGACGTCCCCTGGCCAGTATGTACCGCCTTCCTCTTTGTCGCCTTCTGGGTTCACAGACTGGAGGCTCACCTTCTCTGGTTCGTCGAGGGAGCTCTCGTTCGGCGCCAGGCACGGAGCGAGGATGGACCGCTGGCACACCCGATACAGGCCGCAGGTGAGCACGCTGCACACAAAGGTCCTGCAGCCCCTTTGAGGAGAGCAGGGGTTGCAGGTTTGTGTCGCGGAGGACGGGTCAGCTGAGCCAGGAATGAAGCCAATGGACTCACATTCCTTCTCATCGGCATCTTTCAGATGCGCTCTGTGGACTAACTTTGGCTCTGGGGTGGGGAGCCGGTCCTCCACCGGGTCGACACAGCGCTCCTCATAGGACGACCTCTGGCTGCTGCTCTGGCTAGTTCTATGCCTATAGCCGCCGGGTCCTTGGCTGTGCTTCAGACTGCCAACGCTGCCGGCTGACATGACTTACTGGCCCCCAGAATCTGTACAAGCACGAGAGAAAACAAGGTCATTTGAGGTGTAACTTTGCGCTGTGAGACAGTGTGGGAAATTTCATCGCAAAACAAGTTATCAAAGCTTAAAAAAATTAAAATCAGTGGAGATCGCATGAGGGCATCTCTCTTCAAAACAAATGTGAAACTACTATCCCCAGGTGGCAGGTGAAGTGACCCAACTGGTTCCCTGGATGATGTGTGAGCGCACAGTAATCACACTAGTCACTGCATGATGTCAGGGGGATTTCTAAAAATACGTAAACGTATCTATTAAATTGCAAGTGTTGAATGAAGAAAAGCTATACATATGACGTGAAAAGGTTAAACATAATTCCATATATCCACAAGCAAATTGCTGAGTGTAAACCCACATCCCGTGTTGACATTGTCCTGAATAAACACAATTAAACCAGCTTAAATATAAAATGTTTTAATGCCACACTTGTTTGTTTGATGACCGCCATTATTGCAGAATATCTATATTAAAGCAATAAACATCCGTTGTCAGTTGCGTGGATGGTGAATTCAAGGAACATCTCCCATTAAGTCTGAATTTACATTTGCTTATGTTTGACCGTTTATACATATGTATTAACAACATAAAAAGCTTTAATTCATCATAACTTTAAATAGTGTTGGCGTTCCGTGACATGGTTGTGTACAGAAGCTATACCATGGAGTTATTATTAGCCCACAGCTAATGAACCGACAGCTAAAATGAAAATAATATATTGCGGTTATTTCTTCTTCACACAATAGCCTTCACTAATTTTCCATTTGCTTCACCGTTTAACACACTTAGCCACACGCCTTTTCGTGTGGCATTATAAGAGTTATTTTAACTTTCATGGCGACCGTTTCCTCCATTAGAGGACAGTTAACTAGTTACTCACTAAACATTCGCCTACTCACAATTTACGCGCTGCGTCCACCGACTGACTTCCCAACTACTGTCGTCTTTCTTCGCTGCCTCGCATTAAACATGTCTGTTTTCAATACTTTGTGAACGTCCCGTGTATCAACAGAACTAAAAGTGTCCGTTTCTGTCGAGTTGTCCGCCTGCTCCGCACCTGAGCGTCAAGGTGGCGGAGAAGCACCAGGTAGCAGGAACAGGAGGTGGGACTTCCGGTTATGACTTTGGAAATAAAAAGTACAATCGCTCCTGTCATTTCCCAATGGTGTATTTTGAGTCACGTAGCAATTAATTGACAGAGGTCGATATTTTAACTTTATACCATATCTGCATAATACCCCCCCACACACCCGCACACACACATATACAAAGCCTCAAACACCCTGTCGACGTGTACACACTTTTTTTTGACATGATCTCTCTTGTTACACCAAGTTCTGATTACACCAGTGAATCCTTCACGCGCAAAAGTGAAAGTTACGTTGACATTGTAAATTTATAAAACCATGACGTGTTTTATGACATACTCACCTATATACACTATGACAGTTTTTATGATCCATTTCATAATACTTTACAACAATAATCACAATTTATGACGTATTACGACAGTTTAACATGACTGCATGATGGATATTTATGCAATTCCCCTTCCCCCAAAAAATGCAGATTAAAAACTAAATGGGCTGTAATTAGTCAATGTTGCTTTACTTTAAGCAAACAATTAACATATATAACCAGTTTTAATAATATCTGCCTACACCTAACACATGCCATTGCTTTCCTTGAAACCCCCAACTGACTGCTAAAATGGTGTGTTATGTATTATAACACAATAACAGTGCTCATGATGATAACATATGTATATATAATATAACGTATTCCAGCAATGGGACTTAAAATACACATGATCCTTGCAAAACAGAGTGAGTGACCAACTATTAGGAAGTATTCATATGCTTGACTATTCTAATTTATTAAGAAATGCTTTATAATGTGTTGTGATTATTGTTACACATATTCTTTATTTTATTTAGCAGTTATCTATAACTATAGTTATACAGTTCCAGATCATAACGCATTATATGTTTATTATGCCTTATGGGCATGGGGCTTCATAGAAAGTTTTACTTGAAGTTAAATATTAGCAATACATTTATTCTAATAAATGTATTGACTCAATCAGCTGTTATCTTGTTAACCTCCGTCGCTTTCCGACTGCATCAAGCCACCCACAGTGGTCGTCGATATACCGGATATTACTTTAGAAGGATATTTATGGAAACACATATTATACCTCGCAAGGAGTATTTGTATGCATTATATGGCTATGATTTGTGTACAAATGTAATCGTGATTATCATTATCCCTAAAATGTAATGCATTTATGAATATTACATTTATTTTGAAAGAACACTAACCGGAAATGAAAACCGTTTCTTTGTGTAAAGTTGGACAACAGCTGGTTTGACCGGTGTTATGATTTAACAAGCGACCGTGTTAACTGGAGACTGTCAGCCGACTGCGCCTGTTGTTTTCGTAATTACGACAGCTGTTGAAAATAGGAAGAGAAAACGTAGCTGTTTTCGTAAAGGCCATATTGTTGAATTTTTTTTATACAGTGTCAAACCCTCTGATATATATCGTATATATTATATACAAATTAAGAAATACGGCAATCACGAGGACAGCTGCGTGTTATCGTCCTATTGTCAAACGCTGCCGTAACTACGACAACAATGGACGCGTTTGGCTGAAAGTCGCCAGATAAACCGTAACACCGAACGACTGTTTTTTTTGACAGCGTAGCCAAACCAATACTTTCCACAAATTCGTCGGGACTATTGTTGTAGGAGATTCACATGAGTTAAAAACATAGTTTAGTGCTACTGTCGATTTATGCACGCGAGACTTGTGGAGAAAAACCAAAAGGGGTTGCTATCATGTGCAAGACGCGCGAGCTAACGCGCTAGCAATGATAACTGTATTTTGGGTTTGCTGATGTTAAATAGTCCGCGGATTTGTCTGAACTCGATGACCAGTGGCTCGGTGACTGAATATATGCGAAGACTCTCCGGAGACAGAGTGCGCGATAAGGAAAGTAACGTTACAGCGGGTGTGATTTGGAGCATGGGCTCTTTGGGGTTTATTTACAACTAAATACTCGTCGTAGCGGGATACGCTTTGTGTTTTCGCCCTCGAATGACTACGGTCGCACCGCCGGTGATGCTGGCGACCGTCGGCCAAACGCCTCGGTTCTCCGAATTGGGACCGAGCAGCCAAACTTCCTTGTGAAACCATGAAGAAGTGCGAGTATCAACAAATCGACCCCCGGACACTCCAGACGCCGACGCCGACGCCGATCCCTCCGCCTCACCTCGGAGCCGAGAGAGCCGAGAGAGAGGAGCCCAAAGCACCGAGGAGGAAGTGGCAAGTTTTCCCGGGAAAGAATCGCTTCTACTGCGATGGACGGATCATAGTGGCCCGGCAGAGTGGGGTCCTGCCCCTCACCCTGGGCCTCATCCTCATCACAAGTGGATTGTTCTTCATATATGAGTGAGTTCGTGTTTTAATATCACATTATTCCACGTCTCACCCGGGATTTCAGTCGTCGTCCTGGTGAACAGAGCACACGTTCAAGGATGAGGACATCAATGCATACTAGCTCCCACACCACTGTAGCAGCAAGAGGGAAACCAGCTATTTAAATGAACTTAACTAAAAAACAAGTGTTCATGTCTGGTGTGTGTGTGTATGCCGAACCGTAGAGAAGCTTCGACTGATTCATAAAATGTCCTTATTCATGTTTGATGATAGCAATTAATTTACTAACGGGCAAGTCGATTTAAAAAGGGTCAGATTTCATTATGAAGTCTCGTACGATTTTGCATTCCTGTTTACTATGTGTGGATATCATAAACATAAATATTGTACTTAATCTTGGTAACAATTAATAAGACCAACATGTCCTATGATTGGGAATAGTGCTTGAATGTGAAGATTTCTTATTTCTAGTACAGTGTAGTGAAAAGTGTGTTCAGTCTCCATGGATTTCAAGATTGCAATTAAATACCCTGACTGTTAATCACAACTACATCCCCTGGTGGGTGAAACAAGTAGGCCATGTTATTAGACGGGGTTCAGTCTCCAGCCTTTGATTTGGTCCACGTGTAATTCATCATCTCTCCACCTGTCTCGCCCCATATCACAGCTGTCCCTTCCTGGTCAAACACCTGACCAGCTGCATACCTGTGATTGGAGGAGGCCTCTTTGTGTTTGTGGTCATCACCTTGCTCCAGACCAGCCTCACAGACCCTGGCATCCTGCCCAGAGCAACTCCAGATGAGGCTGCAGACATTGAAAAACAGATTGGTAAGGCCCAGCTCAGCCATAAGTGGGCTCAGCACTCAACGATTGCCTCAATCGCTCAGAGTGGTGTTCCTTTTGTGCTGGAACTCTTCATGTGTCGGGTCCTGAAGGAAATGTGATCCCTTAAGTCAAACTGCTTAAACTCCGCTCATTTATACTTCTTTTATAAATTGCCCTCTGTCCGGTGGCCTCAATCGTAGCACGCTTTATGCACGCATCGGCCACTTCACTGTCCAAGGTAAATTCTAATGAACAGTCACATATAATAATGAAGTATCCTTTGAAGATTCTGAAGATGAAAGTGACCTTTTGGACCTCTAAAGTTTGGACCAGAATATTTGGCATCCCTCAATCTGTCCTTATACTTCTCCACTGTTCTGTATGAAGTGATCCATCAGTTATATTCAGTTAGTTTTGAGCCAACAGTATCTTTATTTTTACATGATATATACTGTATGTGTGTATATTTACATATGATATAAGTTTTGAATATTTATCTACCTGTATTTAAGGAAATGCTTTGGACATTTTGTTTGACAGAGTACTCTCTGAGGTTGAATATAATTACCTATCCTCTTAAGAATGTACTTAAAAAAGTAATGTCCTCTGCAGACAACACTGGAAACACCAGCTATCGGCCTCCACCACGCACCAAGGAAATCCTCATCAACCAGCAGGTGGTGAAGCTCAAGTACTGCTTCACCTGCAAGATGTTCCGGCCTCCGCGCACCTCCCACTGTAGCCTGTGTGACAACTGTGTGGGTGAGCTGTGGACACACACACACACACACACACACGCTGACATTTACACATGATGAATCATGAATAGGGTATCATAGGGTCACAGTTAACATGATCAATAATCAATAGGGTCTCATAAGGTCACAGTGAACATCATGGAGTATAGTTCAGGCTTGACTAACTTGATTGACATATCGCCGTATTTCTCACAACTGCATGCGTATGAATACGAGTCGGAGATGAATTCTCTGGTGCGTTTCTCTTTCAGAGCGATTTGACCATCACTGCCCTTGGGTGGGGAACTGTGTGGGGAAACGCAACTACCGTTTCTTCTACACCTTCATTGTGTCGCTCTCCTTCCTGACGGCATTCATCTTCGGCTGTGTGACCACACATCTAGCACTGAGTACGTGTTTTTCCTCTGGTTCACTTGTGTTTATTTCTTTTTTTTATGGTTAAAAAATGGTCCGGATCTCACTGATAATAACTGCTAACACACCTGGCTTAAACGGCACCTGCCAGTAACTGAGTGTTTGTTTTGTCTCGCATGGACTGCCAGACAGGCGGGGTTATCAGAGCAGGTTAAGTACCTGATAAGGAAAATATTCAGAATGCTTTTTGGGTTTTTAGATTTGTTGTCATCTGTTGGTTTTGTCCAATGCACACATTTCCCACCCGAATGGCCTGAGAAACACACTTTGAGCCAGTGTTGTTCTCTGCTCTCTTTCAGGGGCTCAAGGTGGAAAGGGCCTGGTGTTTGCTCTGCAGGAGAGTCCGGGCAGATATCCTTAATCCAAAATGTGTTTTAAGATTTCTGACATTGAGTTTAATTGACTCCTCCCTCAAAATACTGACGCTCTCCTTGACTCAACCTTTCACTGCGGTGGAGCTGGTGATATGTTTCTTCTCAGTCTGGTCCATCTTGGGCCTCTCGGGCTTCCATACCTACCTGGTTGCTTCCAACCTGACCACTAATGAAGATGTGAGTTCAGCCTCGAGTTGATTTTATTACACTGCAATTACAGACTAGTACCTTTGGTGTTATATGGTACAGTATTAATTTTTTTTTTAAGATTTACAAATAATATTACATTGACTATGATACATTTTGAACTGCATTTTGAGAAATGCACATACAAATATACACATGGATAATTCCCAACATGAATATGTTTTATATATTGTTTCAGATTAAAGGCTCCTGGTCAGGGAAGAGTGGAGAAGATGTCTCCAACCCATACAGTCAAAGAAACATATTTATCAACTGTTGTTCTGTGCTCTGTGGGCCCATGCCACCCAGGTCAGTCCTACTTTTGTGTTCCTTTTTTCCCCTTTTAATTATTTATTTTTATTTTTAGTAGCACGATAGTTTGTTTTATATTTAGTATTCAACATACGACAGATCATTATTTCAAATGACAGATACTTTTCTGTAATGGTTAAGACATTATATTTACAAAACAATTGGAATATTACGATAATTACACTTCCAATATTGGTTGTTTCTTATTTCTGCTGGTAGAGACATGTTCACTTTTGTATTTTTTTTTTTTATGCCAAACATACACAAATATTGTATTTTAATGATGTATTAGATATTCATGTAAACCGGCACCATAGTTCAATGCATCTGAAAATAAAAGAAAGAACCCAAAGTCAGATTCTTAACCGGAAACACATTTGATTAATCCACCACACAGTGTTCGACATTCCTCAATAATTAAATTTAATTAATTAATTAAAATAACATTTTCTGATATGAATAATACATATTGCATACAGCCGGTCCTAGTCCTGAAGTTTATCTTACCGATGCAGTCTGTTATCATGAAGTTCAGGTACCATCCATCAACAAGGTTACGTTAGATATGACATGGATCTTCCCTTAGTCTTTTTTTTCTTCTTTTTTTCTTCAGCTTGATCGACAGACGAGGTTTCCTGCCCTCGGAGGAGTCTGTCCAGTCGGCGGATGTGGACATCGAGCTGCCCACTGCGGCCACTAAAAACGTGGTAGGAGGATCTTCCCAGCCGGCTTTTGGCTTGCAGGAATCCCCCTCTCCTGTGCCTGCACCCCCCCACTCCCACCAAAACTCTTCCTCTGCCTGACAGAAGCCTTGTCGCCTCCCGTAACTCCAACCCAGCATCCGTCTGCTGCCTGTTGTGTATGGGTTACCCCCCACTTATACTCTATTTACACTAAAGTCAGAGCTCTGGTATTCATGACTTCTCTCAGTGAAAACAAAACCTTTTTAAATAGGTGAACCTACATAATTTGAAATTGATTTGAATCAAATTGCAAAGCAGGTTTAAGGGAAAAACATTTAGCAAATTAGCTTTATTTTTAGCTTGTGAGATGAATATCCACCTCTTGTGTTGAAGCTCGCCGATTTAACAGCGGGCATCAGACAACTGGTAGTTAACCGAAACATCAATAGAGACGAGTCAAACACAACCGAGACGGCAAACTGACTCCGATGTGTCGCTTACGCTTCAACATCCCTTCAGGCGAGCTAACGTTAGCCACTAGATGAGGCAACGTTTTCCAGCGTGCTCAGTTGAGCAGGCGTGCATTACAAGGCCTCAGATTTCAAATTGTATTTTTCCGAGGAAGGAACTGTGTTATTTCTTCCTTCTAAAGTTGGCATGCGTTGTCCTTCTTTTGCAGACAGACTAACGATTCACAGCCTTTCCGCCCAATCGTGCTAAGCTAAGCTAAGCTAAGCTAAGCTAAGCGGCCGCTGGCAGCAGCTTCATACGTAGTTTACAGATGTGAGAGCTGTACCAACGCTTTCATCTCACAGCTGCAAGCCCGTTTCCTAAAAATATGGAGCTATTCTTTTAAGTTGTGATTATGTAAAACGCGGTTGGTTGTTGGCCTTGTTAGTCCGAGTTAGGACAGCTGCTCCTGATCGACTCGTTTACCTCGAAATCAGGTTGAGATTTTTCTTATTTTAATTAGCAACAGGGGTACTTTTCACTATATGTATTTTTTTGTCATCTACTGTTGTTCCTTTTCTCTCCTTTAAACCATAAGCTACACCTCAGTGTTTTGTCATGTGCAGTGTTTATCAACTCGAGGTGTTTTGATGAGAGAGGAGGAGAGCGGGAAGAAGTGAAGACCCAGAGATGCTGTTTCCAGCTCGTCCTCCTCTTCTCTTGTTGCCCTCTCCGAAAAGTAATGGATCTGAAACGATGCCTGGAGAGTTGTGCAGCAACTTTTGTTTACAATACGTTGACTGTGGTTCAGGTAGAGCTGCAGTCTGAGCCACAGCGCTCGTATCAACGGGTAGAGCAGCTTCCGCTTGGCTGCTTCTTCTTTTTTTTTTTTACGTCCAAAAAAAACCAGTTCATTTATGAAATTCATTGTAAATAATAGTGTAAAAATAGTTGAAGCTGTGAAGAACGTTTGTTGTTTGTACTGTGTGTCGGTTCACTTTCTACTGTCTCTCCTATTTGTAAGTGCCAAAATATCTGTGACGCATCAAGGCAATCAACATTGTTCCCCGTCATGCTTTTACTACGTGTTTGATCCGTCCATCTTGTTTTTTATACACAGCTCTATATTGTCAGTAACTGAAATGAAAAATAAAACGTGCATTTCTTGTCCATGCATTTCATCGCGTGTGTGTGTGTGTGTGTGTGTGTGTGTGTGTCATCGTGCTGTGGTCCGTCTCTCTGCCTGTGTCCCGGCCACAACACAAGCAGGTGAAATGTCTGTACTTTTAGCGGTGTGTTCTGCGCCGTCTGATTAGCCCGTTAGTGCAGGAAAAAGTGATGCGTGAGCTCGGTAAGCCTGTTAAGAGGATGGGGAAGAGAGTGCAGCCCCCCCTCCCCCTCCCCCGCCCTCCTATTGTGTCTGCATGTCCTCCTGCATGGCGCCATCCATAACCTGCCATGATGAATATGTCTCAGAGTGCTTTTAACACTAGTCACACTATATATATATATAGAGATGAAGAAAATAATTCCTCTAGATGCATTATTGTTTGAAGTTCAGGGCGAGCAGCTCCACAGAGGGACGCGAATGAGACACTTGTTAAAATGTGTCCTCATCTTTGAGGACATGTTGACAGACAGAAGTTTACCTGCAATTAAAGCGCATTTACCTTCCCTTTTAAACTCACAGAGAGCGTCTCATACGAGGAATACCTGGCAGGTTATTAGATTTGAATAAAGTATGACCCCCGAGGCTTTATGCTCTTGAAGGTTATCCATTATTCAAACTTTGAGTGCATTAAAGCTTTAAGACTTAAAATCAGGCCGAAAGAGACGCTTAAAGCAGCACCATTCAATACTTGTGTGTCGACTTTACACGTGCGGCGGGAAAGAGGACGCCCTCGCTGCAGCGGAGCGCGCTAGCTTCTTTCGACTCGCTGTTTGGGTTTTATGGTCCACGACTTTACTGCTCCACTCGCCGCTCGTATATCAGCTCGGAAGGCAGATGTTTTCAGTGAAAACGCTCTGATAAATCCATCGCACGCCATCAGGCCAGCGTCAAACAGCAGCAAGAACAAATAAGCGACTAGCTATTGAACGCGAGGGAGCGTGTGCAAAGTCAAAAGGACAACGAATAGTGGACTTCATCCAGAAACAATACCAGTTTGATTTAAAGTTTAAGATTGCTGCAGTATTTTATTAAATACTTAAATATTGGACTATTTATTAATATGTTGTACTGTAGCTGCATCGTGTTTTTTCTCCATTTTAGTTTCTTATAATATTTTATTTCACTTTATTTCAATAATTAATAATTAATATTATTTATTATTATTTATATATTATTTATTATATATATATATATATATATATATATATATATATATATATATACATATTTACATGTTTACATTGTTTTTTCTATTTATTGTCTTAATGTCTTAAAGCACTTTGGATGGATACAAAGAGTTTGGCCTCACGTCACAGCAGTGACCTCGCTCCGTCTCGCTGTAGATGAAAGAATGTAAACAAAGTCGCTGTGAGGAATGTGAAGCGTAATGCTCTCTGATCCCACACACACAACACATGATGTAGCCTATGCCTAGCATCGCAAAA
This sequence comes from Liparis tanakae, assembly GCA_036178185.1. Taxonomy (NCBI): domain Eukaryota; kingdom Metazoa; phylum Chordata; class Actinopteri; order Perciformes; family Liparidae; genus Liparis; species Liparis tanakae. The sequence continues at coordinate 11,209,288 of CM070106.1, forward strand.
GTGACATCATCCCATGGCAGGAATAAATCCAGCTCCAGATTGACTCGGCGGCTCGAAAAACACAAACAGTGCCGTTAAAATCAGACCAGCACACTAACAATACTAACAAATAAATATGATTCCCCAGGTCCAATGAGCCTCCGCATCTCTAGCATGAAACGTTTGCGAGATCCCGCCCCGCCCGTGATGGGTCTCGCCCAGCTGTTGACGCCTCGCCGCCCCGCGGTTCCCCCTGACCACGCCACTGTCTCATCGGTTCTGGTCTTTTCTTCCCCTCCTTTCCTCTTTTCTCGTGCCTCTCCAGTGCACACAGGGAACGAAAGGTCGGCTGGAGTCGGCCGCGATCTCTCCGCACCTGTCCACCTCGTGTCCTCAGGGGAAACCTCACTCGGCTCACACCGGCCCCACGGTGAACTCTGACCCTTCGCCGGAGCTCTCCGCGAGCTGCGGGGTCCGCCACGCCGCCGTCGCCGCCAGCTCCCGCGGCGTAGATACCTCTCCGCCGCGTCGCACCAAGACGCGGTCAAAGAAAAGCAAACGAGCACCGTTGGATATTGACAACCTTTCCTTCGACGGGCCCGTTTCCCCTACCTCTCCGGACGCTGGCCCCAGATCCAAAGCCGGGGGCCACAGAGGCGCCCGCCTCGCCTCTTGGCACTGACTGAAAAGAGAGCCGGCGAAAAAGCACACACATTGTCTGAAGCTCGCATGCTGTAACACAGATACAAGTGGTATGAGTTAAAAAATATGTTTTATTTGTTGGTCCTCTGAAAGCTCTGGATCCGGTCATCGCGGATGAGGATGACAATCACCGAGATATGTATTTGTGTGTTCGGTTCGTAGAGGATGTAGCAACACTAGAGCAGATTGGATGTATAAACGTAGCCTTTGGTGTCGAAGAAAAAGCACACGGAAAGAGGAAATGTTCAAGATGGCGTAAGTGGTGTACGGATAGACCCATATGCCTTTCTGATGATTCTCATGTAAAACATGAATCTTACCAGCATGTCAGATCCATCATATTGTGAACTAGTAGTGGCTTTGATGTATCAGGTGGACAAAAAACTGTGTTTGGTCTTAAAGGGGAAAATCCATTGCAAATGCTGAATTTGACGTATGCCAATTCTATAGCGTTGTGCAGCTCGGTTTATAGTGTGGACTTGAGCCGGTTTCTCAGCAGTTTGAGCTGATGATGTCATCTTGAGACGTATAGGCAGTGAATAGATGAAAAGGTTATGAGATTCATACTGGAAAGCTCTACTTTGGATGCACAGATGGGTGATACATTAATGCTATACAACTCATTTCCTCCTGGGTTCCTTTAGTAGGTTAATCCGGCTCTGAGAGGAGAGCAATATCTAACACATTGCTCAAAAATATCCAATATGTTATCAGTTGGGTTGCGATTTAATGACTGTGAAGCTATAGCTTACAGCATTAATTTCTCAAATTGTTCTTTATTGCCCATCTGTTATATCTCAAAGAAGGATGGATGAGTCTATTGCAGTCCAGGGTACGGTATTGGTATTGTATTTAAAACTAATACAGGACTTTCACCCAGCAGGCTGTTGTTCGTGTCCCATGTGAAACTAAAAGTAAATATTGACTTCACCCTGTTATTTAATGCTATAAAAAAGTCTGCTCATGACATGTGTGAATTCAGATTTGGGGTGGATTTTCCATGTAGCGTTGCCCATACAGCACAGTGTATTCGTTGTATCAGTTTGTGTTGTTGTTCAGATTGTTGTGCCATATGGCAGTGAATGCAACTGCATGCTATTGACTAAAGGTGTATTTTCAATTTAGTTTATTTACATTGATTCAAACATCCCTTTACACACCCGAGAGATCCTGTAGCACAATTTTGTAGGAACACTGGGATTTGGAGTCCTGAATATAGTTGTGTGTGTGTGAACTGAAGCGGCACTGTTTATTGCCTGTGTGCTGCAGCACCTCCTGCTCATGCTGTCGTTAATATCAGCCACCGTCCGGCTCACACTTTGTATATGCAACAACAATATCTGCTCTCTCCTCCGTAAAATGTTTGCTTCGACTCATCTAAGAATGTGAACGTTGATTTGTTCTCAGGTGGACATGTGTAGGGGGTGGATATCAATATGCAAGTGACATATCATGTTGACCCTCATTTCAACCTGATGGACACACACACACACACACACACACACACACACACACACACACACACACACACACACCTCAGAGTCATCCGAGAATATTCATGATGTCACGCATACATGAAATGCATTTCGGAGGAGAAAAACAATGTGCTATATTTGTACAAACGTTAAGGTTATCTAAGACAACGCTGCCGTCGAAGAAAAAGGAAAAGGAAAATAAAGTTCTGTGAAATAAAGAGGCTCAGTTGTATTTTATGTACAGTGTGGGGTGTAAGCATATCTAAAAATCAAACAGAGGCGAGAGTCAAACAAAAGGCGGCACACTGTTGTAACCCTCCCGGCACATCAGCTCTAATGGAGGCCTTCGTCAGGCATGATATCATCATCATCATCATCATCATCATCATCATCATCATCATCATCATCATCATCATCATCATCATCATCATCATCATCATCATCATTCAGGAAACAGAAGCATCAAGATCAATATAAAATAAAAGTTTAACATAAAAAATCAAATATATAGCATATATCACATTTAATGTCTGGAAAAAAAGTTACCTAAAATACTATGTAATATGCACATAATATACATTTTCATGAATACAGGCATGTTCAGTTCAGCAATAGGCCAACATTCATATTAATACATATTAAATTCAAGACATATAAAAGATGAGTCTAATATATATTGTAAATCAGAACAAAATATTTAAAAAATTATCATCAAACTGAATAAAAAAATACAAAAAGGAGAAATTAAAATGGAAAAGTAGAAACAAAGTAATATATTACTGGTAATACAGGCAGGTTCAGCCCAGCAGTTGGCCAGAAGTCGTATTGTTGTCTACAAAACAACACAAACAAAAGAAAGAAGAACATGGGAAGGATGGTTATTACTTTTTGTATTTTTCTATGTAGTTGTTCTTCATGTTTATTGTTTTACTCAATTTATGTATGGTATTTAATATGTAGGTATTAATAAACACAATGCATTTAGCTAAACTATACCTGCTTTTACCTCCAAAGAAAATATTTTAAATATATATATTCCATATAACTATGCTTGTTTAATATCGATGATAATATTGATGACAGCGTCATGCAGCTCGGCTCTGTTTGAGAGTGGATTGACACTCAGTCGTGCAGATCTTGAACGCCTCAGTGATGAATGTATTGTATTTTGCTCGCTCTGCTTCATGATGGTGATTCGACAATTTCAGATTTTTCTTTCTTGATAGATACAAAAAAAAATGCAGAATTATGGCAGAGCTTGTAATACAATGTGTGGATATTTTGCTTTATTCTTGCCTCAGCTTTTTGGTATGCCACAGAAGTTCTGCAGATGACCACTAGATGGCATTGATGACCTAAATACATGGAGCTGCTGTCGGATAATCCACACACAATCAACCAGCTTCCTAAATACAGTGCTGCATTAATTTTCCAGCTTCGATTTTCCTTTCCGTGGGGAAGCCCACTTTAATTTAGGATCGCAATGTGTACTTAAAAATCCTTCTTAAGGCTTCTGCTAAGTTGTATAAGTAGAAAACCTTCATGGCGTAAACATGTAGGCCGACAATACAAAATGTAATAATGTTCCTTGTGGCAGCACTGTATCCTACTTTATTATGTAATACTAACATTTGAGGCTATGTGTTTTTTTTGCAAAGAAAACCCCAATGCTTTGCTGAGTAAATAACCATAACATCTTAATGCCCCGAATGTACATTAATAAACCAAAAAGTGCAAATGGTTGAGAAAAGTTAAGTCAAACAAACGGCATTATAGTTTGTAATCCTTGTAAACCATTTGTTGTTATAATTCTTTTTAAGTGTCAACTAAGTATAATACAATATATATGTATAATAATATTGTGTTTCTCGCCTTCTATCTGTAAAAATACTGCACCAGATTTAAAGGGAAACCAGTTCATGTTTCTGACCTTTTAATCCATTTGAATGTTGCCAGAAACTTGGGCATTGTGTTGATATGTTTTTGCATATTGTCGACAGCCAACAGACAGAATGAGGAACAAAAAGATATATTGGCTTTACTTGGGCGCCTGGCAGTCTGAAAGACAGGCGTTGTTTCTTGACAGCCACAGACCATTGTTGTTATAACAAAGTGTAAAGATGCGTCACCAAAAAAACACAATCAGCACATTAATACTGCTAAAAGCAACATGTTTTAGTTAAAGAATGCATTAAGGAAAATATGCTGTTAGTTAGCTTGCACTTTATTTTGTTTCCTTAAAGTACTCTTGTTCTTAAATGTCCTGAAAAGTCCCTCTTTAATATCAGCAAAACCCGGTATCAATACTTTTCATTTCGGTGGTAAACAACGCATCTCTTGTAGTGATGATGACAACGAGAATTACCATCTAACTCTACCGTTCACCGTAGCTCTTGGAATACTTTACCCTCTTTTAGCTTGTTGCCGTTTGGTTTCACCCATACCACACTACCCCCAATCTACAAAAAAACAACAGATAAACCCACTCTGTGCTACTCGGCCAGAACAAAATGAACTGGTGAGCAGCTGTTGATGAGGGAAGACTCAGATATTGTCATCAGTAGTTGGTGGAGACCAAACGGGGACTACCCGGACACAAGAATACCAATGTTGTTGCATCTTTGCAGATATCTAATGTGTCAGGATCTGGATTTCTTATGTTCCGTCTTATTTTGAAGTCCCTGTCTCTTGTGCCTGCACTTCCTGTCTCTGTGATTGTCTGCCCTGTCTCTGATTGTTTTCACCTGTGTCCAAATCACCTGCACCTTCCCAGTGTATGTAATCCTTCTTTGTCTCTAACCCCTAACCCAGTGTTGGTTCGTACTGTTTAGTTTGTGTTTCACCGGTTATTTTAAGTTAAGAATGAAGTTTCTGTGAAACGTTATCGGCGTTTGGGTCCTCTCTCTCTCTAGCTATAGCCGTGACAGTATGCTAACATAGCAATAACAGATGTTGTATTTAAAGTGTGTTATGCTACTAATGTTTTGCTCTAAAAAAAACGATTAGTGCAGCTTTACATGAAAATGTCATTTAATGGTTCATTTGACATTTGGCCAAAGGACAACAGTTAAGATTTAGCCATTTGGCTTATACTAGGACAACTAAAAACTTGCTTTGTCCTCGAATAAATGACCTAAGTGATCTCTGTAATGCGTCTAAATCTGTCAAGAAGCTGTGACGCTAAAGTAAGTGCAGTGCTTTATTCATTTCAGAGGCTCTGCGGTAAACCATTTTGTCTATAATCCCTCATTTTTAAAACAAACACAGGTCAGGCCTCCATGATGTAGCACACAAAAACATTGACCTCTTATGACTTCATGTATTATGACTTGTTTTGTCTCATTCGCCTATGACTAAGAAGTGAAATTATCATACTACAAAGCAGCTTATTATCTAGAAACTGGGTTGCCCAAACTGCACGCAGCTGAATCAGTATAATAATATGTTAACAAGTGTTTCGCCTCTTTTGCAATACACTCTTAGGAATGTAAAAAAACAATTAGAGATTGCTCCGGACCACTAGAGTCTGCAGTGTTTAATGAGTTCCTCGGAAGAACAAGTAAACTTTTATGGGGAAACGCCGCTTAACACCACACTGATCCCCCTGTTTCTCGTCTGCTGTGTGTGTGTGTGTGTCTGTGTCATGTAAACCCAGCACAGTTACCAAGGAGACCCCCTCTCTGCCTCATGATTGGAGTCTTTGTCTGCGCTTTAGGCTTCAGGTTTAACATTTTCATCACCCGTTACTATGCATTCACCTCTTGGCACCGAAAACCTCTCGTCAGACGCCATATGGCGAGCTCTCGTTTAGGAGTGTGAGTCTTCCCCAACGGGGCGGAGCCAAAAGTCAAAGTGAAAAGCCGGAATGGGAATCCTTCCAGGACTTTATCACGTCTTCATTGCCGACTTCAGCGAAAGTTCAACAGGTTGGACACGTTACGGAGTGAATGTGATCCTTTGTGTTTGTCATCTTGCATTCCTACTGCAGCAAACTAGATTATATTCTGGGTGACCAGTTATCACTGCATGCTCGACCCCTCCCTCTAAACACCTGTGTACTGTGAACCTGTCCATGCGGCCATTCACTGCAGGCCATTCTTCTCCTGGCAAAGTGATCGTTGTGTTGTACCGTCTCCTCCAAGAAGCTACTCTTAGGCCGTAAAAAAATCAAAACCCTTGACAGGAATCTGTGTAGAACTGTAAAACCACAACCTGCCAATTGAAAACATCACATGATAAAATAAAGCTTCATGCCTGCATCAATTAATGAAAGATACAATTTTTAATAAATAGGTTATAGTGATACAACCAAAGACAAAAATACCCATGTCGATGAGGACGGCGTGAAGGTCAGGAAGTCCTCCGTTATCCCCAACAACTGATGAACAATTTTGCCACAATCAAATATTACTCAAATTAAATTAGTCAAAGTTTCTTGAAATTTGTGTTTTTCACCATGATCTGACATATTCTCTATCTAACCCTTTTAAAAATTATTTTCAAAACCACCACCAGACGTTGACAAAAGCAGCCCGTAGTTCACCTGTGGGACGAATAAATGAATATCATATCATATCACATACCTACCCGCCCAACTCCAGAAATCAGATCCATCTGGCAACACTGCTCTTGTAGCCAATGAAAGAATAGAGTTTAATTGCATTTTTCAATTCAGTTTATTTTGTATAGCCCAAAATCACAAATGTTTGCCTCAGAGGACTTTACAATCTGTTCCAGGACCTCACATCGGATCGGGGGAAAATGGCCGAATCCTTCAGGAGAGCAACAGAGAAGGATCCCTCTACTGAGATTGTGAATAAAATGAATTCCCATCACAAGGCTCACCTTAGAGGTCACGGTGAGGAGTCTGGGCATCTGGAGGGAGCTTGGACTGCTGCTACTTCGTGTGGAAAGTAGCCAATCCAGGTGGTATACACATGTGATTATCAGGATGCCAACTGGATGCCTCCTTTAGAGTTATCCTGTCACATCCATCTGGAAGGAGTCCCCCAGGCGGAGCCAGAACACACTTTTGTGGTTATACATCACATCTGGTCTTAGAAATAGCTTGAATAAGTAGCAGGGCAGCAGCTTCTCACCCTGCTGCCACCATGTGACGCCAATAAGTAGAAGAAAAGTGGACAGAGGGCAAAATTACATTCATCTGGTCTGCCATGTTATAAAACAAAAAATATATGGGTTTTTCAGATTTTAGTGATCCTTTAAAAAGTTTTTAAATCCTTTAAAGTAACACTCACAGCTCACTGGAAAGCAATACATTGAATGGGAAATTGTAACATGATAAACAGATTTGCCAGATTTCATAACTATCATATATTTCATTTCAATCAGAACCAACTTGAAATAGAAGCTTGGAGTTACATTTAAATTAATGCCTTCACTTACATCAGCAGGAAAGCACTGCAACACATAGTAAACACAGCCGGTAAGATCATTGGTGTCCCACTCTCTTCCCTGCAAGACATTTACACCACCCGCCTCACCCGGAAAGCCCGGAAAGCTACCTCGATTGCGAGTGACACCAGCCACCCCGCACACAGCCTGTTCAGCCTCCTACCCTCTGGAAGAAGGTACAGGAGCCTCTGCTGCCGCACCACCAGACTCGGAAATAGCTTCATCCACCAAGCTGTCAGGAAGCTAAACTCTCTCCCCTCACTCCCCCTAGCCGTATCCGTCAGTCTGACACACGGCTGCAACCCCCCCCCCCCCACAATAACTCAGGACTCTGAAACAACACTGTCCCTTGCACTTTATCATTTTACCACTTACTGTCACTTTACCACTTACTGTATACTTTTTTTGCACTACCATAACGTCACTTTAAAGGAAACTTATGCTGCTGTACATGCATCTGCATGTTTATAACTATATGTATATCTATATGTCTTGTCTTATCTGTTGTTGTGCGTGTATCTATATGTCTTGTCTTATCTGTTGTTGTGCGTGTGCACTTATATGTTTCACCGTAGGAGTGTGAGAAACGTTTTTTTCGATTACTTATATGTCCTAACATGCGTAGAAATTGACATTAAAGCTACTTTGACTTGACTTTGACATAATCTCACAGAAATAAGGGAAGTGACCACGACCTCTTCACAGAGCACGTTATGTGTCAAGTCAAGGAAACACAAGAAAAATGTTGGTGCAAATCAAATTTCTTTGTGATGCATCTACTAACGTAGCCTTCAAAGTTCCAAATAACTCAATGTTCATGTTTTGTTGCCAACGGGACACAGACACCGGCCTCCTGTCCCGTGTTTGAGCCGTCAACTTTCTGTCCAAGCAGACTCGATCAAATAGCTGAGAATTCGTGGCACGAAAAATTAATTAAATTACTTGATAATTTGAAGACAGTCAGCACCTCCGAGTCTGAGGCTATCGTTCTAAATATGGAATATTTCAATCCCGCTCCGTATGGTCTTTAGTCCTGTTTTTATAATGTCAACATTGTTAAACAGCACAAGCACAAAGTAGCTTTGAATGATCATGATTTGGAGAACAGCTCAATGCGAATGCGATGAAAGTGTTTTGCATATGAAATGGTTGAGAACTGGTAGTGAAGCAGCTGGTGTGAGTGGGACCCTTCCTGTGTAGAACAGTCAGGCGCCAACTTTCCAATATTTCAACTATTTTTGAACCTGAAAGCAATTGAGTTTACAGCCTTTAGACGTACATTAAAAATCCTAGACATACAGTAAAGTAAAGGGAAGGAGGGGCTTCAATACAAGTGGGTTAAAAGTCCAACAACTGTATTAAAAAAAGTCCAACAACTGTAAAATATTCAACATCTGAAGCAATAACATAAAAAAGATGACTGCTCTGTGTAAACCCGGCAGAGCCAGTTGCAACTCCTGTTTGGTCAGGTGCTTAAACTATACTAATATCACTCAAGCATACAAGCTCTGATTAGTGTTTGTTTTAGCAGATGCTTCCGCATGTTCAGTTCTTTTGTGTGTCTGACTGCATGTATGTAGTTTCTAGCATGTGATATTCAGACAGGTTCAATCTACTTCTCCACTTCCTCTAGCGGCGCAGGAGACGGTTCATTAGTCACGAAGTCCAAAGCGTCAACACAGATGTTGGAAAAAAATGAAACTGCTTTTGAAAAGATTTGTGAATATTATTACCCACTGCTGATTTACGACACACTCTTGTCCTTTCAATTTGCGAATTCAAAAAACAGAGGTGTTGGGTCCCGCTGTCATATATCTCTGGTTCACATCCAGAGGCATGCTGTCAGACCGCTGGCAGATGGAAATTGTGATGGAGCACCTGGAGGCCACGTGTTGACTGGATAGGAGCCTGAAAGGGTTAGGCTGTTATGAACTGTGTGTGGCTATACCGAAGAAAAGTAATGCACTCAACTGGTTTGTGTCCCACCAAATATATTTGTATGTAATCCACGTGAATATAAAGACCGGCAAACGTCGCATTGAGAGGAGCTTCAGACATTCGCCCATGAGACCACTTTCCGTGTCTCGTGTATTTTTTTAAATTATTATTATTATTATTATTATGTATTATACACAAGTAAATAAAGGTTGATTTATTTGTTGCAAACATTTTCTAAAATAAACTTCACAAGAAAGACTAACATTTATCAAATTGACGGGATTACTTAAATTCAACAAACGTGTTACTGATTGCACAGATGAGTAGTAAACACTTTTACTACCATTACTAAAATGTATCATATTTATGGGATTACTAAAGTAAATCTTAAGACTGTTGTAAAACATCAGAATAAACCGTTGTATGCGGATACATTGAGGGAGTATTGGTGGAAGGACCTGTGACCGCTAATTAATAGATGAAAGAGGAAAAATAAGGTGCTATCTGAATTTGAGTTTCAGATACAGGTGCTACTGATTAACTCCTATTCAATTTTTGGCAACTTTAACCTGGATGTCTCCTTCCATACACCATGACAGAATCACCATGTCAGGTTTTTTTGTGGTACAATTAGTATTAATTGTGGTTCTGTTTTTGCAGTGTGTGGCTGGCATCGCCTCAGCGTGCTCACCACCAACTGTTCAGCCTCCAGTGCTGTGTGGGGTCCGCCAGCGGGACACCCGGCTGAATGCAGTGGGGTCCAGAAACCACATGCAGCTGTTTGACTTGTTGAGCAAATTAATTGATTTTGCTTTAAAGGCAAGATGCAAAAGATTCCTCGCAGTTTCCCAGAACTACAAAAAAACAAAACTAAAATAGCCTTCAATATTTGAATCTGGAAATAATTTAGATGGAGAGTAAAGCATCACTATTACTACTTATATGTGCAATCAGTAACACATTTGAATGGTGTATATATAATGAAATGTAATATATATATATATATATATATATATATATATATATATATATATATATATATATTATGCCAAAAATCCACTAAAGAAATGTCCAGAAAAAGCAATATTGTTCCAGGGGCCCATGGCTTCGAAAATACCAACTTTTCTTCAATCACCTGGAGAACATGGCTAATTATTAATAAGGCTTACCCATTAATAAGGCTTACCCTGTTATTGTTACTGTGAACCTATCAAATGACAAAGGCATGACCCAGCTGGTTATGCCTTTGCCGAGAAAAAAGAATTTGGGGCAGGCCGATGATGTTATTTCGTATAATAATCACCATTATGGAAGAAAAAAAAATGTCATGTCATCTGCTTAAAAATAAAAGATGTGTATTTAGATAGAGGACATACTGCTGAGCTGTTTTTTTGGGAGGTACTTGTCAAGGTTGCTGCCCATAAATGCTACAACCAAGAACCAGAAAATAAGACGCCTGAAATAAAGTAAAAGACGGCAATTCTGCCAATGAGCCGTGTCATGCAAGTAGAAATAACCCAGTGGGAAAAAAATAATCAAAGGGCTCTCAACTTGTTATCCATTTCTGACTCTATTCAAGTTAAAATAAGACAACTGTGTGACACAGTGTACTATTAAGAGGCAGTACCGCTGCCACACTGAGAGGGGGAGAAAGGTATGAAGGACTGAAAGTGACCACGATTTAAATAAGTAGTATACTAAATCTATTAGATTCTGCCATTTAAACCTATACCAATAAATAAATAACAAATTCAGTCAAATTAGCAAACATTCTTTATTTATTCTCACGCAAAATGAGTAAAGTTCGATGTTTGGAAGTCGGGTCAAAACACAGGAAGCAGTCCAACTCTAAAATAGCACGACAGAAAGTAGGGTGTTGTGGTTGAGTTAGATGTTTTGCCTTTAATTCATGGCGTCTACCCAGTCAAGTTTTAATTATTACCTCACGGTTTTGTTGTTTCACCATAACCAAAGCCTCTCCCTAACCTTAGCCAAACTTGTTTTAGTTCAGTCTAAGCATACGCATAGCCTCGCCTGAGCCATAAATATAGTTGTTTTAGTTGCCCAAACATAACCCAAAGTTTTAGAAATTATGACAAGATAAATTATGTCAAATGTACAAGTAAAACAACAATAATACATTTTTGTACAGCATTTCCTTTTGATTGATTTTGAATTACACAATATCCTGGCATCTTTTAGACAATCACATGTCTCTTAAGGGAGCGATTATATTAGATGCGACTTTGAAAAGTGGCACTGCTTCAAAAACGTCTTGACAAAAACGCACCAGGCAAAACAGCCCGGGGCGCCCGTGGCGCCCGTGGAGCGCCTACTCTCGCAACCGGGCGATAAAACGTAATTTACAAAATGGATTCAAGCAGACGTTGTGCTCTTGCTGTGTTGTGGGATGAGGAGGAGGTTTTGGGTTCACGATATAAAAAAGAAAAAAGGACAGAGTACGACGAATGCCACCATCTATTCTGCGAATTGTGTCTTGATGATGAGCTTTCAGTTGTACTTCTGGCTGAGCAGGAGTCAGTTGTAGTAGTGTTTCGATTTAGAATTATAAAGCTCATTTACAGGAACATTTACAGTAAACCAAAGCCCCTCTTGGTTTATTGCTTGATTATGTTAACCAGATTACTTGCTTTTGCAAGTATTTCAACTTATTTCAGTGGTAGTTATTGTAATTAACACACCCACTGTTTCCATGGAGATCCTCCTCTCAACACAAAGTGTGCACCACTCCCTCATTTGGTGCACAAAGGAAAGCCCACATATTTTTACCTGGTAGATGTTATGGGGGAAAAAGTATTCACACAGATGTTCATACATCATAAATGATATCATATCAGTTCCCACTTGTTACATGCACACTAGTTTTTCTAAATAAACTTATAGTAAGTGAGGGTTTGTCTACAAAACCTCTTAGTTGGGTTTAGGATAAAGAGCATTGTTGTCTTTAACTTTACTAACTAATGACTCACGTGAGTGACAAAAAGGTCAATGTTTGATTTTTTTATACCCATTTTGTTAGCAGATGTTAATTAACTTAACATGAATTGAATTGTTTTCTCTGCCTCTGTAAGAAGCACCCCAAGCTCCAGCTACGAGGTGCTTATTCTTAATTGTTCACAGTTTTTTCTCCAATGCGCTCACTGTATTACTGTGAAGTCTGGTGCTATTGCCCATATCATCTGCTCATAAGGTTTGTAAGAGGGTACGAAGAATCTAAGCCCTAATTAGGGAAGACCACCCCTGAAAGAGCCATGCTATGCCATGAAGTCACTTTCCATATGTTAAACCACACGGAGGTGTGTAGTTGTGATTACACAAGGAACTGCAATCACCACGATTAATATCACTTTCTAACCACTTGTCTCAGATTCTGATTAAACAAATTTCTCACAACTGTATATTCATGGCAAACAAATCAAGTCGATTAAATCTGCCGCACTTTCTGCACACATGGGTGCATTTGAGTTGCGATGAAGGAAGTGTAGTACATGTCATGTAAGCACACACGTGTTAGTTGCAACATCTCCTAATTGATAGAATGATTTAAAACAGATTTAGTTTAGAGAACATCATTCTCTAAAGACTCGTGGAAGATGTAATCTAGGTTGGGTAGCAATGATTTCACCCAAATACTTGGATTATCACAGCAAGCCTTCAAAGACCCCTCTACTTTATCAATCTGTGACATATACTATGCTCCGCTAACATCAAACGGATGGACTCTGATGGATTTATGTGGCTGTAAAAGAGGCTTTTGGGCCGAGCGTAAACGGCCTCACATCTGTGCTCAATCTTCAGTATGCCGTATAATGAGATCACAAGGCCTTTGTTCTCTCCTAAAGGAGAGAAGGAGCTATGGAGGGGGTCTAAAGCTCAGGTAAGCCAGTGTATGTGCCTGTGCTGCAAGTTAAAGCTAATGAAAAACATGAGTGGACGGCGATGGAGAATGCGGTTCCGCCACTGAACTGGGTCTTAACGGTGACCTTTAAACCCTGTAGCTGGATCATCAGGACTCACCTCTGACCAACGGTTTAGATGAAAGCAACGAGTGCAGCCGAGTCTCACATATAGTCGGTACATACACAGCAGCACAGTTAAGGTAAAGAGAGGAACCACAACCAGAGCTAAAGACACCTTCACAACACATATTAGCTTTCACATTTGTGTCTAAATAAGACGAAAACAAAGATATCTAACGTCTATGATTTTCATATACGATCATAACTTGAAAAAAATTAAAACTATCAAATTTAGAAACATTTATGAAGTCTAGATTTATAAGTACACATTCTAAAGAACCTTATGATAACATCTGCATAGGCCAATACATGGTTCTGTTTATAACTCCGACAACTTATCACTTTTGTACTTAAGTTTGAAAAGTGTTTAACATACCTTTTTACCATAAAGATATGGAGGTGGTGTCTTTCCTCTCTGGCAATTCTAACTTGAAGCAGCATCGTCCCCCAAACCAATCTAACTAATTCACCGTCTGAATTTTAATGCTACCTTATTTTGGTTTGTTTGTCTGGCTGCTCTCGGTAATTGTGACCTAATCATTTCAAACTGGCTCTGTTCGTGTGGTGTTCGTCTCGTTGTCCACCCGGACAGGAGGATCTCATACGCAACGACATCCTTCTGAATGCAGCTGTTCACATGAACCTAAGATGCCCTGCAGCACCTTTTCACCAAAGGGCACTCAACGCTTGGGTGGTAGTCGGTCAGGACGGTGAAGGATTCTGAATCAGTGCTGAGTCCTCTCTAAAGGACCAGCTGCGAAAGATGCATGGCTCAAGGAAATGTTGAAAGCATGTCTTTTGCAGTCAAGAATAGAAGGACGACGTTTAGCCCATTTAGAAAAGTGCTGCCTCGCAGCTGTAACTCGTAGAGTCTGTCATTGAGATTTTCACATAATAAACATTTGTAGAACTGCTTTTTTTTATCCGACTGATATGTGAAACCACATTTATACAAGACCAAGATGAGTCACATACATTGTACATGTAGCGGCGTTCTGTCATTCATTTTTCTTGAACCGCTAAAGAGCTGCAGACATTGAGTTTCTTCTCACGCGCACGACACAGAGACCGTTTCTTTCCTTTTCTTTAGATTTTATTTTAAAGAGCAAAAACGCTGACAAAATATACAAATAAACGTTCAAACGATCTTGTGGTCTTGCGGTAAAAAACTGTATCCCTCATGTCTAATGACAGCTCTGTTCTAGCACCTGCTGCCGTCATGACGTCATTTAAATAGCTCGGCGCGAGCGTTAGTCATTAATATAAACATCTTTAAATACATTCAACTTATAGTTCCTCTACGGTGAGTATAATTCTAAATATTAAATAATAAATAATTCTGCAACTTAAATTTACCAAAAAACACATTTGTGGCTCTTACATATCCGGCCCCTAATGGTTAAGCTTAAAGATTACACCATTACCAAATAACTTAAATTCAATGAGCCAACAACTGAGTCAAGTATCAAACTAAACAAATCTTCATAATCACTGCCAAGTCTTGTTTAACAATCTTTTTTTTTTTTTTTACATTTCTTTGTCTTCTGGTCTTCTTGTGTTCACGTTGCTTCTTGCAGTAAACACAGCTTGTTGACGGGTCTCTCCAGCGTGCTGCTTTTAGTCTGCAGCTTCACTCTACGTACAGTTCCACTGGAGTCCGGTATGGTTTGGGTTATCCTTCCCATTATCCATGTGTTTCGTGGTGACGAGCTGTCAACTACTAGCACCACATCTCCATGCTGGAAGTTTCTCTTCAACGTTGACCACTTCTGCCGTTCCTGGAGGAGGGGTACGTATTTTCGAGTCCATCTGGTCCAGAACAGATCTGCGAGGTACTGTACTTGCCTCCAGCGTCTCCTTGCATACTGATCGTCCTTGTTGAAGGTTCCCGGTGGCATGTTGGGTTGCACTTTCATCAACAGCAGATGATTGGGCGTCAGAGGCTCCATGTCGCACGGGTCATCGGACGGGCTTGTGAGTGGTCGTCCATTAATGATGCTTTCGACCTCACACATCAGTGTTTGGACGTCGTCGTCAGTGAGGGTCTGTTCTCTCACAAGAGCGCCAAGGATCCTCCGTGCAGTACGAATCTGCCGCTCCCAGACTCCTCCTTGGTGGGAAGCAGCAGGGCTGTTGAACATCCATTTAATGCCTCTTTTTTGCAAAGTTTTTTCAATCTTTAACTCGTTCAGGCTGTCAATGGCCACTCGCAACTCTTTTTCTGCACCAACAAAGTTTGTGCCATTGTCAGAGCGCATGATGGAGACCTGGCCTCTTCTACTTATGAAGCGGCGTATGGCGTTGATGCAAGAGCTTGTATCAAGACTGTCTGCTATTTCTATATGCACTGCTCTGATGGCGAGGCAGGTAAACATTACACCGTACCTTTTGACAGTGCTCCGGCTCCGTTTAACTTCAAAGGGGCCAAAATAATCCACGCCCACATTGGTGAATGGTGGCTGGTCTGGTGTTAAGCGATCTTCTGGCAGATTCGCCATCTTTTGCTCTCCCACTCTCCCTTTGAGTTTCCTGCAGACTGTGCATCTTGAGATCAGTTTTCTGATGGCTGAGGTTGCTTTCGGAATCCAAAACTTTTGTCTTAAGTGCGACAACATGTAGTTGCACCCACAATGTCCAGTCTTTTCATGCAGATCAAGCAAAATGAGGGAGGCAACTCTAGAGTCTTTTGACAGAATTGCTGGGTGTTTGGCACTGTCTGTCATGGTGGATTTATCCAGTCGCCCTCCAACTCTTAAGATGCCATCTTGCAAAGTGGGATCGAGCTTGTATAGCTGACTATGCCTCTTGACAGTTCCACTACCGTGGAGGGCCTTCACTTCATCAGGAAACCACTGCTTCTGACTATGTCGGATAACTTCCACTTCTGCAGCCAGCAACTGTTCCCAGCTCAGTGTGTTCTTTTCTATGTCAGATTTGACCTTTTTCATTTGTTGCTGCATGCGTAATTTCAGTCTCTGTGGATTTTCTTTGCCTTGACCGATGGAGTGCTGTAATTCTTTTCTTTTGTCACTCTTGTGGATCAGAGTTTCCTTGACTCTCAAAATCCATGCAACCGCTCTCTTCAGTCTGTCCCAACTTGAGTAGTACTGAAGCAGTTTGTTCACAGGGTCAGCACTCTCCTCGGCAAGGATCGTACACACAGCAATGTTTCTGACCTCTGGATCTTCCTCCGTGTCTTGCTTCTCATTATCTGGCCTCTGTGGCCATTCACTTTCCGGCCACAACAGAAACTGAGGTCCTTTGTTCCACATATGGTCTTCTATGAAGCTTTTAACTTTCATGCCTCTGGTGGCTTGATCAGCAGGGTTTTGTGATGTTCTGACATACCTCCACTGTGACGGTTTGGTAGCCTCTTGAATGAGAGTAACCCTGTTTGCCACAAAAGTTTTGAAGCGCGACGTCCGGTTGTCGATGTATTTTAGAACTGTCGTACTGTCAGTCCAGAAGATGGACCGCTGAAGAGGGATTTGCAACTCCTCTTGTAGCATTTTGTCCACCTTAACTGCAAGGACTGCTGCAGTTAATTCAAGTCTTGGTATAGTGACCTGTTTAAGCGGGGCCACTCTTGACTTCCCCATCACAAAGGAACAGTGGAGTTTTCCTTGCTCATTTACCAGCACAAGGTAAGATGCTGTGCCATAGGCACTCTCACTGGCATCAGAGAAATGATGCAACTGTGTTTTCACTTCCTGTCCAAATCCCATAGGCTTAACGCACCTATCTATGCGGAAGTCTGAGAGGTGCGTGAGATTTTCCAACCATTTGCACCATTGATTGGCTTTTCCAACACTAATTTCTTCATCCCATTCTTGCTTTTCTTTACAAAGATCTCTTAACAGAAGCTTGGCAGGTAATATGATTGGAGCAAGAAAGCCAAGGGGGTCATAGATGGAGTTTACGACTGAGAGGATACCTCTTCTGGTCAATGGCTTATCCTGCAGTTTGATACTGTATGTGAATGTATCATCTTCTGTGCTCCACTGTACGCCAAGAGCTCGTTCAGTTGGTAAGGCATCGTGTGTGAGATCCAGGTCTTTTAGCAAGCTGCCTCGGTGCTCTGCGGGGATGGATAACAAGACTGTTCTACTATTGCTCACCCATTTTGTGAGGTTAAAGCCTTCTTCAGCACACAAGTCCCGCAGATTCCTAGCCAAGACAACGGCTTCCTCTTCCGTAGGTGTAGATTTTAAACAGTCATCCACATAGAAGTTTCTCAGAACCGTTTCCACAGCTTCTGGATCTGCTGTGTCTCTTCTATCCTCCGCTGTTCTCCTCAAAGCGTAAGAAGCGACACTGGGAGACGAAGTTGCTCCAAAAAGGTGAACTGCCATTCGATACTCCTTTATCGGCACGCTCAGATCGCCGTCTGGCCACCACAGAAATCTCAATAGGTCTGCATCCGTCTCTGGAACTCTGACCTGGTAGAACATCGATTCAACGTCCGCCATCATGGCTACTGGATTCCAACGGAACCTCAGTAAGGCACCAATGAGTGTATTGGTGAGATCAGGTCCCTGCAATAACCGTCCATTCAATGACGACACGGATTTTCTTTTTCTTCGGGTGGTACACCCCATGGTGAGGAACGTACCACACCCTGTGGTCATCACGGTCAAGCTGCTCCTCAGGAACTTCAACGGCGTAGCCTTTATCCAGTATGCTTTTCATGAAGCCTTTATAGTCTTCAAGAAAGACATCATTCTTTTTCATTTTTCTCTTCAGGCTAGCAGCTCGCTGTACTGCCATACAGCGGTTACTTGGCATGTTAGCTGCTTCTGGCTTCAATGGAAGTCCTACGCAGTAGTGTCCATCCACAAACGTTGTTGTTTGTTGCACAGAGTGCATAAACTGCTTGTCTTCTTGCGACATCTCTTCCTTATCATCATAGCGCCGTTCTGGAAAGTCCGTGTTGTACTGCTGCACCAGTAGCTGTTCTAGTTCCAACACTGAAATTCGGTTTACGCTGTAATGAGCCGACTCCGTTTTGGAATCAGTCGTCTCGTTTTTTGTGGGTCCACACACCATCCAGCCCAGGACGGTCCTCACAGCGTAGGGCCCATCATCCTGACTATTAATTATCTGCCACGGCTCCATTGCCTTTGGGATGTTAGCTCCAATGAGAAGTTCTACACCAGCGTCACTGTGTGGTAAGGTTACTTCATTCAGGTACGGCCATTTTTTCAGATGTTGTTGAGTCGGAATGTTTTCCTTTTGGACCGGGATACTGCTGTGCGTGAAGACTTTGGGTAGCTGGACGTACCTTGTGTCCTCAAGGCCACACACCTCCAGTTCTGAGATCATGTGACTGTTGATTAGCTTCTGCTCACCAGGTTTATCTTGAGCCATAGTGCTCAATAATATCTGGGTTGGTTTTCCTTTGATGTTCAGTCTCTTTCGAAGCTCGTCTGTGCAGAAGGTAGCTGCACTTCCAGGATCCATAAAAGCATACGTCTCTATACACCTTCCACCTTTACATGATCTTACTTTCACTGGCACAATCGACAGCATGCACTCTGTGTTTCCTGTCCCAGCGTATCCAACTATTTCTGGTTTAACTGAGTTCTGGGCTCCTGAGACTCCATCATTTAAAGAACTGTCCTCACTCGCAACTTTATATGAGATGTTGGTGTTGGCTTCTTTCGCTATGTGAAGGATGTCTGGGTGGTTCTGTGAGCACTGTGTGCACACCATCCTCTTTTTGCATGTTTTGCTAAGATGTCCTCTTGTTAAACATCCAAAGCATATTCCCTTCGTTTTTAAGAATTCTACACGATCCTTGTGCGCTAGCCCTTTAATCCTGCTGCACGATTCCAATGTGTGATTCTTTTGACAGAAAAGACATGGCGGTTCGAAGGCGTTAGCTGCCTTAACTGGGTTGGCCTGCCATGTTGTTGCATCCGGCCTTTTCCTCTCTATCGACACATGTGTTGCGAAGCTGCTTCCCCTCGTTCCACTTTTGAAAAGTTTCTCCTTTTCCTTGCCTTTGCTGGCTGTAGATGTGTGTCTGTCTTGGAAGTCTCCAAAGAGTGGGTCCATGGCGATCTTTGCTTGCCGGTCAATATAGTTAACAAGATCAGCAAATCTTGCTCTGTGACCTCTACCTTCCTTGAGGTCAAATGCTACATT
The DNA here is from genome assembly GCA_036178185.1 of Liparis tanakae. Classification (NCBI taxonomy): domain Eukaryota; kingdom Metazoa; phylum Chordata; class Actinopteri; order Perciformes; family Liparidae; genus Liparis; species Liparis tanakae. The sequence goes on from CM070106.1 coordinate 11,228,984, forward strand.
GCGCCATCTCTCCTTCATTTTATATGGCAATTTGGATACCACAATTCTCATATTTGTGGGATTATCCATCTCCGCCATGAACTCCACATCTTCCATTGTGTTAAGACATCCAGTCAGAAATATAGCATAAGTATTGAGAGCTTTTGCATCTTCAGACTTGATCTGTGGCCACTTTAAGGCCTTGTCAATATAAGCGCTTGCTATCATCAGCTCATCTCCGTAGTTCTTCTGAAGCAGTCGTTTCGCTTCCCTGAACCCTCTGGCTGATGGCATGTGCTCACAGCTACGCATTGAGCTCCTGCGGTTCTCCTGCCGTGTATTGTTGCAGGTAGTACAGTTTGTCTGCATCACTATCAGTTTTCTGTTCAATAGCTTGTTCAAAGGCTCTGATAAATGATCTGTAGGTAAGTGGATCACCCTTGAAAACTGTAACCTCTTTAGCTGGTAGCTGAGCGTGTTTCTGGTGGTTAACCAACATTTCCGTGATCAGATTTTGCTTTTGCATCACTTGAAGAATGTCATTACTGCTTCTGTCACGCTGTCTGTCAGGGTTGTCTGTCTGTCTTGGCCTCGCAGCTCGTTGTTCTGTGAGTTGCTGCGGCCGCATTCGAACTGTATCTCCACGTACAGCTGTGCTAGTGTGTGGGAAAAGTCCTTGCTCCTCCTTTTGCACTTTCAATTGTGAGTACAGATAGCTGTTCATGCCATCCTCCTCTTTTTCATCATAGCTTTTAAGCACCTTCACTTGAGCTCTTTTTTCAGCAATTGCTGCATCCAGAGTCATCCTTTCCAGCTTGGCTTTAATAAGCGCTGACTCCAACTCAAGCTCCTGCTTCTTCTGTAAAGTTGAGGCGCGTTCCACCAGGCCAGCTAACTTTGCTTCTTCAGAAGCACACACTGATGATCTACCGGACCGGGCAGATACATTTGTCACTTGTGAAGCACCATCTTCAGGATTCACATCCTCTTTATCTTCATCCGGATCACCGTCCTCGTCGTCATCATCATCAGCTGTACCTTTTTTTCTCATTTCTTTTTCACTCAAAGCACACGTCATCCATTGCTCAGCTTCTGCTGCAAACTGACTCATAGTCATCAGCTTTGGCCCTAACCAGTTGTTAATATCTGCATCTTTTTCTTCTTCAGACAGAAGCTCTCCCACTTGTCCGCTGATCCTTTTAAGCTCACTGACAAGAGGGTTTAAATCTTTATCCATTAACTTTTGCACTTTTTGAAGATTGCCCGCATCACTCATTAAACTTTTAATTTCGTTTATTTTTCCAGTTATCCGAGATAATACTCCTCTCCTGGTTCCAATGAGCCTGTGCAACTTCTCCTCCAGTGCTTTCTCCGTTAATTTTCTGCTTCTCTTAGGTTCTGTATTTTCAGCATTCATTAACTCCTTATCTTCGGCCGTTATAGTAATAAAGCAATGCGCAAATTGCGTGCAAATGTTCAAAAAGTATTTCCAACCTTTTCCGACGTGTTCGTTCGGTCAGCAGCACCGCGGCGCAGCGCTCGGGCTTTTAGATCCTTTTTCCGGGTTTCAGCTGGCATCTGAAATCCACCTGTCAACTACCTGGAGTAGTTTTTTACTAATGTAGCGGCGTTCTGTCGTTCATTTTTCTTGAACCGCTAAAGAGCTGCAGACATTGAGTTTCTTTTCACGCGCACGACACGGAGACCGTTTCTTTCCTTTTCTTTAGATTTTATTTTAAAGAGCAAAAACGCTGACAAAATATACAAATAAACGTTCAAAAGATCTTGTGGTCTTGCGGTAAAAAACTGTATCCCTCATGTCTAATGACAGCTCTGTTCTAGCACATGCTGCCGTCATGACGTCATTTAAATAGCTCGGCGCGAGCGTTAGTCATTAATATAAACATCTTTAAATACATTCAACTTATAGTTCCTGTACGGTGAGTATAATTCTAAATATTAAATAATAAATAATTCTGCAACTTAAATTTACCAAAAAACACATTTGTGGCTCTTACAGTACATTTAACATTTAAGGAGGTAGCTATCTTTATTAAAAAAAAACGTAATGATTCTAAGTGCATAGATTAACTAATAGTTTTGCACACCACCCCCTTTAAACTTGCCAGTGTTGTAGTCAAGACCACCTTAACCGAGTCCAGGTCATGACCACGACCAGAGTGTATTGACACCGAGGCAAGGCTAACACTTTAAGGGGTTGAAACCAAGTCAAAGCCAGACCAGTATGATTCCCATACTACATGACCGTTTTGGGGGATTGACTCCACCCTGAATTAGGATAAGCAAGGGGTAGTGATGCTGATACCCCCCTAGAGTCCAGACACTGGTGGTGGTGTAGAAGAAGAGAGTTGTTGTAACCCGATGATGAATGATGATGCTCACTGGAGGAACCTGGGGTGGAGGAGGGTCACATCGGTTTGAGTTGAAATGACAACAGAGTAGCAGAGAGGAGAACCTTTATAGGGGTAGAGTAATCACAGGGTGAGAGCGACTGAGAGATTAGGAATAAAGAAGAGTGTAAAAAGAGTCTTGCTGAGAACAATCAAATATTCCTCTTCTTTCTCCTCTTTTATTGCCATATAGAGTCTAAGTAGTATAAAGGTTTTTTTTTAAATTAAACAATTATGTATATAAAAGGGGTATATGGCTTGTAGTGTGATGTTTTTAGTCCTTTAGAAGACTTTTTACTGACTTTTATTATCGATATATGGCTGTTTTAAGAGATTTCTAGTATAACAAGTGTTGCTGCATGCTAATGGGAGCCTGATAATGGCCACTGTGGGTGCGTGTGTGTGTGTGTGTGTGTGTGTGTGTGTGTGTGTGTGTGTGGCCACATGCACGCGCTTGAGGAGTCAGGAGGGTGGGGGTGAACTGTTTGGGGCACAGCTGTCACAGTAAAGGGCATCTTAAATAAAAATGTTGAAAGTGTATGTTATTTGAATGGGCTGATGTTTTAGTCCTTTATAAGACTTTTTTACCGACTTTTATCATCAACATGTGACTGTATTTCGAGAAACAGCATTGCTGCGTGGTGTTCATACAAGCATTGTGTTTGGAAAGACGGCCTGTCTGCAGGGAAGCTGTGGGCCAGGACTGTATGCTAATGCAAGCAGAGTCTCTTAAAGTTAGCAACAGGGGGGTCACAGGCACTCTATAGGATTCAGAGGGCGTCATAGACTGTTTGGCTTGGTATGATTCTAATATAATAATATTGGCCCGACTCATAACGTAGTGATAAAAAACCATGTATCCTCTTTTCTATTATTTTACACAATTGAAATATCTAATAATATTAGCAGACCTAACCCTAACAAGCCAAGTGTTTGAAGGTGTAAGGATAAACTAGTTGGCATCTTAAATAAAAAGGGGTAAACGGTGCATGTTATTTGATTGGGTTGTTGTTTTAGTCTTTATAAGATCTTTTACAGAGCCTTTATCATCGACATGTGACTGTATTTTGAGAAATAGCATGGCAGCAGCATGGTCATACAGGCTTTGTGTCGGGAGAGACGACCTGTCTGCAGGGAATCTGGACCCAGGCTGTATGTTAATGACATCCGAGCGAGTGTGTGTGTGTGTGTGTGTGTGTGTGTGTGTGTGTGTGTGTGTGTGTTCATGCAGTCACTATCGAGCTCATGGAGAAGTGGGGTGTTTGGCTGTGTTAAATCTAATATGATAATATTGGGCATACTCATAGTTTTAGTGATAAAAACCTTGTATTCCCGGTTCTATTATTTATACACAGTTGAAATATCTAATAATATTAGCAGCCCTAATCCTAACAAGCCAAGTGTTTGAAGGTGTAAAGATAAACTAGTTGGCATATTGAGCTCATGGAGACGTGCTGGGATGTTTGGCTGTGTTAAATCTAATATGATAATATTGGGCCTACTCATAGTTTTAGTGATAAAAACCTTGTATTCCCTTTCCTATTATTTTACACGATTGAAATATCTAATAATATTAGCAGACCTAACCCTAACAAGCCAAGACTTTGAAGTTGTAAGGATAAACTAGTTGGCATCTTAAATAAAAGTGTTAAATGTGTATGTTATTTGAATGAGCTGATGTTTCAGTCCTTTATAATACCATGGCACTACAAAAGTGAAAAAGAAAAACAATTTAATATAAAGAAGATGAGCATGATACCAGTTTTTGTTTTAAATGATCATCAGGTTAATCACAACATGAGGACACGTAAGGCCCTTCAAATTAGAAGCTCTGCCATAACGACTGTACACAGCATATTAAATGAAAGTGTTAAAAGTGTATGTTATTTGAATGGGCTGATGTTTTAGTCCTTTATAAGGCCTTTTACTGACTTTTATTATCAATATAAGACTGTATTTTGAGAAACAGCATTGCTGCGGTGTGGGCATACAAGCATTGTGTTTGGAGAGACGTCCTGTCTGCAGGGAATCTGGGGCCAGGACTGTATGCTAATGCAAGCAGAGTCTCTTAAAGTTAGCAGCAGGGGGGTCACAAGCACTCTATAGGATTCAGAGGGCGTCATAGACTGTTTGGCTGGTATGATTCTAATATAATAATATTGGCCCGACTCATAGCGTAGTGATAAAAAAACATGTATCCTCTTTTCTATTATTTTACACAGTTGAAATATCTGATAATAATAGCAGTCCAGAGATAGATAGATAGATAGATAGATAGATTCTTAAACTAGTGTATGATATATTACACTAGATTTCACCATATAGACTTGGGCGGTTGTTTTATTCTCAAGAAGAAGAAAAGGGAACAAAGTTAAATACCTTGCTGTTTCTCAAAATACAGTCTTATATTGATAATAAAAGTCAGTAAAAGGCCTTATAAAAGGACTAAAACATCAGCCCATTCAAATAACATACACTTTTAACACTTTCATTTAATATGCTGTGTACAGTCGTTATGGCAGAGCTTCTAATTTGAAGGGCCTTACGTGTCCTCAAGTTGTGATTAACCTGATGATCAGTTCACCCCCACCCTCTGACTCCTCAAGCGCGTGCATGTGGCCACACACACACACACACGCACACACACACACACACACACACACACACACACACACACACACACAGTGGCCATTATCAGGCTCTCATTAGCATGCAGCAACACTTGTTATACTAGAAATCTCTTAAAACAGACATATATCGATAATAAAAGTCAGTAAAAAGTCTTATAAAAGGACTAAAAACATCACACTACAAGCCATATACCCCTTTTATATACATAATTGTTTAATTAAAAAAAAAAAAAAAAAAAAAAAATTGCATAATTAAGTTATGCTATTTTTGCGCGTGCACGTACGTGTACGCGCAATTCCATACCCTTTATACTACTAGTCTACTATATACAGAGCATAGTGAGAAATGTCTTGAAATGTCCTATTTTACTTTAAAAAAAGGATTGAATATTAGACTTGCATTCATCTGGCGACCAGAAGCACAACTCCAAATAAATGAGACTGTCGCTGCATTTGTAAACTTCAAGGACACCAACAACACCTGGACACAAGCTCGGTGTGTCTTGAATGATGGTAAACATCCAGTAGCGGGTTTTGAAAACCATAACATTGTGGCTGAACTGGTAATGATTACATTGCTCCACTTATCGCTATAAAACTAATCCCTTCTGAATAGGCTTGTAATCTGAGAGAAAGCCCACAAAGCCAGTGGGCTGGGGAGTTGTAAACCCCACCGGTGGATTCAATATCCAACCCCCAGGTGGTGTTTTCTGTTTGGGAACAGGGTGGAAATCCCAACACAAGCCACATCGTATCCCCTGGAGATGGACCACAAGCTGCTTCAAAGGGCCGAGCGAGCTGAGCACGCATCAGCCTCCAGCATCGGCCACTCAACACCGGGGTGGAAGTGGAGCTGCGATGGCTCTAACTGGACCAGTTTGTTGTTGGACGTCATAGAGAAAATGGCTTTACCCCTCATGGAGCATTCGTTAGTTTTTACTGCCGTTACACCTCATAAAACACACTTTTATCGTGTGTCGAGTGAACTCCGAGCAAAGGGAACTGTGTGTGCGTGTTTGTCCCTTTTTAATTAATTTTACTCTGGTTTTGTTCCATGTTAAAATGCAATAATGTGAGCGATAGATTAAAGATGAGATGTTTTTGTAATACGTCTCTAAGGCCATATTTACACATAGTTGGGTATTTACAGAAACAAATATTTCTGCCCCTCCGTTTTCAAAAATAACGTACACACAAGGTCGTTTTCAAATAAGTTTCTGTTTATATGAACCCGCATAAATACGCCGTCCGCATAGGACGCTCACATGACGTGAAGCATCTTTAGTCGCATACTGTGACATTTGACAACCTAAAACTCTGTTTGACCTCGTTCACATGCAAACACAAAAACTGAGTTTTCATAAATCTCCACTTTGGCCGGAGTTTTTAGAAATGATCGTTTTTCGTGATAAAACCTCAGTTTTTATGTAAATGAAAGGCCAAAACGAATGAAAATATATGCGTTTTCCCATTGTGTAAACGGGGTCTAAGATGGCCCCACATACTGTCACGAGGCGATTAGTATCGCCTCGTGAGTACGACCCTCAGCAGTACGACCCAGGAGAGAGAACCGCAAATAACGATCTTTTACTCAAAGTATCGTCAGGAACAGGACAGGCAGAAATATATGAACACAATGTGGAACGCTGGAAGGCTTGGTCGGGAAAAACACAAAAGAATCCGGCAGAGGACAAAAGCAAGTGAGGGACTAACGAGGTAATGGGCAACAGGTGAGATGGGCATGAGGACCAGGTGAATGGAATGAGACTAACGAGGTGGGAGTGATCAGAGGCAGGTGAGTGAACAGGTGAAGGGAGTTGGACTGACGAGGTGGAAGTGACTGAACATAGAGGGAGGAGGGTGTGGAGCTGAACTGTGACACATACTTTTAGCTGGTTATATGATTTGGGTAAAATAAAGTAGAAAAACATGCTTCACAACAAAAGGTTCAAATGTTCTTGGATGATAAGCCATCTATTTAGTGCTCATTATGAACAACACTCTTCTTTCTTTGAATTGGAATGATACGTTTTGTTTTATAATCGGCCAAATAATAAATCGGGAGAGAACCTGCACTGCTGCTTGTGTTTAATGTGCAATGTAAAATATGCGCTTAGTGTGTGACCTCTTTAGAGCTGGAAGGACACTGGAAGCTCCTCGGTGTCTGACACTGAGACCCCGTTTACACGATAGGAAAACACATATATTTTCATGCGTTTTGGCCTTTCATTTACACAAAAACTGAGGTTTTATCACGGAAAACGATTATTTCTAAAAACTCCGGCCAAAGTGGAGATTTCTGAAAACTCTGTTTTTGTGTTTGCGTGTGAACGAGGTCAAACAGAGTTTTAGGTTGTCAAACGTCACAGTATGCGACTAAAAATGCTTCACGTCCTGTGAGCGTCCTATGCGGACGTATGCGGATGGGTATTTATGCGTGTTCATATGAACAGAAACTTTTTTGAAAACGACTTTGTGTGTACAACGTTATTTTTGAAAACGGAGGGGCAGAAATATTTGTTTCTGTAAATACCGGCTATGTGTAAATGTGGCCTGACACTGATACTCATTTAGCGTGTCTTTTGTCGTCTTGACAGTTTTGTAGCAAATCACAAAATAAGTGGTGCTTAGGAGATAAAAGAGAAATGGACAATTGTCTTTTGTGACTATTTCACAAACTCATGTAAGAATGCGTTGGGCAGACAGAGACAACGCAGGATGGAACGAAGCGAGGAAAAAAAGTAAGAAAGAAACGAGAAATACTACTGATTCAGAAATGGACTTTGTCTCTCAACATCAGGAATTTGTCCGAGGAGTTTGCTACAAACGGCAAAAACAAGTAACGCATTTGAGCTTAAGGATACTAACTGTGTACAAATGCATTTATATTACAGAGACTTCCATTGTTCACAGCAGAAACATTATTTACTGGGTCAAAGTCAATGTCAGTCTGACAAAGTGTCAAATACACACCTTACTGACATACCTTACTGACATACCTTACTGGAATAAGACATTCTGTCTCTCTTAACTCAAATAATGAGGAAATAATATACAATTAGCTAACTGCTAACTTATCCTACATACTAGATAGACATGTCTTTTGATTGAAGTGATGGAGACGTGGCGTCTGTGATGCTTTTATTTGACATTTAGACGTACGGTTGATGTCAGACTAATGACAAAGCTTGGTTGTGGTTTGATTAAAGAAATGTTGTTAAATAGCTTTAAAAAAACACATTAATTAACACGGTAATGGAGCATGATGGCCATTTGGTTTCCTCATTTAGTTTCCCCACCAGTTTTAATGTTGCATAACTTCCCTGATATAACTCACAAGCTGAAGGACTACTTTTTCACAAATCATCACCAATAACGTCGCGTAGTGGAGCAAATAAAAGTCACCTGCGAGCGTGTACTGGCACTATAAGACGTTGCGTAAAGCTGCCAGACAGCAAGTTGAACTACTTCTACACATATATGACAAACACCACCTCTTCTATTGAAAGAAAGAAGGATTTTGAAATGATTGGAATTGGAATAATACAATATATATAAACATAAAATAATAATACTAATTAGTATTATTTATGTGTGAAACAAATTATTCTAAAATAAAATAAATATGAATATTTATTTTATTTTATAATTATTTGTTTTTACTTTTCATGACGACTGGTGAGGTGAGGCTGTGCCTGTAACTGATTCCTCTTCAGATAACCAGTACCAGTGACCCATGTTTTTGATGTTTCCCATCATGCATGAAGCTCAACAGCCCTCCTCCTCATCATAAAGATGACTTAACACAAATATGTTGAATCATGTCATAACTTTCTCACAACAGCAGCTCGACTAATTGATCCATTTACAAAAGTCCTATAGTTTCCGCTGAGATAAAGACACATAAAGACACATAAGAGGGGACGTGAATATGATTATCTGAGGTGCAGTCGAGTGCAGCGCGTTAGAGTTTAAATTAAACTGGTTAGTATGCACTTTCTGAGGCTCGGAGATAAAACGGTATGTTCCATTCCTCTGTGTATGTCTGATCATGGGCTTTTTATGAATGTAATGATGTCAGTTAGGCATTATGATATGCAGGGCAGTCGAAATGGAAACGCTAATATAAATGTTATGTGAGAATTTTCACTGAATGTCACGGCGCTAATAGCTGGAATCTGTCTAACAAGTCTAACAAGTACATCAGTTGCAGATATTCATTGCATGTGACAAAAGGCTGGCTTAAAATGTCACTGTTTAACCTGTCAACACCGTCACGCTACTGTAGTTCAGCGGCGTGTGAGCGTGATGTGTGCGAGTGTGACATGTGTGATGTGTGTGTGCTTTAACACATTCTTTCCTTCCAGGGGAGGAAGGTCACTGTGGTGTAAGTGGAAAAGAAAAGGCATGGAGTTACATAAGAGTGACACACTTTTCCATTTTCAGGCTTGCAAACACAATTGTTGCAGTTGTTAAGTTGCAGAACGTAAACGACGGGTTGCAACCCGCGTTTGAATACGCGCATGTCATCGTTTATCAGGGGCCGACCTCTGGTTTCATTTCGTCTAAAAATGAGTTAACAAATCAATTAACAATCACAAGCATGACTCATTTTCCATCCACGGCTAATCAATGTTTTCATCAAACCCGGTTTGGTAGCTCTGTGCTCAGCTTCATGGTGATCAAATGATGTTGCTTTAAGGCAAGATGATGCCAATACACTGTCAAAAGATAATTAATCTGTTTATTTTTGCAATCAACCGAATGCGGCACTCAAAAATAAATAGAAATGTAATCTTTAGATGAGCCACGCTGCACGGAGGAAGTGTGTCACAGGCGTTATATTTGATGCTAATCAGAGTTCAACGACACAAAGCTGGCCGAAAACACGTTGTTTCTATATTTAACACTCCCTGTTCTGCTATTGTTTCAGCCGTGTCTGGATTAAACGTTGCCTTTTTACATTTAAACTACCCGTCGTGGTTTTAACCACCGAACGTCTAATGCAAAAAACACAAACGGCAATTGAATGCAGTAATTGCTTCTTAGTGGCCGGGAGGCGTGTTCGCATATTTCATGATGACATCTTTTTGTAACAAAGGTCTACATTGTCACAGGAGTCACATGATGCTGTATTCTGATTGGCTGCTGGGGTTCTCCCTGGACGCACTATGCCACTGAATGTTAATCTGTCCATACCTTTTAATTTTGGGCCGCACTTTGATGCAGAATCAAAACGGTTCGACTGTATCTGCTGAGCTTGCAGCGGCCGCAGCAGCTTTCCACAGACCTTGCATGGCAGCTCACCACTGCCGCTGCTCTGGTGTGTTTTCAGTATTCGGGCTTGTGGGAGATGGTGTTTCCTGAAAGGGGAACGGCGCCTCAATTAAGAATTCCAACATGCTATTTCCATGGTCTAGACATTTTCAATCAATACTTCTGAAACCAGAATATCAAACGTGGGATGTCTTCAAGTATAAAACTCTGGAGCTGCTCCATAGAAAATTAATGGGATACTGATTTTGTTTAAAATATATATTTATACTCCCAAATGAGCTTTATTCTATTGTCCTCATATTCTCAGAACATTCCCGTGGGTGCTGATATGGTCATACCATCCTTCATAATTAATTGTCTATGGAGAAAATCCAGACTTAATTAATACTTGATGATATTTCATATTCTCAGACTGTCAGCGACCAGAGGAATAACATACATTGTTCTTCAAATGGGGGTGGTTTCCCCTTTTAGGCCCTCTAAAATAGAAATGTTAAATAAGATGCAATACTTTCTTCAGTGGGCAAAAGGCTCAGTCACTATTGTGTTACCTGCTTCACTGGTAGGTCGTGGCTTAACAGACATTTCGATGAAAATCTTTAAATTGCCACTTTAAATATAATATGGAAAATATAAGTGAAGATTTAACTGCCATATAAATAATAAATAGGTGAATGCAGACAGTTGTGTAAGTCAAAAAAGACGTATTTCTCAGTCCCTGGAGCTAGAATGCTAAAATAATTCTAAATCTTCAAGAAACCCTGAGGGACACATGAGGGACACACGAGGGACGCATTTTATTTTAGAAACACAAAACTGCGTATTTTTTAATTTAATAATGAGGCATGACGACAACACAGAGGAAAATGGACTTCCCTAAAACTAATTAGGCCTTCAGAGAATCTTTCCATTTCTCCTGGAAATTTCTAATCAAATATAGCTTTAGTCGATGAATTTAATCATCTGATTGGCATTTCTTTCCTCTTAAAGTGACACTGTAACTTTTCCCCTGTAGCGCCCCCTTCAGGTATTTAACGTCTGGCTCTGAGCCATATATGGCTCTTCAGGCTCACAGCTGATCTCACAGCTGATCGATGCGAGCTGCTGGCAGCGCATCTCGGCAGCCGCAGCGAGCCGTTCAGCCGCGGCATGTTATTCTGTCTGTACGAGTCGCGTAGCGGAGCAAATAAAAAGTCACCTGCGAGCGTGTACTGACACTATATGACGTTGCGTAATCACTGCCACACAGCAAGTTGAAGTACTTCCGCCGGAAGCACCGGGCGGCTCACAACATCTTACATTCAGCAGTTTTCTGGCCACAGACCCCCGATGGCAGTGGCGGAGGAGCAAATCAACATATTAAAAGTCATTGTAGCGGCACCGTTTTTTTCAAGCTGTTATTTTAAGGTGGAAAAGTTACGTAGTGGGGCTTTAATAAGCCCGATGGTTGGATGGAAATTTGCAGTACTGGAAAAGATTTTGTACTTCATCAAGCGAATGCAAAAAAAAAAAAATCAACATTAAAACCTTTCCAAAACAATGTGGTTGGATATAATGTCAAGATGGATGTCAGTTTCAATTCTGGGGACAAAGTTGAGCTGATGACAGACGACCAAGGGCCTCGTTCTCAGCCACAGTCCTATCATTGCTTTATTGCAATGTGTGTCGGTTGGCTGGTTGGACTTCCCGGACCTTTCGTAAAGACATTTATGGTCCCAAGAGAATGCATCTTACTGACTCTGGTGAGCATCTGACCTATCAAATATCACCAGCATTGGGCGGACCTTTTAAGATTCTTGGATGGGTTTCTAAGGTCCCTTCAAACCCGCTGACCGTCGTCCAATTTGACCAGCAGGTCAAACTTTCACGAGAAACTTTGGACCGTCACTTCATCCATCAAACAATGTCAAGTCCTCAAATGTACATGACAAAAATACACCATTTGTCCACACGCCACATAGAACAAGACAATGCGTCCGCGCCTTCCACAACTATTACACGTGTTACACTTCTGAGAAAGAAGCCCGTTTGAGAATGTGCTATCAGTGAGGTTATTGAGCGGTAACTGACTTTTTAGGTGTAGAATAGACCAATGATTTGGTTAAATTAAGTACTTTACTTTGTTAGGGCACCTGCATTGTTACGATGATACAACTTGTGGCATTGTTTTTTATTTTGTATTTAATCCATTTGTCTCCCATGTCCTCCTCCCTACACAAACTTGTTGACCTTGCCTCCTTTGCCAACTGCCAGAGGCGTGTGTATGCATGACTGCAAACAGGCTTTCTGAACTGACTGACGTTGCCGTTCCTTTTGAACTATATACAGTTGAAGTGATGATTTATTATTTGAACCTCACTTTAAACAATAACGACAAAGTACCATACCTGAGGTGCTAAAAACAAAACTTCCTGGTATTTTTAAATGACGTCATGATGTTTCTCCCCCCTCCCCACACACATTTTTAGGACGTGTTGTTTGTGTAACTGTTGAAAGACTTCCATCATCTAAAAACAAACGAAACCTGTATTGGTATGGTTAATAAATAGATGAGCCTAAATAACAACATACTCAAAACACAGTTGGAACAGGTCATTCAACCGAACCACGTCATTGGAGCACTAAGTGTTTAAACACGAAAACTAGGTTGCTTTACTAGTAATTACCATATTTCCTACACTCCCTGAACCTCTCCTCTGACGCATGTGAAGCACGCGTGTGCCTGTGTGTGTGCGTATACGTAAAAGGCGTGTGTGTGAAAAGTGTGCGCGTGTGTGTGCATTCATGTGTGTGCGTCTGTGCGCTTTCGTGCTTTTGAGCGACTGTTTGTTTGTGTGTGTGTGTGTGTGTGTGTGTGTGCGCGCGCATGCGTGCGTGTGCTGATTGTAGTCTTCTGCGCGTTGAAGCGCCCTTGACTCTCCAGCCAATAGGGAGGCTCCCGTTAATCCCGGCTGGCTAAAAGGCCGGTGTGAGTGCAGCTCGGGGAGTCAGTGCAGAGCGCGAGAGACACACGCATACACACACTGGACGTTTCTGCTTTGGAGATGTCCGATATCTCACTAAACTTTCCCATCACTTCATTGCATTTGGGAGTTTAGTAAAAAAAAAAAAGGAAACCTATAGCGAGCTCTGTTTTTTTCTACACTTATCCGAACATCACCGGAGGGGATCGCCGCGCTTCACGTTTCAGCCTACAAGCACACACACACGCGTCCACACACACTCCGTAAGGACATCCCGTTCAGTCCGGTCGTCATGTCCTCCGCCGATGCCGCGGAGCAGAGCCGGCGGGTCAGCGTGCTGTGTTGGGATCAGGTGCAGCGGTTGGACTCCATCCTGGGGGAGAGCGTCCCGATCCACGGCCGAGGAAACTTCCCCACGCTGTCGGTGCAGCCGCGGCAGATCGTGCAGGTGAGGACCACGGGCCACCCGACTGTTTTTAATGGGGTGTTGAACGTTTAACATACGAGTTAAAATGAAGTCTCGTGGCAGAAGTGGTAAAGGAGGGGGGATAAAACAACTACGGTGTGTGTAATAAATCAGCCACACAAGGTATGCAAACGTCACGCATACCTTTTTGTTTCTTTGGGGGAGAGATTAATGTGGAGAATACTTTCGGGTTTTTATGGATTCGCTATGAGGATACAGTTGTTTTCATGCGAGAGCTCACCAGGTTGAAGTATTTCAGACCCTCACGACCCCCAACACGACAAACACACACGGGTATATTTCCACATTGATACGTTAAATAATATGTAATTGAAGCGTTTCCCATCATAATCAAGATCTTAGAATCAGCTAACACTGATTATATGTAAGGTAATCCTGAGGAGGGCTTTCGACTGGACTCTAAAACTAACTACCAGAATGTGTCTCTCTCTCTCTCTCGCTCTCTCCCCCCCCCCCCCATACTGTACACTGCCAATGCGTTTACACAGTGGTAAAGATCTGTGGCTGCTACAGTTTAATACAAACAACTTTTATCAGTTTAAATGATCCAACTCTGACTGCAGTGTTCCTTTAGCTCACTGAGGCTTCTTTTCCTGATAGATGCACAAAAAAAACAATGTTTTCATATTCATGAACAGATAGTGATCCAGTTCATTTACTAGAAATGCATCTTACTGGCTGGTGGAATGCCTGGGTTTCAATTTCCCTGGACATCATTTAAAAGTATTTGCGTGCACGTCTCAGTAAGTTTCACTCGAGTTATTAATATTTTTCTCTGACGATCCTTCAGGAGAAGAAAGAAACCCTCACATAAACATTTCACGGGCCTCTATAATCCAGAAGGCCCCTAATATCGCCACTGATTATCCCCACTGCTGCATTTCCTTCATTAGACCGTTCTACAGCGTGCTAAACATTTCCGCACAGTGGATTTGGCATTACCCTAAATAAAGAAAGATCCTTTGATTCGTTGCGAAAGAGACCACCTTTCTGTTTTTTAAATGCAAAAGTGTCTTATGAAAACAGAAGAGGCTGCGCGTCAACCACTTAGACTGAGAGGATCCGCTTTGACAGTTTTACAATGAAGGTATCTGCCTGAGCCAACCATAACCGATGAAGAGCCGCAACTCCCATTATAAACGGGATATGAATGCACCGTGTCGGTATAAAGCGGTTGGAAAAGCCTGCACTGCATCAACATGCAATGATGGCATTATTTTTGACAAACATAATGGCGAATGCCATGTTCGCTGTCATGAAATCTGTTTCAAGTCTCAAAGTAGATTTTCTACCATATGGCCATAAAGTGGAAACCAATAGCTGCCTGGAAGGAAGGAAAATCACACTCTGATGTAAACCACTCCGATATGTTTTGGAAAACGGTTGACAGTAATATGAGGCATTTATGATTCATGGTAAATGAACTAAAACATGCAAAACTGCGAGTAAAAAAACAAAAAAAAACATTTATTTTTAGCCTACGCACCGGACAGAGCCGTCTACCTGAGACAGGTCTTGTCCTCACACACTGGGTAAGGTGACCAAGCTATCACACTCTCAATGGTGGGTTTGTCTGAGGGCCACATGCATAAATAAAAATGTGTGTGTGAGCAGTGCTGGAAGACTTTTACTGTAACTGAAACCTCCAAGTCTACAGCGCTCGTATGTACATACCCGATAGCATCATAGCACATGATGAAGAACACATATCTGGTGTGTGTGTCTCATTTGACGTAATTTGTTGTTGGTTAATGCGTGTGGGAGGAGCTATGGAAGTCAATGTGTTTCTCTTGGCGTCCAACAAGTGCTTTGTCTCTTATTCCGGCTCTGCAGGTTATGCTATCTAAACTGCGTGGTTTAAATGACTGGACTTAGTGCTTCACTTCCCCGGCCGGTCGAGAGCGGCCTGGATTTGAGTGAGTGGTGGATTAGTGCCTGTAATAACACTGGGCGTGTGGGTCAGACTTGACAATGTATCACTGTGGTAAGTGAAGACCAGTCGCCTGACTCCACCGCGGCCGTTGCCAGAGTGTAAACTAACTCCTCACTAGGCTATTGTTAAGACTGAGCAACATGAAGACACCGCATGCTCCCCGAGGAGCTAGCGTTCAGTTTATTCTCTTCTGTGATGCTTTTTTTATTTGGCAGGTTGCTTTCAATTTTTATCGGCTTTCGATTAATCATTTTTAATCATAGCATCTCTCCGGCTTGTTTGTCTAATGATGAAGTTGGATTTTTTTTTTTTTTTAAATGGCAAAGTTTTGGTCAATAGTGCTTAATCTTAGTTTAAAATGAAACTTTCCATCACTTCCTGTGTGCCGATGTTGGCAGTTGCCATCGAGGACACTGATGCACTTTTTATTTTGACTTTAGCAGCCGTGTGTGTGTGTGTGTGTGTGTGTGTGTGTGTGTGTGTGTGTGTGTGTGTGTGTGTGTGTGTGTGTGTGTGTGTGTGTGTGTGTGTGTGTGTGTGTGTGTGTGTGTGTGTGTGTGTGTGTGTGTGTGTGTGTGTGTGTGTGTGTGTGTGTGTGTGTGTGTGTGTGTGTGTGTGTGTGTGTGTGTGTGTGTGTGTGTGTGTGTGTGTGTGTGTGTGTGTGTGTGTGTGTGTGTGTGTGTGTGTGTGTGTGTGTGTGTGTGTGTGTGTGTGTGTGTGTGTGTGTGTGTGTGTGTGTGTGTGTGTGTGTGTGTGTGTGTGTGTGTGTGTGTGTGTGTGTATGTGTGTGTGTGTGTGTGTGTGTGTGTGTGTGTGTGTGTGTGTGTGTGTGTGTGTGTGTGTGTGTGTGTGTGTGTGTGTGTGTGTGTGTGTGTGTGTGTGTGTGTGTGTGTGTTTTTACACTTAAATTAAGATGTCCATTTGACAAATAACAATATGATTTCAATGCTTTATGTAACATATGATATCTTACTTGGGCAGCTCTTGAGCTGGTCACAGTTTCACCAATATAAATGGACAGTAGCTTGATTTTACTATCAAATCTCAAGATGCTATCAAGTATATAGGAGGGCTATTCCCACCATAGCTTTCACTCCCACCAGGTTTATCTTACATGGCCGGCTCAAAAGCCTCACTCAAAGATATTAAAATGTTTGTGAACCTTTTGAAGCAGATCCTCCATCTCAACAGCATCACGTTTCAGGCCACCTGATCTCAGCATTGCGGTGAAATGACCACCCGGGGATTGGAAATTCAAGAAAACCTTTTTTAAAAGGGATAGAAAAAACATCTTCATCCCCAGCTGCTTGCAACGCTACTGTGCTCCTGATTGGCCGAGTTAGTCTGAGCGAACACGAGGGTCAGGGACTCGTAACTCCGTAGTTACCGTCGCTGTGTCCTCTGGCACGGGGATCCTCTGACTCACCGCCCCAGAGCGCTCGTTGGTGTCCGGGGGACTCTGGGCTGCTAAATGACTGGGTCATTTCAACCCGCCGTTGTATAAAAAGACGCATTCAGGCCGCAGCTTAAATGCAACACTGAAAGGAAACTACTGAGAGTGGCGAGGCGGCGATGTGTCGCCAAGGCGTCGACACCAGACAGTCTGGTGTGTTTTTAGCGGCTCTTTTTTTTCTTTTTTTTTTTACAAGGCCTTTTTTTTTTTTTTGTTGCTCTAACGTAGTTGGCGGAAGTGTCTCCCCTCGCTCCACTCACCAGGTGCTGGTGCGTCATGTGGGAAATGCACTGGATGACTAGGGGGGGGGGGGGGGGGTTATTAGAGCTGTGCTTCCTCATGCTGCTCCTCTTCGGTACCCCCGGATACGCAGATCATGGAGCGCTGTGAACTCGGACCAACGTTTTTTTAAGTATGAGGTCACTGCTGTGGGTTTCCCAGGATAGTTGCACATAATCCACTTGTCTGAGTGTAATGTCTCTTCACAAAAGCATATGACCTTTTCTCATTGGCTCGTGGAGTTACAGTGTCTCTGCGTCATATTAGCTTGCTGGCATTTCTCTTGATGTTTTTTGAGGACCAGCAGATCAAATGTGTGGTCAATTTCCCTTATTAGAAGAGAAGATTATTCCTAATTACACGGCCTGCACGAATCTCAGTTTTATTTTGAGAAATCGTCTCGGCTCTGCGTCACAAGGTTGTCTGGTGTAGTGTAGCTGGGCGTTATTGAGTTTCCATCTTGCAATTTAAAATCTCAAGGTCCAAAATAAATTCTGATAGGATTACCTGGCTGTGTAGACGTCCGCATGCTGAGATTGATGGCTGGGAGGACCGCGGCACATCCCCGATGGCTCGGCTTGAGCTTTTGGATTTCTTCAGATTTGGTCCCTGGCTGTTTTTTTTAATAATCCTTTAGTGCCATTCGAGTGACGCAACCGACACGATGCATAAACATCGCAGCTGTGCACCGCTCAGATGTGTTCCCAAGCGCCACAGTGTGTGCGTTCCAATAACCAGATGAACCTTTGCCAAAGCGTGTTTATGTGACCGCTGAGGGAATCGCGTTCCCAAGGCCCCGAGTTTAAAAGTTCAACGCTTTTTGTTCACGTCTCCCGACAGTAGAGACGGCGTCGACTCGTCGTTTCACACGTCTCACGTCTCTCGTGTCGGTGTCTCTTCTGAGGAGACGAGTCTTCTAAACCAGTTATGTAATTCATTGGAGCGCTGCGCAGGCTCTCGTCTCCCTAGTACAACTCAATAGCTGTCGGTTAATGATGCTGATCTTTGAGCCGAGCGTGACCGCCTCACCAGGCCTCACTTTTTTTAAAGATGATGTCAAAAACATGGCTGCTCTGGGTATCTGCCTTCCTCTGACTCTACATTCAGTCTGCCTTCACCTGCGATGAAATGTTCCAAAAAACGGCGAAACCCTGCTGCGTTTTTATATTTGAATTGCTTCTCATTTCAAAATAAGTCAAGACCTGTGTAACTAGGCCTCTATATTTAATAACCTGTGAAAGATAAACCTTCTATTGTTTGTTCAGACCAAACTTGTGAAGTTTTAATTTGTTTTTTTTGTGCTGCCATTGCTTCAGATTAATGAGATTTTTAAAGGTCGAATTCAATAAACTTTCCTGGACAATAAAACGCATCTCATTATACTCCACGGGAGTTTTCCCACTTGGTTCTTTATGGCATTGAAATTACAGCACTTGAGATTCTATTTTATTTTAAGCAGCAAAGGAGAAAACAGCTCCTTTTTCTTTTTGCGTGTTCATACTTGTATTTAGCGCGTTGGCCTCTTTTCGTGGATACCCATCGCTCAATCTCACCTCCCTGTCTGTGTAATTACCAGGTGGTCAGGGCTCGACTGGAGGAGCGGGGCGTGGTGGTGACCGACGTGAAGCTCAACGGCTCCGCGGCGAGCCACGTGCTCCACCAGGACAACGGCCTGGGCTACAAGGACCTGGACCTGATCTTCGGCCTGAGTCTGACCGACGACAAGACCTTCCGCGTGGTGAAGGACGTGGTTCTGGACTGCCTGGTGGACTTCTTGCCCGAGGGCGTGTGCCGGGAGCGGATCAGCGCCATCGCCCTGAAGGAGGCGTACGTGCAGAAGCTGGTGAAGGTCTGCAAGGAGACGGACCGCTGGAGCCTCATCTCGCTGTCCAACAACACGGGCAAGAACGTGGAGCTGAAGTTCGTGGACTCCCTGCGGCGGCCCTTCGAGTTCAGCGTCGACTCCTTCCAGATCACGCTGGACTCGCTGCTGCTCTTCGACCGCTGCTCGGAGACGGCCATGTCCGAGAGCTTCCACCCCACGGTGCAGGGCGAGAGCATGTACGGGGACTTCGAGGAGGCCCTGGGCCACCTGCGCTCCCGGACTATCGCCACGCGCAACCCGGAGGAGATCCGCGGCGGCGGGCTGCTCAAGTACTGCCACCTGCTGGTGCGCGGCTTCCGGCCGTCGTCCGAGACGCAGATGAAGCAGATGCAGCGCTACATGTGCTCGCGCTTCTTCATCGACTTCCCCGACATCAACGTGCAGCACCGGAAGCTGGAGACGTACCTGCAGAATCACTTCGCCGGCATGGAGCACAAGCGCTACGAGTTCCTGGTGACGCTGCGGCGGGTGGTGGACGAGAGCACCGTGTGCCTGATGGGCCACGAGCGCAGGCAGACGCTGGCGCTCATCTCAGCCCTGGCGCTGCGCGTCATGGCCGAGCAGAACGCTATCCCCGCGCTGGCCAACATCACCTGCTACTACCAGCCCGCCGCCTACGTCCGGGACGTCAACTTCAGCAACTATTACGTGGCGCAAGTTCAGTCCCACCTGGCGACATGGAACTCTTATCAGACGTGGCTGCCTTGCAGTTGAGCGGCGGCTTCTCGGTATGTCCGATGCGTGTGACTTCCCGTTTATGAAAGCTGAGCGTTCCTTCGATCGCTCGGCGCTTCTGTAGCAATGTGGCTTTTTTTTGGTTTGGGGCCTATCGTGAATAAAAAGGAATTAATGTCTTTTTTTTGTTTTTTGTTTTTTGTTGCCAAATCTTATATCAAAACCAGTCCACTAAGTTATATTGATTTAATACTGCTGTTAAAAAAAAGAAAAAGGAAAAAAAATGTATTTGAGCCATTATAACTTTTTTTATTCCGTTGTAATTCGTAACTAATGTGGACATGTATGGAAAAAAATATGAAGGGTTGATGTGTGACGGAGGAACTTTGATAGGTCTGTTTCTTGTCCGATGGAGACTTTCTTTGGGTCTTTAAATTAAATGTAAATACTTTGTACGAAACCAGTTTTTTGTTCTATCTGTGGTTTCAAGTGACGAGTTTAGGGGGGAAAAGGACCAAAGAAAAACACTTTGTTGTGTAGCATGACGAACAAAGACTGTGCGTGGTCCCAAGTGCCTGAAACTGACCCAACTGTCTTTTTATATCATTTCCTCTGTAATAATGTTTTTTGGAGTCATCTTGTTTTGTATTATCCTGGTTACTTTACATTTTTATATCCAGGGTCAGGGTATTTGTTTTTTGAAATCATTAAAAAAAATCTATTAAAATTGAATGATATGGTAAATTGGTCTTTCTTTCAGTAAAAGCAAAGCGTCTTTACATGTCATTTAGCAGACGCTTTTATCCAAAGCGACTTACAATAAGTGCATTTCAACCTAGAGTACAAACTAAGAACAACAAGAATACAGAAAGTAACATTTCCTCAACATAGTCAAACTACAAAAGTACCACAATAAGAGCTATTTAAGAGCCACTGAATACATTACATTACATGTCTGGGAGGCGAGATGTTCTAAAATGCTTCGATTGACCCAAATCAGTCTGGGGATTTGCGTCATGAATGCATGCTCTCTGTCTGGGTGTCTCTAAAGATCTCCCCCAGTCAATCTTTCACTGTCATGAACACACACACACACACACACACACACACCCCAACCCCTCAGTGTGTTGTCCGTGTTCCGTCAGCCAGACACAAACACTCACTTGTTCAAACTCTGCCCGCCCCCCCAGAAATGGATTCCTCTGAGCCTCAGCATATACATTAGCCACTTCCTTCCACTTGTGCATCTGACAAGGGCTTTCCTCGGCCCAACTCATAAAGAGGAGGGGGGGGGGGGGGGGAGAAAAAAGTATTGCTGTTGCTGGTCTTGGACGGCTTGAGCTCTGAGGGGGCAGCTGAGGACCAGGTGGTGAAACGGGACCGCTGGCTCTTCAGCGCGGATGCATTCACTTCCTGGGATCGTCACAACGGATCAGTGTTTCATCCGAATTCAGATCAAACGTTTCTCATCTGACCTTTGGTGCTAATTACTTGTGCATGTGGGAGGACTTCTTGTGATTTAAATAAAGCACGAGACAGCATCGAGCTGGGACACACCTGCTTACTATTTATTTTATTTTATTCGAGAACGTGCTCGGCTCTAGTGTTAATTTGGATGTGATGGAGGGGGGAGGGAGGGTGGGGGGCATTACATCCGTCAAATATTCCCTCCCTGTGTTCGCTGTCAAACTACAGAAACACTCGAAACACAGGTCACCCCTCATTAAAGTCTCGACTGAGATGGAGATTGTTGTATTTTTAACAACCCAGTGATTTGAGAGATCGTGAACCTCTCTGTATAACATTAATTAAATGGGCTCACGGTTAGGAGATTAATCGTAATGAAACTTGTCACACTGTGGAGGTCAATGTCTCCTACGTGGCTCTTTCTGACCCAGACTTAATTATTCCTGTGTGGATTGCCTTGACATGTTGAAACATTCATTGTCCCTAGAGGATAACTTGGTAATCTTCTGACTTCATCTTAAAAAAAAGTTTACTTATTTAGAGAAATATTTCAAAAGCTACATGATGGGTTGGCACACAATTCTGCGCATATATTAATCCTAATAAATTTGGTGAGCTCCTAATTCTCTTGAGGGTGACATTGGTAGTTTGTAGTATCTCAAAATGATATCTTTTAAATTTGCTAATGAGTGACTAACACTTTAAAAATTGTGCAAAACTAGCAACATAACCAAACTTTGTGCACACCATTACATGACATTACATGTCATTTAGCAGACGCTTTTATCCAAAGCGACTTACAATAAGTGCATTTCAACCTAGAGTACAAACTAAGAACAACAAGAATACAGAAAGTAACATTTCCTCAACATAGTCAAACAACACAAGTACCATAATAAGAGCCATTCAAGAGCCACTGAAGTGCTAATCTGTGTTTTAATCCAGGTATAGTCCAAGTCCTGAGGGGGCACCAAAAAATCAAAAAGAATCCTCATAGTTATAATAATTATAATGCCGATATGATTTCAGTCTACACATATTAGGCACCTTTTAGGCATGAATATCACAAAACAGGCAGAACAGGAGATATATTTAATTGCTTAGCACCTCCCCCCCCCCCCACACACACACACACACACTTTCCTATCTCCGTGGGAGCATCATGAAGGAGTTACGCTTAGGGCACCAACATAGCTAGCGGGGTAACACTGGGGACACCAGTTTGTGTTTCGTACTAAATTGTTAATATAAACATGGTAACAAATCTAAACTAAGACTACGAGAGCGGTGAAGCTTGAACCATTCAACATTGACACGGTGAGCATGCCCGCGTCATCATCAGCTCCATTCCTTATGTGCCCGAGCACACGAGAGGCGAGTGTGGCCCTTAGGCTATATGTTAACATAACATATACACATTTTATTTATTTTCTCAGCATCATACAGTTCCTCCAAGAGCAGCTGAGGGGTTTCTAAGTTATAAACCAGAGGCTCGAGGCAAGGTTGGCCCAGTTTAGGTTTTTTTTTCGGGACAAAAACCACAGATAGATCTGACACTGGCGAGCATACTGGTCCACACTGTTCCACGGCGGCCACCAGCAGCTCGGCCTTCTCACCCCCTTCTGCTGCAGTCTCCTTGGGTGGGCCCTTCTGGGTTCAGCTCCCACCACAGACGGTGGAGCTCAAAAGGTCCTGTTATCGTTCTCCCCCCCCCCCTCCTCCTCGTGGTGTCAGTGTGCTGTGAAGAGTAATCTCTCGTCTAATGATCGCAGGCTGCGTGTTGTTCAGGGATGTGGAAGGTTTGCACGTCGGCTGATTAGATTATGAGAATGTCTTCTTTAGCGGTGAAGGATACCACCTGGGGGCTGATGGGAAGCGCTTTAGAGCCAAGAGTGGTCTCCCAGTTTAACAAACTGTTCACCTTCGTCAGCTCGCAGCGCCCTATCGGGATAGACTTCCTGCCTGGGGAGATACTAGAAAAGCACAACACGGTCCTGAGATGAGACGCTACGGGCGGCTGGATCCCCTCAAACAAACGTGAACGCGGTGAACTTTGAAGAGCCTACTTGAAGGAGGATGTTAAAGAAATATTTTTCATCGGGGGGGGTGGAGTTTAGTGGAAGTTATGGGGGATGCAAACAAATCCAAAGATATATATATATATATATATATATATATATATATATATATATATAATATATATATTATAATATATATAACGTATATATATATATATTATTATTATTATTATATAATATATATATATATATATATATATATATATATATTATGAAAGAAAGTGGTGAGGACTATGTTTTCCCAGTTTGAGCTGCCACCATCCAATGAAGTTCTATAAAAGTACCATATATACAAGAATCTGCAGTTGAGATATAATAAAACACGATACGATTCTTTTTATTCAAGAACGATTGAATCAGATTGATACTTATTTCAATCTTTATAGCAGAAGAATGAAGGAAGTGGTGCAAAAGTTTTCTCATAAAGCCGTTTTTACTGGACTGGGTGGCACCGCTCCATCCATCATCATGTCGTTAGCAAGCGATTCCCAGGAGCTCACAGGACTTCTATTTGTAGGACGTGAGGACATTCAGAGCCACTTCACCATGGTGATATTATTTGTCGTCTCAAAATGCAAAGGGACTGCTTGTGCCTCACGGTGGGCAATAAAAACTCTCCGTCTACCAAATTATTGGAGGGATTCTGTTCAAAAGAGTGAAGGATGTTAATCAGATTCATACAAGAAACGATGAAGCAAATATAGAATCTAAATTATCAAAATCTGAGTTTGACTGTTTGACCTTGGAAACGGCAGCTAGGATCTGGCCACGAGGTCCATTAAACAGCTGCTACAGAGCTTCCAATCAATCACATCAGTGAATACAATGTGTTCTATGGTGGTTAAAATCTCAAGAATGCACCTGAGTTTTTAAGGCCAAAACAAAGTTTGAATCTCACATTTTTAATGATGGATGATTCGGCGACAACTTTGGTCATGACATGAACATCTTAAAACAAGTCCCGGAGTTTTGATCTGAATAACAATCACTGGGATAGAAAACATGCTGTAAGCAGTCTGTCGGCCAATGAGAGGCTGCGTTTCTGACTTCTGATCTCAAGCTCATGGCGCAATATAACATGACAATGATCCAACCTCCCTCCTATCTACATTATAAGGGAAATACCTCCAAAGAATAATAGTATAGCTGTAATAAATGTAATAATACATAATGTGTTGATCGTAGGGCTATCTGATCACGTCAGTGGTCAAAGGGAATCATTCTCAGACATCTGGTTTGTTTTATTTTCGTACCTTCTCGTTTTCAGGAAATATCAGAAACACATTTAGGAAAAACATATTCGGAGACATCTTTTGGTGTAAGGTTCTCGCAGTACGGAAAGTATTCAGACCCCTTCAAATGTTTCCCTATTTCATTGCAGCCATTTGCTAAAATCAAAAAAGTTCATTTAATTTATCATTAATGTCCACTCAGCATCCCATCTTGACAGAAAAAACTGAAATGTAGAATTTTTTGCAAAATTATTAAAAAAGAAAAACTGAAATATCACATGGTTACAAGTATTATTAGCAACCACTGTATACCACAACGTAGGGAAGAACTTTGATTCAAGTTCAGGTCTCATATATAATGTCATGGTTCTTCTAACACTATAAAACGACAGAAAAAGCAATACAAGTACAATTTGTGGTCAATTGGACAGAAGTTACAGAAATAAAATCTCCCCAAAGTCCCCATAAAGAGCGGCTCAGAGCTGAATCAATCAACAAAGTCAAGCCACTCAAAATGTTCCCGAACTGACACGGACTGCATCATGCCTTCAGCCGCTGCATTCATTTTTCCAAAACAAGCAGAATATAAATGTTCTCATATGCATCCACTGCCCTCACCGCTTTATTTGACCAAATTAGTGTGTAACCTATAATTTACAGACAACATCACAGACGCTGAAGAGAGGCCTCGGCCCGTGTTTTCATGACAAGTAAGAGCACAGACGGCGGAGCGCCGAAAATTCTGTTGAGTCACTCCCACACTGAAAAATAATGAACTGTATTTTTAAGAGAGAGTCCCAGACCACTGAGGGTGTAGACTATAAACAAAAAGAGACACCGTGTGAGCGCACGACACACACACTTTTTGGAAAATATTTTTTTGCTGAATGGAAATGTCACGTCTTGGAATGGCACCGAGGCTCACAGTCCGCCCACACGGCGGCTGGAGCCCATGGCAGAGCATCATCCGAAGAAAAAAAACTCTGAATGGTATCACACCAGCATCTGCTCAGGCCAGACACCAGCCTGCTTTCATTTGTTTTTTTGAGGAAGATGGGCGGGGGTGTTCTCTTCCCTTATCCCACCAGCTTCCCGACAGCCACAGTAAACACGGGCCCTCTGAAAGGTCACACTGTTGGTCACCCTCGAGGCCCCGGCGAGGAGCTCCCCTCTCATAAATATTAATGGCCACTGTACCAAATGGGGCCACTGACTGTTAACAAGGGATATGAAGGATGTGGGCGCGAGGGACTCCTCTACCGCGAGGCCATGGGAATACGGACAAACCTGGAAAAGTGTGGCCTCTGCTCCACATGCATCTCCTCAGCCCAAAAGGGACCGGAGCTCCGATCCCGCTTGGTTTAGATTGCCAGGCGCTCACTTTGGCTCTGAGGGTGAAATCCACGATAGCAGACAGTTTCACTGCCAACCACATCAGCTCTCCACTTCAATAACCATCGGAATTCTCCCCCAAAATAATTCAGCCAGTCCAACCCCTTCAGTGCTCCCAGCTGGACTCATACTGTACAGTGGGTTTATCAGTTTATATAACAGTGCTGTATAATAATCTGAGCCACACATAGGTGTACCATGCTTCATTACGGTGTCCATTCCATAATACGCACTAACCCCCCTACCCTCTTGAAAAACAAAGAAATAGCCACAGCACATCTGGCCGTCTGCAGATTGTCTGCAGCCAAGTGATACGCATGCAGCAGCCAGGATGAGCTCTGGTCCAAGATGACCATGAGTCTGCGAAATCGTGATAAAACTATGGAAAACTTTGGAGGGATGCTTGCTTGATTTATAATTATAAAATATAAAAAAAAAATCCACGCCCTTCATCGCATTCCTGAGTATGAAATATTCTCTCTCAGAAACCCGAATAAAAATCACCCCAGGCAGGTGTGTATGTGAAATATTTCCTAAGAAATACGTTTTGCTCCAAAGGATCCTGATGGCGTCGGGAAGGTGTGATACGTGCGAGTCAACGCTCGTAAAACATCGAGTCTAAAAAGCTATTATTTCAAGCATACTTCATATGCCTCCTGCCTACTAGCCCCGGGGCTCATGTTCCCCGAGTCACACACTGTACATCACACCTCGCGGAGGAGAAGCAACACTTCACCGGCGGTGTTGATCGTCCCTTTCCTACGTACGGCTCAGCGGGCGATGGCGTGGCGGCTCCACGCTGAGGAGCAGGCGTGGAGGGTGATGGATGAGCCACAAGGCGGGGGAGGGGGGAGGGGGGGTGACGACATCGGATCAGCCCAGGTGGGGAAGCACAGGCCTGCTTCTGTTTTCATCTAAACCTCCGCGGGTTCCGGGGTGTGTGTGTGTGTGTGTGTGTGTATGTGTGTGTGTGTGTGTGTGTGTGTGTGTGGGGGGGGGGGTCACATCCGGCCACCCGACTGATCACATGTCAGATCGTCTGCATTGCTGTTTTCATGATGAACTGAGGAGAGATTATTTTATCGGTCGCCCTGATGCACTTACAGTGGATTCCAGTTTAGCCAGGATAGAAAAAAATTTGGCTGAAATATAGAAAAAAGATCATTAAGTTTCATTTGGTCTTCTCCATATGAAGAGATGAAACGTGCCGAGGTTTGTGGAAAACAAAGCCTGTCTGTTCTTTCTCTCTCCCTTTTTTTGGGATTTTTGTTTTTTTGGTCGTCTGTAGCTCATTGGGGAGAGAGGTCGTCCGTAACCGCAAGGTTCCTGGTTCGATCCCCGCTTTCCCCATTAGTTGCATGTCGAAGTGTCCTTGAGCAAGACTCTGAACCCTCAGTTGCTCCCTGGGTGCTTCACTGCAGCCCACTGCTCCCTAATAAATATAGAGAAGAATGTCCCCACATCAATTAAAATGTTCTTTCTTTCAAAATATATATTTTTTGGTGACAAACAGGTGACGTGTGAGGGTAAAGTCTTGAGTCTTTGCTACTGTATGTAATCAAGGGCTGTCAATATAAGCCTCAATCTGTGCTGGAACTTTTGTGAAATACATATTTGCTTTCTTTCAGTTACCATAAATAGATTGACGAAGCATAGCCTAGCATAGCATCAAGACAGCTAGCATCACAACACATCTGGAAACATCTCCACTGCTCACTACTGATCTGTGCGTGAACGGCGTGACTCCACTGTGCGCTACACAACTCAATTGTTGCAGAGTAGAATATGTTAATAAAACTGCAATTTGTGATTTTTTTAGTGCATAAAATGAGATTAAATATAATCTCCCCTGTGTCCTCCGTGTCTTCAATTGCGTCTCCGCTCATACGACCCGGAGTCCAACCAAAGCTCCTGTGCTGTAACTGTTTCTTGGCCAATAATAGTCAGCATTGCGAACATGTGTTTATGGTCTTAATTGCTACTTCCAAGTCTTCTTAAATACAACATGATGGTTATTTAGTAAATTATGGTCCTTACTTTAGAGTGAAATCGACCATAAAGCAGGATATGCTGTCGGGTGTGGTTTCCTAGGGATTGACAGGTTGCTATAGCGATTGCTTCCAGAGTCTCTGCATTGACGCTCTGCAGTCCCAACGGGGTCGGCTCGGTCACGATGACTCCGCCCACTCTTGATGAACGTCCTGCAGAAAGGACGCGATCACTAATAAAGTAGGCCGAGTTTAGTTCAAGACCAGTTAACAAAGACTTAAAGTCTGCGATCAAATTGCTGCATGTTACCAATCGTGTCTTTTTATTTATTAATTTCATTTATTTATTTATTTGCACAAAATAAAGTAACAAATGTAACATTATTAAAAAACACAGAAATGAGTGCAGGTGAGAAAAGAAACCCAAAGGGCTTATGCAAGGTTCTCACCTAAAGTAATGAATAATAAACAAGAATAACATTAAACGTGCTAAAACAAACAACAACTACTAACTCGTGCATTTCTTTAAATTTGATTTTGAAATTGATTGTGTATCGGATATCGTGCTTGTTTTCAAAACAAAAGAAGCATCTTAGAAAATGCATTGTGTGTGACATTTCCCTGTGTGCTAGTTACCACACAAAGGCTCTTTTGAATTAGCTGAGTCATCACCACTGATCTCCGTCGAGCGTGATTGATATTGCGTGACAACCGTTGTTTCCTTATTAGATGTTATTAACTAGTTGGTAAGGTGTGTCTCGAAACATTCTGTTCGCCAGTGATGTGGCATGGGTTCAGACACTGGACGGGTGACTGCATTTCCAACATTATTCGAAAGCCGTGCGTATTATTAACGATACGTCATGTCACATCAGAGGACCAAAAATGACTTAAGTATAAATAAATAAATAAATGAATAAATATAGGAATAAATAAATAAATGCTTAAATAAATGTATAAATAAATAAATAAATGCTTAAATAAATGTATAAATAATAAATAAATGCTTAAATAAATGTATAAATAAATAAATAAGTAAATATAAGTTATAAATCAACAGAAAATCATTAAATATATATATTTCTACATTTCTGTATTTCTTCATTTATTTATTTCTCTATTTATGTGTCCACACGTATTTCTTCATTTATTTATGTGTGACATTTACGTGTCCGTATATTCAAATGAGCTGGGCCTCTGTCTAAAGCCTGATTGGTCACAGGAGTGTGATGCACCTGGTGTGTTATGCTCTACTACTCCTGCCTTGCTCAGCTCACCGTTAACAGAGGTTAGCCTAGCCCTAGACAGCTTTTTGACTTCAGCTGTTTATCAATTCCAAGAACACTGAGAACAGACTCGTGTTCTTTTGGAGTCCGGTCTTTGAGTCTGGTCTTGGGGGTCTGGTCTTGGGGGTCTGGTCTTGGGGGTCTGGTCTTGGAGTCCGGTCTTGCAGTCTGGTCTTGGGGGTCTGGTCCTGGGGGTCTGGTCTTGGAGGTCTGGTCTTGGGGGTCCAGACTCTCGAGGACGCAGGACGGTCTTTCTGGTCTTGTGACGTCACCACATCAACTGTTCTTGTTCGTGAATTTACTCCAATTATTTACTGTAACATATTTTACAGTGGAGTAGAATGTGTTGCGGTGTTCACTGTCGTTTGGCGTAGGCTACGAATAAACGGTAATACATATACAACGTCTCGTAGCTTTCCTGACCCAGGGTCTACAGATCCAAGTGCTAGGGATCGATTGCTTCTGTCTTGCTCTCCGACTTGACCAATCAGGCTTTAGACAGAGGCCCAGCTCATTTGAATATACGGACACGTAAATGTCACACATAAATAAATGAAGAACTACGTGTGGACACATAAATAGAGAAATAAATAAATGAAGAAATACAGAAATGTAGAAATATATATATATATATATATTTAATGATTTTCTGTTGATTTATAACTTATATTTATTTATTTATTTACACATTTATTTAAGCATTTATTTATTTATTTATACATTTATTTAAGCATTTATTTATTTATTCCTATATTTATTCATTTATTTATTTATTTATACTTAAGTCATTTTTGGTCCTCCATACAGAGGGGACGGTGTGCAAGTTATGACCACAAATAAATGCTACAAAAGTTGAACACATGAAGCTGAAGTGATAAAGGTCTTAAGTTGCTCCAGAAGTGAGTAAGCAGGCCCCCTTTCTTTGAACTCCCATGCTCTATTTTTGGTAAGTGAAACTCAAATCACAAGTCACCTGAATTATTGTAGTGACCAAAACACATTTCTTGTGTTCTTTTGAGCAATTTTTATTTCGTATATGTCCTCATATTCTCAGTTCTACGTGTTGACTTCATTAACAGCATCAATACATGACAAGTAACTTTGTCTTCATCTTTTATTCAACTGCCTCTATGATTTATATCTCACTAAAGTGGTATTTTTACTTAAAAAGTGCGATTGGTACAATGGTGGCTCCCTTTGATCTCCAGCCTTCCCTTCATCCCTCCTCTGCCCCCCCCCCCTCCCCCCCGCCCACCCCCACCACTTCTGCACATTCATCCTCTTTCTGGCCTTTCTCACATTGACCAAATATTTGCTCTCCTCGGGCCCCGGGGCTGTGTGTTTTCAGCGGCGGTCGTGCCTGTGCGGCGGCTCAACAGTGCCGCCTCAGACGTGTGAGTGTTTGGCTTAGCGGGCCGGGGGACAGAGGGCCGGGCCGGCTCCGGGGGCTCTGAGTGCGCTGGCAACGTCGGCCGCTCTGCCTTCGCTGGGCAAACTGGGCCCGCGAGAGTCTCACACACTGCGGCCATTCACTCTCCCAGCACACACAGGATAGAGTATGGATTGTTTGAAGGCTGGTGGCAATGCCAGGAATGCTGAGCCCTAGTTCCTCTCTGGGAAAAAATGGTATTTGGTTTTGTCTCTCTCTCTCTCTCTTTCTCTCTCTCTCTCTCTCTCTCTCTCTCTCTCTCTCTCTCTCTTCCTGCCTTTGAAAGGTTGCAGCAGTCTGATGAGAGGGATCACTCGGTACATTAGCCGGCCCTGCTTCCTCTTGCCTTTTCAGATTCCAGCCTGGCCAGCCAGAGAGGGCCTCCCAGCCAGAGGAATCCTAAGGAGAGCCACTGCCTTCTTCCACGTCGGTATTTCCTGACTCAGTCCCACATCCCTAGTGGCTCCTTCACAGTCATAGCAATGAAAAAGAGTGAGCTAAATAGAGATGCCTGTAGAACATATCCATTTTGAACTCTAAGAAAAATGCATGTGCTATAATTTCTACATATTCCATGTAATCACCAACCACGAAGTATAGAAATCTATATGCAAGAAGCATAATCGGCGAGGTGGGCGTTTCCCCATCGTCCCTTTAGATCTGATTCGTCCAACCTCCGCCACAGTGTGTGTCGCTGTGTGTTCTCTTGACATATAACCCACTCCAAGAAGTCACTAGAGGGATTATGACTCTGGGGATGTTCAAAAGCACAAATAAGTGAGTAGGTATGTACTAAACAACGTAGAAACGTTATTTGGATCATCAGGTGGAAAAAGAGATGGTAGTATATTTGAGTGATTCTCTTCTCTCCCAGGAGATAATGCATGAACTCACCTTTCAGCTTGGTACACACCAAGCAGAGCACGTTACAGGATGGAGAGAAGAACATTTCCCCAAACTGCAGTGGCAGCAGGCATCAAGGGGCCTCGTGGAGGAGTCAGTCGGAAAGCGTTGCAGAATCCCCAAACCTGATCTGATTTATTTTAGTGCAAAATAAATCTCTATAAATGGAGATCCTTCCCTTGACAAGAGTTTGTGTAAACACATATCTATGAGGCGAACACTTCACCAATTTCTCCTGGGTTGCACTCGACTTGTTGTGAAGTTCTGCTTTCTGCGTGTCTCGGCACGCCGGAGGAGATCTTCAGGGAGAAACCTCATCCCTTCCTCCTCATATCAAGATCCTGCAGCGTCCTCTGAGGCTTTTCTTAGGAACCAGCAGATAACTTCTATAATAGAATAATTTTATTTTCATTCCTGAGATGTTTCCAGTGGGAGAAACGGTTCCCCCGGAAACGAGGCAGACGTGAACGTATCGTACCGCTCGCTGTTTAAGATGGCGGATCATTTATAGGGTTAACACATTTGGAGAAATCTTTGCCAAAAAGAACCAGTTGGTAGAACAAAAGAGACACAGTGCATTTATATTGGCATGCCAAATTCTTAAATCAACAACAAGAAATTAACTAAACATGCGGAAGTAGAACATAGAAACATCTTGGGTGGTCCGCAAAGCCGCCTGGCTGGTTTTCCCGGATTGCTTTGAACACGCAACGTCAAACGAGAAGCGACTTCCTTCAATGCCGCTGGATTAGGTTCCACCTGGAAAGGGAACACAAGCTGCATTAACGCTGTCTGGTTTCACCCGGTGGATCCAGACAATAACTCCAGTTCCGGCTCGTGGTCCGAGTGTCACGGCCCGCTACTTCACGGTCCTGGTGTTCAGTCTCATCGCTCTTGTGAGCAGCAGAATCTTCATTTTATTCAACTGTAAACTACCCATCTACCCAACCCGAGTTCAGTGGTGTGTTTCTATTGGTTTATTTTATTTTAGTCCTTATCATTTATGGATTTGTCAACTCATTTTTGCTTTTCAAAAGGATTATTTATAAAGTAAAGTGTGATTAAAATCAAATCAAATGAATCAGATAATTAATATAAAATAAATTAATCAAAAATATTATTTCTTATTTTTTAATTCTTTTTCTCTATTTTATATAAATTATCTGATCTATTTGATAATAATTGAGGATAGGAATATATAAGCATTTTTGCTCCTACCTATACATTTTCAGTCTTTCTGTTTTGTATATTATATAGAATAATATTATTACAATGATTGACTGAATACAATACACAACCACAACAATTAAGTTCAGTAAAGTAAGTCAATATAATAAATAAAAATATGACATAATGAAATTGCTGACTATTCTTTTTATGTTGAGGCAACATACGTTTTAACATTGCTTTGAAGGAATTCCATTGGTTACCGACTCAGATGATGGAATACATGGACTGAGTGAATTCATGGCTGCTTCCAACAATAAGGAGATATCGGCTGAGGGAACAAAGCGTTGGAAATGGAATATAAGGCTGAGGTAAGGAAGGGTTGATGGATTATAGGGGAGAGGGAACGTAGGGCTGTTTCCAATAAGGAGAACACATAGAAGAGTTTGGGAATATAGAGTGAATACAGAGCTGAGTCGGGTGGACCCAGACGAATCCAACATCTCAACGCAGCATGCAAGATTTGGGCGACGATCACAGGTTCTTGCTTTTGTTCTCTGAACAGCAGCTCGGTACCAAAACTATCAACGTCACCGGGACGAGACTTTGAGATATTTCACACTGTCCTGAAACAGACCTCTCAACTCACTTTCAGAGGAAATGTATGCATATGTACTACTATTAGATTAGATTAGATTCAATTTTATTGTCATTACACAAAGTCTTGGTGCAACGAGAAGCAGTTAGCATCTAACCAGAAGTGCAAAGCAGAAGAGTGCAGAGTATGTGCAAATGGTAATATAAATATAGATAAAGTGCCGGTGTGACATCGATATGTGATATGTGTAAAGTGAAGGTGGAAGTAGAGGTTATGAGGTTATAGATCTACTATCCTAAACTAGTGAGACTATCTGAGGCCTGTATTTCTTTCACCCAGTGAAAACTGTAAAAATAAAACCAAACTTCTTTTTGCGTCCGGGCACATCTCCTCATGTAAAAAAAATAAAAAAATCTTTCTGGCAGTTAACTAGAGGGTTTTGCATAAATCCCTCTATAAATGAACTCCTCTCTGAATAAACCTGTCCACACACTGACCAAGAAAGAGACTAAAGGCAGGAACCGTGACTTGTATTTTCTGTATATGTCCACAGAGGAAAGACTAGCTCTTGTGTATCCGAGCTCCGGTCGCACAGTCCGGAGTCTTTCCACAGTGAATCAAACGCACACAGTCTGCTCAGAAACGCTGTCATTACACTCAGAAGGGATACTTAGTAAAGTCGGATGAGGCGTTCCTGTGCCAGCGGAGGGGAAGAGGAGAACATTCCTCCTCGTTTGGCTTTCGGGGAGAACCGATCGTAGCATCAGCTGCGTGGAGTTCCTCGTCTTCACTGTATCTCCATCGCTCATCGAGAAACATCACGCATCGTGCATTCTGCAAGATCAGTCGGAGTGAAGAGTCTTTTGCCGCACACAAGGAATATATTTTTGGATTAGGGTGATTATGGCAAACCGTGTATTATTCTCTGTGAGTTCTCGTAATGCCTATGCTCTAGTTATGGTCAACCGATGTTCCGACTGGAAGGAAAGGGAGGGTGAACCCTTTTGACTTCGGCCTTCGGTTCATTGTTCCGTTACAAAACCTCACCTCACTTTCCTCACAGCTTGACCCTTTCACAGTCTGCCCACATCACAGACCCAAATCCACCCACCCCCCCTTCACAGAGACAAGTAAACAATATTTATTTTCTTCTTATGAACTTTAATTAGCTGCTGTGTCTCGACCTCGGCCGCCAAGCCCCCCCTCGTGACTAACCCCTCCGCTGGTCCAGATGCTGAGACCCCGCCCATCCAACTCCCTTTGCTGCCACTATAGGAGAGGAAACAGATCCAGATCTCCAATCACAAGGTGTTTCTATATCTGTAGAGTATATACAAGATAGAGAAAGACTGGTGAGATAGCTGAGGTTGTTAATACTCAGATTTATGAGTTCTAGTATTCATTTAATAGATATCAGCAGCTCCTCCAGCGCCTTTTCTTTTGTTTTCCTCCTTGTTTGCGACTTCATTAATCCATCATCAACCCAACCAATAAACATCTGTATTCTCCCGGTGCTGACCATAACGATGGGATTTAACCTCTAGCGTGCTCCACCTAGAGGGCAAATCTGGCAATGTGGAAACAAGTAGAGCGCTCCGGCCTTCGTCTCAGCAGGAGAAGCCGACAATAGCCGTCCTCCTGCTGGATCGGCCCGGCTCTTTAACTGTCGTGTATATTATCGCTGAATTCCTGGAGGTATTTTCTGGTGACGTCCATCTCACCGCTTCGGTTGCCTTATGTCTCCTCTGCTTCTCTTTCAGTTTGTCATTTTGAGCATTTGTTTTCAAAATAACTTCCTCCTCAGACACAATACCGACTGTGTTATGGCTGCGACGTCTTCTGGATGGTTGAACCTCCTGGTGTTGGAACATGTCGTGTGCATTCATCCTGGTTGCCTGGCATTACATGAGAGAGTAAATCTACAAAGAAAAGGAATAAAAAAATCTATTTTTTACCATGCATTAGCAATAATATTTGAATATTTAATAATGCAATATTAGTTCTGCTCATCGAGTTCATTAATTGCTACTTTTACCTATAAAACAAATATGAGCACTTCTTCCACCACTGGAAAATAAAGCTAACATTTGTCTTTATGTCTGAGGGGAAGAGAAGCTGACGGACTGACCACATGTCAAACTACAAAAAGAAGAAAAACCGACAAGGAACACAGCTTGAACCTTTGTGCACGCCGGATTCCTTCAGCCTCGCTCGATGAAGTCGAAAAACCCAGAGAGATTGTTTGCTGAGCTATCTGGAGTACGGCCTTGGCTAAATACAACACTGCATAAAATCATAATAGATGCAAAGTTTCACAACACTCACAGACAGCGAATACAGAGTGGCACAAATGGCAGGAAGTAGACGGGAGGGTTAAGTAAGGGTGGCGGCTGGCGCTGTGCTACTCATTTCCATGGGTTTGGAGGAGAAGGGACGGGCTTTTTATAGCACAGTGGACGGGCGTGGTCACCGGGTATGTGTGGCTCACAGCCTTCACTGTGTGGGAGAGTGGCACTCGTTCAGATGGAGGAGAAAGAGAGACAGTGAGAGAGAGAGAGACAGAGTGGTGGTGTGTGGGGTGATGGGAAAGAAAGACATCCATGACGGAGCTGCAGAGTCAACAAAGAAGACAGATACTCATCCTTCAGGCTGTTTGAATAATCTCTCCCCAGAAATCTCTGAGCCACAAAATAAAGAGAAAACTGTTGATGGTAATTTTTTGCAAATGAATTGACAAAAACAGGCGAGAGAGAGAGAGAGAGAGAGAGAGAGAGAGAGAGAGAGAGAGAGAGAGAGAGAGAGAGAGAGCTGCAAGCAGCGACACGCCAGGTCACTCCTCCTCAAGAAATACCCCGGTCTCAGCTCCAGATCTTCATCACCCAGCAGCACGCCGATCTATTTTTTCTTCTTCTTCCGTGCATGAGCGTGCATGCATGCTTGTGCTTGTTATCTTTAGACGGGTCAAACAAAGTGATTTACTCTGGACTGACGTCTGCTTTGCGGCTGCTTTCACTCGTATCCGCAGCCTCGCAGAGTGACAGCATCTCGACGTTAGCGTCTCCGCGCCGCGAGGCCGGGGGTTCCTCTCTGGAGGAGGAGCAGAGCACCAGGCGGGCCCGGTCACCCAGAGAAAAAAAGATTCATAAAGCGAATTTCAAGTTGTTTGATTGAATAAGAGACCAAAACGAACCATTTATAGACTTATAGAGCAGAGCAGCAGATCTACAGAGGACAGAAGTGGAGACACATATTGCTTGAGGCTGCTTTGGGAATCGTTGATGTTGTGTTGGTGGACTAAAACAAGAGTGTCTCTGAGCACCAGGGCCCTCTAGGGGCCCTCCAGCTCTCCTCCGCGGTTCTTCCGTGTCTCCCTAACCTCCAGCGGGCCCGGCGCTGCGGCCCGAGCCTCCAGCCGCACGCTGCTGACGTTTTGCTCCCAGCGGAGCAGCGAAGACGAAGACGAAGACGAAGCTCCCGGCCAGAGGAGGAGCAGCTGCTCGTGGGCGCAGGGCTCTCCTCCCTCTCCTCCCTCTCCTCCCTCTCCTCCTTCTCCTCCCTCTCCTCCCTCTCTGCTATTCTGCAGCCTGGTCGCTGCCAGAGGGCCCAGCTGGAGCCTGAGCTGCAGGTTCTGGTAAACCTGCATGACTTCAGCGGATTTAGCACGCAATCGGAAAGGATTAAGAATAACTGGAGAGAGAAATGGACAAACTTCTTCCTGATGCTCTCGTTCACTTGAGCAATTTGTTTTTTTAAATTGAGCCTATTTTCATAACCAGTTCAAAGTTCTTCATTCACTTTAATTATAACACTTAAAATAACACATCATTAATAATGATAATCAAACGTTTTTCTGTCAAACGTCTAGACAAAAAACAAGAGAGCTAAATAATAATTGACTTTAGGAGTAGCGCCTTGTTCATCTCACTTATGTAGGCCACTAGAGCTGAGACAAGACGGCTAACGTGGTAATAATGCATACTTATCCTTTAAGATGATAAAGCCTTATTGTTCTGGAAAACCATTAATTTATCGTGACACATGAGCTCAGATTATCAGTGGGGTTGATTCCCTTGAGTTTTATTTCTCTGAAGGGAGACCTGTATAAGTGAACAGGCATGATCGAGTTAAAGCGCCTTAAGCTGGCGATTGAAAAAAGAAAAAACTGTCGTAAACTCTGCCAAAATAAAACCAAGTTTGACTCTTCTGGCTAAAGAATAAACAGTTGCATATATCTGAACTCTGGCTAGCTGCTCCATAAAGCTGCACACCAGTCAGTTTTTCAATCAATCTGTCAATCATGTCCAGAAAAACCACAGAGAAAAGCTGCGTTCTGCTTTCACCCCGCACATAGATCACAGAGGCCTCTTCGCGGGGTGTACGCTCGTCTTCATTCTGGTGAACCGTAACGGCAAAAACAAGACGGCGACTCGGGAGCCGCTCTAGGGTTTCCACGAGCGGCCGCCTACTGCGTTTCAGTTCCCAGGCTTCTCCATTGTCCCCCCCGCTCAGAGTGCTACCGGGAAACAAGGCCCTCTACGACGCCGCGGCCCCACACAGGACACCGCGGAACACGACACCGGCCGCCGAGCAGATACTGTTACAAAACAACGTGTAAGCCCATCCGTCCAGAGGGCAGAGTAACGGTAACTCGGTATGCGGCGCATTGCCCCTCCGGTGCCAGGGGGGGGAGGGGCTCACGTCAGGCCAGGAGAGGCTGGACTTGTTTGTGAATGGGTCGTTTAGCTGGACTCTTTCATGGAACTTCGACATGTGGATGCTGGCACATTCCCTGGCAGTCCGTAGAGTGCAGGTTACAAATATAGACAGCACTTTGAGTGGTTATAGTGTTCCACACCTTAAATCTTAAAGTGCCTGTGTTTAAAAGGGACCTTTTAATTTTGAGCACAGTGAAGTCTAAATTAAGCGAATATCCTCTGATTCACGAGAAAACTATAAAAAGCGAGTTAAAGTTCAGAATTGACATTAATAGCCGTTTGCACATTTTTTTTCATTTCATTTTGTTTGCTTATAGAAAACATCAGGAAAGACACCAGGTAGGGTTTACACCTGTGATAATACAGGTGCACCTCAGACTCATCAGGACTCATTATCTGACATTATTTGATTCGATGTAACGGCTAATACTGACATTATATTTTTATATTTGCATATTTTTTTATTTTTATATTTTTTTATTTTTATTAATCTCAAGTCAAAGCCTATTGGTTCCTCGTCTGTATGATGTATTTTTTTTTTAAACTGCCGAAAAATATATTGTTCCATCAACAAACCTCAGTTATTCCCTTTACAGCTGGGTATTGTAGTTTTTAGCAAATGTTCTAAAAACAGCGAAAAAAAATTGCATTTCTCGCAGACTATTTCCAGCTACAGATTAATAGAATAGACATTAAGAATTTATTATTAAGAGTTGAAACGACAGTGTCTAGGTTTGGATTGTAGAATTATGACTTCAAGCGCAAGGGTGTTGGCCTTTTGGTATGTTTGTATTGTTCTTAGCCACGATAGTAATGTGGCTTAGCTGGCTTGTCCTTTAATCCAAATGATGACCCATAAAATAGGTCAACAGCTATTGGATGAACTGTCATGCAATTTGGAACATCATTTTGATCTACAGTGCTGGGTGAACATTTTGTTTGTGCTGGGTGAACATTTTGTTTGCCATCAATGGAGCTCTTCAGCGTCAGAGATCCACCTTACAATCCTGATTATTAATATAATTAAAGTTTTTTGGGCTTCACGTAGTGGAATTCACAATTATTATACTGAAGCCTTTCGTTAACTTATGATATTTTTTTTAAGTAAACTTCTCTGTCAAGAATCCTTTTTATGTTCAACTCGTGATTAAAAACATATGTATGCTAAAGACGAACATCAAAAGTTTTTAAAAAGAGAAACGTGGAGGGCCAACTGAATGACCCTCCTCGATGCTCTCTTTCCGTGACCTTATGCCACCCAACGGAGCTGCATGCGGTTGCCGGGGGATACAAGAGGAAAAAGCTCCAATGGAAAGAACAGGTGAGCGAGATTCACTGTGGCAATACATGAAAAGACAATTAGACCGCTCAAACAATGAGGCCTTTGTAGCGCTGCCACCAGCTCTTCTTTTTTTTCCAAGCACATTTTGGCCTCCATGTGAAATAACAGTCGACGTCAGAGCAGAGGAGGGGTTTCCGTGCGGCGTCCCGGCAGGCTGAGTCTCGTGAAAAAGAGAAAGAAGGGCAGGCAGGTGCTGACAGAAGGCTAACGATAACACACGTCTAAGAGCGTTGAAATAATTACCGCCGAGTGAGACCTCCCTTTGACCCGTGTGAGTGTGGATCGCTGCTACCGCATTCTGAAAGACACATTTAAACGCAATTGAGAATTTACAGTCATGGAAATGGTTCAAAACATAACTTTGTGTTATCTTTATCTTTGAGGGAAAAAAAAGAAGGTATTTGATCTGTAGAACTGCCGAAGGAGGAAGTATCTATAAACTAAATTGTGCAACTTGTGCAAATAGTTTCCTTGTAAAGCAAACTAGATTCTGAGAACCTCGGAGGGGGAGAACAGCCAGCTGACATTAGCGTGTTTGGGAAAATGCTCGGCGCAATCACACGACGCACGTCTTATTTGCGGTAATGCGATTACTTGACAGAGACTAATGTGATTTATTCATAAAATGTCAATAGATTTGGGAGGGAAGGGGGGGGGGAGTATAAGCCTCTCATTTAGCTGTTTTTTAAGCTTATGCAAAGAGGAAGTGTCCACATGTCTATATACAGTGCAGCATGTGCGTTCGGTCTATTAAATACAGTATAGTAGGCCTCTTTGTAAAATCTCAATCCCCCCACCTGTTGTTCATATAAGCCCAGCGATACAGTCCAAAGCATCGGGAGCTGTTGTGGTGGAGAGATTTTCGTCAACATGCACTTTTTGGGCCTCCCTGCCAGTCTGACGGCTCCCCTGAGTTCCCAGCACTCACCGGGGAGGGAGACGTTATAATGGCCATGTGGGACAATTTTATTGTGGCTGTTAAAATCCCCCTTCATGCCCAATCCTACCAGCGGTGCTCCAGGCTCCCTACTGGGGTCAGGGACTGAGGGTCGGAAGCCTCTGGGGGAAACCCGGGACTGTACTCCTGTGGATCCAGCTGTACGGCGAAGGCCTGAGAGGGGACGTGAAAGTGGTATTCATCCAGTACCTTTCTGTAATAGCGCTTAGTCGTCACTTTATTTGAAGCTTGATTTTTTTAAAGTGTTGCGTGAGCATGTCTTGCATGCTGTGACACGCGTTTGAAGTGCCTATAATAACTATTTCCCCTCAAAAGCTGCCACTTTGCTAAATATGAAACAAAAAACAGTGAGTTCCAACTTTTCATTAAAACCGTAGCCTTTGGTGATTTTTCTTGGAGTTTAATAATCCGTCTTTAAAGTGATAATGGCCGATTAACATCCTAATCTATGTTTCAGGACCAAGTTTGCCAAAAGATTTTACAACAGTGTTTTTTCTCTCATTAGAGAGCCGCCTGTGTGCTCCATGCTGTGACCTGCCTGCTGGCATTCCCAGAAACAATAAAGCGCTTTAGGACATTTCATCATAACTGCTGCTTATCTTGTTGCCTTGCAGCCAGGCTTTTGGGAGGTAGTATTTACACTGGAACATACTTTCTGCTATGCTATCGCTTACGCTAACAAGGGGCTTAAGCTGTCTCTCTTCAATTCATAAAAACAGCACATAGTGCAGTGAGGGGATATTTTGACAGGGCTGCTACTCAAAGTGCTGCTGAGGTTTAACACCAAGGAGACTGTGTGTGCTAGTTGTCGACATTAATGCTGACACACACACACACACACACACACACACACACACACACACACACACACACACACACACACACACACACACACACACACACACACACACACACACTTTACAGGTTAAGCTAATCCGACATTAATGTGGTTTGCACTGTCAAACATGGGAAATATTGGTTTGAAAGTTAAACGGTAGCAAATGAAGGCGTTTGGACATTTCCGGGTAATGTGTAAAAAGTAAAAACACAATTTGATATTGTTTGGCATAAATAAGGATTGCAAGTTGTTATATACATTCATGTTAGAGCACTGAATATCCAGCTATCTCCTCCAGCCGGTTAGCTTAGCCGAGCACAACGATTGAAGATGGAGACACAGCTCGACTGGTTATGTCTGAAAGTAACAATACACTCATCAGATCTTCTGAAGCTTACTAACAAAAATGAAAGTAACAATACACTCATCAGTTTTTCTGTAGAAGTATCGGCA
The DNA here is from genome assembly GCA_036178185.1 of Liparis tanakae. NCBI lineage: Eukaryota > Metazoa > Chordata > Actinopteri > Perciformes > Liparidae > Liparis > Liparis tanakae. Next base: position 11,270,802 of record CM070106.1, read on the forward strand.
TGCATATTAGTACATACACATTAATGTACTTAAATTGTACTAAGTAGCCTATACTTCAAGTTGTTCCAATTTAGCACAAATAAATATAGTTCATATACTTCAAATAGTACTTAAATGCTATTTAAATACAATTTAAATATATTCAGTACAAAATAAGTTGTTTCAAAATAACATACTTTAAGTATACTTGTGAGTAGGGCTCCAAGTATACTCAAATATACTAAGCATATTTATTTTTCACCTGGGTGAAGCTTACTTATTAATAAGAAATGTTAATCGACATTTTGAGTTTTCTCATTTTTGTGTGAACACTTTTTAAAATATGTTGTTTATAGCAAGTCAGCTTGAATAGTTTTTTACACCAAGCAGTGAAGAAGACCACGAGGCTTTGAAGACCGTTTTGGTCGTGACCAAACCACGGAATTACAAATAGTCAAGAGAAAACGAGGCTGGAGCGCAGAACATCTTTGCTAGCGACACTATAAATAGTTTGAGCAGAAACAAAATCCAAGGACCGAGTTTTGAGGGAAAGGAACATTTGAACATGAAATCATTGACTTATGCTCTCAAATTGATCGACCATCAACTGTAAAAAAGCTACAGATGATTTGCAGCACACATGGGGTCACATTAAGAGCTTGCTTCAGGCTATTAATCGAAAAACAGTCTTTTGATTTGAGTTTCCAGAATCTGAAGGGCAAAAAACCCTGGAAGTGGCCTTGGGGAAGAATCAACCTCCTTCTCCCTACTGTTGTGAATGATGTCTGACACAGTTGGTATGGTGGTGCTGGTGGTGGTCATTTTTTCCTGTCAAGAAAACCATGATCTAATAGCTCACACATGTTGCTCATTCCTGTAGAGCGATGAGCCCCTAGATGATCGTCTGTGTTTTCCTTCTCTGCATCTTTGGGTTTCTTCTCTTCAAGACCCCGAGATACACCCCACATACTATACAAATGGTCCCCGGATAATAACCAATCATCCCACCAAATTGCATGCGATTCGGTTTAATACTTTTTTAGTTATACGAGTAACACGCATACAAATAAATAAATAAATACACGGCGATCAAAACATTACCTTCGCATTGAAAATGTGGACGGTAATGTTTTGATTGCCGTGTATTTATTTATTTGTATGCGTGTTACTCGTATAACTCAAAAAGTGGTGAAAACGACAACAAAATAAGACCCAATTTATTAGAAAACATAATAGTCCTTAAATGAAACTACCGTTAAATAAAAGCATGGGAAATGATCTTGATGGGAAATCACTTCGGTCGCCTCCGTAGTGAATCTGAAGCAAACTGTGATCATTTTGAATTTTCTTCTTTAAAACAGTTGCTGCACCACCTTTTGTTATTTATAAAAGCACACATTACAATCTGCATCTCAGGGCCAGTGGAATTACCTTCAGCAGGATCTACTTGGAAACAGACTGTCTTCCAGTGAACAGTAACATTTAACGGGTAAAAACAACCCTATTAATTACACATACTGAAACAGGATATTAGTTTTTAAGTTTAAAGTATGTGTAGCTCCAGGTGGTTTTCACTTTCTTCAGGAGTGTGATTGATGCGTTGCCATTGCCATCCGACAGCAGAGTGCCTGTGAGTAACCCTTGCCCCATCGAATCCAGTCTACTTCTCAACACCTGTGGTCTCAACACACATCTGTCACGCAGAGCAGAAGAACATTACGACTTTAGACTGCATGGTACCGCAATTTAAACCCCCGACTTCTTTTCCCCTTAAAGGAGCGTCGCCACAGTGTTAAATTCCTTCAGCGGCGGTGGAGATGTATCGGGAGATCGGTGGAACAACATCTTACCTTTGTGGTCCATTAATCACCCAGCAGCTGCAGCAGTTCAACACGTGACCCAACGCTCACCTCGGCATGTAGGTACGCCTTACAATGCCGCAAATCATATTCAGAGGATTCCCCGTTTTTTTTTTAACGATGTTATGTTAGTGAATATAATAATAATATATTGTTTGTGTCACAGAGCGCTGTAGGACCACCATATGGGATTATATACACTACCGTTAAAAAGTTTGGGGTCACCGAGAAAATGTTGTGTTTTCCATGAAAACTCACACTTTTATTAATTAAATGAAAACAAGATTAATACAAAATATAGTCAAGACATTGACAAGGTTAGAAATAATGATTTTCATTTAAATATTAATGTTGTTCTTCAAACTTGTCGCTCAAAGAAAAGAAAAGAAAATAGAGCTTCTCTCACCAGCATAACTGTTTTCAGCTGCGCTCACATAAAAAGGGTTTCAATGTCAAGGAATAATCTGTTTGTGGAAAATGCTAAATAAAAAGTTATAAAAAAAGAAAAAAGGGTTTCAAGGAGGTTCTAACACAATGCACCACTAGAACACTGGAGACGGGCCTCTATATCCCTCTGTAGAGACTTCATTAAAAAACAGAGAATACTCATTCACCACATTAACTATGTAGAGAGAGTATTTATGATTAATTTGATGTCATTTGCTTCGGAAAAAACTGTTCTTTTTTTTCTTTTTTCTAAGTGACCCCAAACTTTTGAATGGTAGTGTATGTCTCACAATATACTGTATACCTCTCACAACGTCCCCCTTGTAAAGGACCCTTCATGTGTATTGTATATATGTAAACATGGTTTCTGCTGCTACACTGAATTCCCCCCTGGGGATGAATAAAGTAATATCCTATCCTATCCTATACTAAGTGTCCCGATGTCACACGCCATCTGAATAAAAATGATTCTGCATTCTGTGTGGGGCTCTTTTATAAGTGGGACTATTTTGGGGAATATGCAGCACTGACGCAGAATACAAATGTAAATAATGGGGCCTTAAAATGGCGTGCAATTTGTTTTGCCCTAATCTTGATGCTCAATCTTGCAGCTCATTATTACACAGTGGGTCGAAGTGGGCTTGAGTTTTACTGCAACTTAAAGAAAGTTTCTTTATTAGAAAGTAATAACAGAGAAAAAAAGAAGAAAGAAAACACCTGCATGACTAAATACAACTTACAGTTAAATTGAGAATATATATAAAAAATATTTACATGCAATGTATTTTAAAAAGGCAACCCTATCGAAAAGAATCATATGACTTATTTATGTGAATACAAATTGGTTTTATGCGGGTTTACACATCCCTCCAGCCCGGAAACTGTAATATTTTCTGTATAATTGAAGAAGTAATGTGTTACACAGTTCATCAGCAAGACATAATCTCACACTTTCTGCGTGAACCTCCGGACACATTCGTTGCTCTTCTGCTGTGTGCCGATTCTTAATTCATAGGTCATTACTGTTTCTCAGCAACAGTCTGTTCTGCATCGTGAGCCGGCGGCCGGTATAAGAAAACGGTGCCAACTAATGAGACTGAATGCACAGTCGAGCATCACCTGGGGCCAGCCGAGTTAATCATCTCCATTCAGGGCAGCTGGATCTTTGTACACAGGCAATGGCCAATAAACTCTCCCCTGGAGGCATTTCCACTTTATCAATGTCTCTGGAAGCCGGTCTTGACTGAAAGGGAGTGTTTGTTGGTACTAGGAACACCTTATTAAACGCCCCTGGTCTTTGGCAGGGGGCAAAGTAATCCGGTGCCGGTGATGTCTGTCTGGCACTGTGCCGGATGAGATCATCTTCTGAACCCCCCCTCGCGTTGACCTGGCACACTGTCCGGGACCTTGTGACAACAGCCACTCAGTCCGGTTTGCACAGCCACGATATGGATCAACAACTCGCAAAGAAAATTACAAATTTGTTCTCTCTCCTCCTGCGGTGCGCCAGGCTGCTCTCGAGATGTGGACGGCTCTGCTCTTTCCCAAAGACTTTCCCCCCGTCGTACCCCTAATTATGAAGGAACTTTCCGTGCTCATAAACGCCAGTGCGACCATCAAAAGGAGGAATGCTCGGAAAACGGAGACGAAAGCTCCAGGAATCACAATCTTCAGGCAGACGGAAGCTTCACGGATTACTATTTACAGTGTCACCAGCCTGGGAAGCCAAGGAGGAGTGGAAAAATGAAATGAGTTCAGAGTTATGGAATATTTCAATGAATGTCTGGCCAGACCGCTGGTGGGTGGTGACTCAAAGCAACTGAGCGTTGGATACGATAAATTACAGCAACCATACATTTTCAGAATGGAGCTCTCTGGACCTCACAACAAAGCCTCCGGACACACACAGGAGGGTGTATAGGGGGAGGTTCTGAGGGTTGGTCTGGAGTCGAGTTGTGGATACAATACAGACTATGAGGGAAGCCAGCTTTCAGGCCAAAACATCAATGTTTGTAACAGTTCAGCTCCATACCTTCATTTGCTATTAGTTGTTGTTGTTGTTGTTCTTTTTTAACGGCGGTTGGCATCCATATAGTTGGTGCATTGCTATTAGTTGTTTTCATCCTGTCTCTAACTGTCATGTTATTCCAGATCCTGCTTCCCATCTCGTTAGTCCAACTCCCTTCACCTGCCTCTGATCACCTCGTTAGTCCCTCATTCCCTTCACCTGGTCCTCACGCCCTTCTCACCTACAGCCCATCCCCTCGTTAGTCCCTCACTATTTAGCTCCCTCACTTCTTCTTGTCCTCTGCCAGATTGTTCTGTGTTCTTCGTGACCAAACGCTCCAGTGTCACCAAGTGTATTTATCTGTTCCCGTCTGTTTTGTTCCTGCCAGAACTTTGAGTAAAGTTCATTATTTTCCAGTTCTGTCACCTGAGTCGTGCATTTGGGTCCACCCTAGTAGTCCTGTGACAATGTTGATGTCTTGCAGGTATCATGTGTACCATGCTCACCGTCTACGTTTAGCATGAGCTGAATCAGGGTTCTTGCAGCTGTCACTCCTCCCAGCTTGAGGCAAACAAACTTCTTCTGACACTAGAAAAACACCTTTACCTGACTCCTTTCTAATTTAAGCTGTGGCCATTGTGCACAATGGTCTAACTCATCAAAATACCAACATATACACCATTAAGATCCTTTATCAGAGGCCTCAGCAGTATGCATACCGTCTACATGCTGAAATGTCCCCTTGGTCTGGGTTATGTTAGTGAAACTGAAAGACATTTAAAGATTCACATATCTAAACACAATTCACAGACTTACGTTGGCCTTTTTTTTGGGTCATTCTTTTGAATGAAATCCAATCATTCTTGGGTTGATGACATCAACTCGCTGCTCTCCTTTTAGGCATAGTGCAATGTCTTCACACGGTTAAATGAACGAATCATGGTATGTTCTCTGTAACATTACATTTTAGCGATGCAGTACTTGTACTTTTTATACTTTATCTTTGTAACTTCAAGATGTGTGTCTTTCTGTTGCTGATGTGATTACGGGCTGTGGTACTTGCACACTGACAATAGCAACTCCCACTCTTGGATCCATTATATATAATTGATTGGGTATCCTGTACAGCCAACGGTCCAATTACAACGCAGCGTCGTCTGTTCAAGTTTCTGTTGGAGTTTGTTTGCTTTGAGTCTCGGTCCAATTTCAGACTAATGAAGAAACAGTGCTGTTGGTCAGTTGGGGCTATGCAAGGCGGCACATCAATCAGAGGGCTCGAGCCCCCTTTTACTATTGAATCTCATCAGCTTTGCAGGTATTTGGTCCAAAGCTGAATTTTTGGACAGATTGACCTGTTAAAAAGTTCACGGATCACTGAAGTGATTCATCGCGTGGGAAATATGAACAGCTGCTCCAAAGTCCATACAGTAGATGTCGAGGCATTTCATTGACAACCGCAAATGTCGAACCTCACAGCGCAGCTGCTGGTTGTGCTGGAGGAACCCAAATGTCTGGACACATTTTAGTGCCAAGTCCATGCCATAGTTATTGAGATATTCCAGTCAGGTGGTGGGACATCTGACCAACACACCCACATTGCCATGTCTGTAGCCACGTCATCAGCAAAGATGGTTTAATGTAATGGATTCAGACATTTCACAATGTAGATGGTAAACATGGAGTCCATCTACAACATTTATTGTTAGTTATTATGATTTATTTTGACCAAAGATTTGATTTCGATGATATTTTTTCAGGAACAATCCACTTGCATGTGTCACAAGAGAAAGAAAAAAGAAAAAAGTCTGAATTCTTCTACTGGCCTCTGAACAGCTTCATTCTGTGCAGATTAAACAGAGCTTTCCTACTTAAACACACTGCGATGGAGCAATGACTTTGGCCTTCAAAAATCTATGATAAATATACTTTTGGAAAATAAGAAACACAGCACCCATTGTGAGTGGAAGTGAAATGGTTGTTGCAGCCAAGCTAGGATAAAACAAATGTGGTGGTGGCGTTAGACTCAATAGTATATTTATAATGACAAATGGAAGCAGCACAACCTCATGTTTCCAGCTGGAATTTAGAATAGCTAAAAATATGGATGAGCCGATATCCACAATTCTGTGAGCTTCATAAACCTGTTAGAAAGCATGAATTGTGACAACTTCATCAGTGTCACATCGACTGTTCCTTTTAATTACCCGAGATGTTTAAAAGAAACTTGAGCAAAATAGTAAACAATGTATGCACATATTTAAATATTTAAATGAAGGGAATTCATATTTTGGAAAAGACACTTGTTCTGATACTGACCTTATAGGTCCTCATTTTATTCTGTGTAATGTCATTTGAAATTTTGAAATACACCTATTTTTAATCTTGTGAATTGGCTAGCTGCCTGTCCCATATGTAAAATATAAATGCTGGACATGTAATTTAAATATTACTTTTCATATGTGAGATCCTTATATTTAATGAAGACTGCTCTGCCCAAACCGCTTTATTGGATATTCTGTGTGTTTTTTGGCTTCTTCATAATCTGATTTTTTGCTCATATGTCTTCTGATATGATTCCTCTCCACACTCTCTCACACACCCACACACACCAGTCTGTTATTACCGGGACACCAGGCAGGCCTCCTAGCAAGCCGTTCCATATAAATAACAGTTTTTAGTTATTTAGATTTCGCCAAAGGTGTTTTTACTTTGACAGTTTATTGCTTTAACTTCCATTGTTGGTGAAGAGGAGTAAAATAATAATTGCTGAAATATGCAAAGAGATTATGTAACATCACAGCTGTTCCATCTGTTTAAATCATGAATTATACTAACATCCTTGTTGTCAATCACGGAAATTGGTATTCCAGAAGTGGATCTTTCCTGCACAGGGACACACGCTGAACTAAAGAAAAATAACACACCATATATCATGGCACAGGATCAGAGTGCGGCCTCTCAAATATGCACTTGACCTGACTTTAACATCTCACCGTTTCCGTCATTTTCCCAGTTCTCCTTCATTCTGCAGCCCTTTCATTAACATTCCTCGGATTCTTTGACGTGAGCCAAAGTTGGAAGTTGGAACGAACCCATCAGGCTGACATAAGGAGAGCGGAGTGACTTCCCGAGGCCAATACAGCCCTCCACTTCTCGCCACTTGACGCTTCACTTCCACCCGTGTTCTTTCTCTCGTCCTCTTGTCACCACCAGTTAACATAACTCAACTTTGAGGTATTACAGGTGGGAAAGGACTGCGAGACAGATGTGACCTCATCAGAAGGCAACGCTGTGCCATGGGGCTGGAAACGGTGGCAACAGGGGTGCTGGCTGTCACACTCCTTTTCTAGAAGAGGAAAATGACTAATGTAGAGCCACAGATTCATAGACTCTTAAATGTGTCTCCCTCTCTCGCAGCTGTAGAGACGATCCGGTGACATGATTTACAACAGAAGCGAGACTCTGGCTATGGATGACTGCGCTAGTCACGTTGCACAAACGTTATCATTTATTGCTCCCTTCTGCCCGTCTGCTAACTATTGCAAGGTGAAATGACTGACTGAAAAGATCAGTTTACCGTAATTATAAAAACACATATTTTCCCTTCTAGCTCCTATTGCTACGGTATGTAGATTGCTTTGCCAGGTTTTCAGATAACGCCCGCAGAGGTTTCCCCAAGACTGCAGGTTAATATCATTTTGTTTGCCGTGCTCAAAGCAAAAGATTATCCATAGTCCTCACTCTTAACACGCCTCATATTTTGCTGTCAGAAGATGACAGTCAGGCCAAAATAAAAAAAGACTGAAGTGTGTGTGTGTGTGTGTGTGTGTGTGTGTGTGTGAGTGAGTGCTGAGTGTGGAGAGGAATCATGTCAGAAGACATATAAGCACAAAATGAGATGGATTTCCAATCTGTATGAAATATGACATCCTCTACTCTTGGACACTTCATTCTGCTGAAGTCCAAATCTGTGGATCTGTGTAAGATCTCGGGAGAGTTTCTGGAAAGACATATTTCTGTTGAGTATTCCAAATAACTTAAATTCATAACAAAGTCTTTTCAACACCACAAAGAAAATTCTGCTCACCTCCGACATTGCGATTGCTTTTCTTATCCATAAGAAAATAGAAAAAAAGAGAGAATGCCTTTTTCTTGCAATAAAGTGAACTAACCATTCAGTATCGTTAGTCACGTGACCAAATATCACATCTTAATGCTTTCTGAAAACACTTTTTATAAAAATAGAGTTGAAGTAATATATAAATGTGTACCACCACCCAATATCACAGTGTGCCTAGTTTATAGCCACATTAAGAGTATTTAAGGTGTTTTTATTCGATACATCGGTTTGTTGTTTCCTTGACTCTGACCTGCAGAGAACACACATACTCTCTCTCTGCTACAGTGCATTTCTAAACATGTCAAATCACATTATCATCCATGTTAATTTGTGGCTTGAAGTGGGGCGGATGTTTTTCTCACACTTCTCGTGCGATGGCTTAGCTCAGAGGCTTTTCTGGTATTTTCCTTGATTAGGCACAGCTCGCTGGGAATGAGCCGAAACAGGAAGGTGGCATGTTGAGCAAAAACAGTAAAGATCCTCTGATTGGTATATCTGTTTCTCAACAGCGAGCCTAAAGACAGAAAGAAGGAAGGACAGCGTATATAGTCGAGAGAAAACATGGATGATAAAAACTGTTTGACTTGTGCCAAATACTCGTGTTTTAAACCCAACATTTTTTTTCATCTTCATGTTGCACACATGCATGAAATCCCATGCGCCAGCACATGAAATACCCACAAAAGACAGGCTTCTAGCCAAAGTCTTTTTTTTTTTTACTGCTTTGGCAGCGCCTGACAGGGATATGAGATACATTATGGTGGAAAATGCCTGGTCCTGGTTTCCTGAATTATTGCAGACCAAATACTAAGTGTCAGCTTCGATTTGGGTATTTACGTGAAAATTAAATGGGGTGTTCAGTCACTGGTGTTAAATTAGTGTGGAGAAACAGCATGAACAGCAGGCTCATGAAAAGGGGTTTTATTCTCACTGGGGATTGTGACTTTTAGCGGTATTAACAAGTTTGGGTGGTAACCTAATATAGAACAAAATATAATTGACATAACGTAACAGGCGCAAGCAGTTAATGTCTAGTGGGTCTTTTTCTTTAAAACATGATGCGTTACACATTTCTGGTTTATTCGACTAGCTGCTTTTTGCAATAATGGATCAGTTTTGTTGTTTGCGTGTTTGGTCTTCCTTGGGGAAAGATCCTGTGAACACCTGGCACAATTAGGAGGAAATACCACCATGACTCTAAAGTCAAAGACGAGCTGACAATGCATGATGTAATATGATCTGATAGGATCAAATTCACAAAACCACCTGTTTTTTTTATATTGTTTTGGTTGGGGTTTATTCGTCTTTGTTTGTATTGTTGATTTATTTAACTAAGATTTTTTATTTTATTTTATTTATGGGGAATTACTCCTCAAAGTTGTGCTGCCTAAACTTGTTGTTGTATGGGCCTGTTTGTTTATCTCACCTCTGAGCTCCATGCTCCATTCATACAATAGCCGGAGGCAGGGACATGTGATCTCTGACCTAAACTGTATCTGTTTCCACTTCTGCGTGACTGTACCAGGTTGTTCTAGGTTGTTGACTTTAAACCTGTTTTTAGATTCCAGCTAAATCCAAAACCCAAAATCTGGACATTTACAAGAGTGCAAAAAGACAATAACTAGTATCTCAAGCACTCATTTCCCCCTTATCAGAAAATGTACAATACCTGGAATGTAACAATACATCTCTAATTATGTTAGAACAAAAGAGTAGACAATACTTTTAGAAAGAGTGTTGGAGCAAGCAAAAGAAAGTGACGGTAAGTAGAGATGAGACTAAACAGGGTTCTTCTCAGCCTGCTGAGTGGATCAGGGTCCGTTACCCCCTGGGCAAGATTAGTGGTCTTGGGAAATGAGCACAAGTTGGTATTAGCACGGTGACACAGCTCCATCTCCTCTTCCCCGGCTCACACACAACACTGGCTGGATGGATAACACACACTTACTGTAGTATGTTTGAAATGCACTGTGATAGCTGACTTTTAATCTACAGGAAAATTATATATTTTCGCATTGCATCCCCATGTTATCTTTTGAGATTAGAAGAAAAAGATGAAACTCAGTTGCACTGCTTATTCCCGCTCGCTGCTAGCGGGTTAGCTATCAGGCTATTGCCAAATGTGGTGTTTCTCAATAAAATATAACATTAAATATTATCTTTGAATAACTCATAGTTAAACATGCAGTGCATATTAATGTAAATATATCATCACAAAGTATTAAAAAAGTGTTAGTAAAGCAAATGTGTGTTACTCCAAAAAAAGTTGTTTATTACCGATTAGCTCAAGCTAACGAGGAGATGTCAGATGGTTCGGACAGAAACTGCAGGTATAAACAGACGTTTTAAGCCAGCGCACACTGCGATTGTGTGTTTGTGGCCGTTAGATTAATTGTGCAAACACTCGACGAGCTCAAAGATCTGCGTGTGTGTTAGTAATCAGTTTGATGAGAGCGTTTAGAGTCTGAGTGTAAGATTGCTGACTGTTGACAGCTGTGCAAATACACGGCGTTGGATGGAAAATACAGCAGGTCGGTGCGCCTGTAATTTTTCGGAGAAAAATGATACAAATGTGTAGAGTCTCTATTCGTGGTGCTTTATGTGGGGCTGCTCAGTAATACTTGTTGAATCCTGTATTGACACATGCGTTAGGAGTACAGCTTTGCCTGTGTACACTGCATTCATCTCATACGAGTTTTGACATCACACCTCTGGCCCGTGGCCAGTGTGCCGTATACACGCTCATGTTACAAATGTAACAGGAGAATCTGTCTACACAAAACATTACTAACATCTTGACGTATTTCAAATTGTAGAAACATTTCAGCAATAACAAATCTCTTCATTATTTGCATTAGTGTTTTTTTTAAGGGAAGTGTTGGTTTGATGAACCTCAGGTTTATTTTTCCAAACAATTGATAAAGTCAGAGGTGCAGCCAAACATTGTTCTTCTTCTTTGTTGGTAACCAGTAAGCAGCCTTTCTGCTCGAGTACAATATACTCAACTATGACATGAGAGGGAAACAAAGGCTGCAACTTCCCAGTAGAGCCAGAAAGATGCTCCTCAATTCTGGAGAATAGTAATCAAATATAAACTCTGTGGTTGAGTCAGAAAGATCTTTCCATCTAATCATGTCTAAAGTTAAACAATTGATACAAAATCTGAGGTGAAGCCTGTGTCAACGATTTATTTTCTTAATTTTTTAAAATATCCAGTAAGCAGCCTTTCTGCTTAAGTATACAATATACTCAACTATGACATGAGAGGGAAACAAAAGCTGCAAATTCCCAGCAGAGCCAGAAAGATGCTCATCATTTCTGGAGAAGTCGCCAAATATGTGGCCGAGTCAGAAAAGGTCTTTCCATCTCATCCCGTGTAAAGCAGAAGGCCCCTTCGGTTTGGAGAAGTGAAGCTGATGTGAAAGTGCCTTCAACGTGCATTCTTTCTGATTACCAGCAGGGGGCGACTCTTCTGGTTGTCATACAAGTCTGGTAACTATCGAAGCCAATGAGAAATGTCTCTACTTCTCACTGTATGTATTCCCTCGGTAAACACTGTAAATCACAGCTGACTGTGATTCTACTACAACAGCGTAATGTTCATTTAGTAAATGATGGTTTCGTCGTAATTAGACGATGCTGCAGGTTACACTTTAGGCCTTTGCTACCTCGTGATTGACAGTTTGCCACCATGTCATTGTCCTTTCTGGGGGTGTCCATGTTTTCTTCTTCAAACTGTTGAAAGATAGCATTATATATACATATATGGTGTTTGTTTGTACTTAACTCCACCGTCTTTGTCCTGGTTGCAAAACAACCCGAATGGCGATGGCCAAAACAATACTGGTGACAAAAGAACAATAAGTATCCTGTTTTATCAGCCCTGCTAGATTCATGGCTCTAAGGTTGGCCACGCTTGTCGAGAGGAACCATCTCAAAATGTCTTGGACTGATTATCATGACAATTTGCGTGATCTAGGAAAAGGACTCCCAGATAGCTCTGTCATCTGTTCAATACTTTGACTTTGACCAAATAATTGACCTGCACAACTAATGATGGCTTACTGGCAACTGTTAACACGTCAACACGATGGAAAACATTGTTAAATATTATACCTGCTAAACGTCCCCATCCGACATTGTTTTATTGAGCTTGTCCGCATGTTGACGTTAGCAGAGGAACGTCTGTCTGAGCAGCAGCCTCAACATTCTTGTTTCTACCTGCCGCATATATGTGTGCATGTGTTCATGTGATGTACACACTGCTCCTCTCACACACACACACACACACACAGTAGAGTTGTCTCGTGCCCTTACAGCAAACACGTGGATCCTATGTGCACCTCTTTGACACCCCGTATAGTGGAAGTACAAACACACGCAGTATTTTTAGCTTGCGCAATATGGACGTTGGGAGGAGGGAGCATAAGAGGGCCATGCATGGTGTGGAGAAGAGTGCTGCTCTTCACCAGCTTTTGACACTAAATGTTTGAGGGGGGGGGGGGGCAGCTGTTGTGAGTATCATCAAGGAGTGTGTTGTTGCCTTGAACTGGAAGGTCCTTGTCCCTGCGCCCGCGGATATACATCCTCCGCTCGCAGCGCGTGTCGATGTAGCGCCGTCAGTGTGAGGAGAAATGCACGGAGGAGGTCAAATAGGCAGCTGGCAAAGAACCGCAGAGTTTGTTCACAGGCAGCCTACAGAAAAGATTCCACCTCAGCGACCGTATGTAATTAACTGTTTTAGGTAGGTAGCAATAAAACTGTATTTTGTCCATCGCTCTTGAATCCCGGCCTCCGGCCACTGAGACCGTCTCTATCATGTGGGCTTGACCCAGAGGTTGCCAATTTGTGTCTTTGTGTCTTTGTCTGCCGCTCAAGTACAGGCATGTGGTTTTGGTGAGGAAAAAGAGTTGTGGAGGCAGCATGGGGAGGGGGGAGGAGAGACAGGACAAAGAAGAGGAGGAGAGGATGATGTATTTCAGCCTTAACAAGCCATAAACAGAGCTGAGGTGAAGAGTGCATGCCAGCTGGGGGAAGGACGTGTATATAATTTGAAAGTTCAGAAGAATAGAAATATGCTACAATCGAGCTCTGGCCGCAACATGGCGATAAACAAAACGCTCTCCTGCTTTCATATTACAGCTGGGTTTTTGTACGTCCATGAACAAAAAAGAGATTGAGATACTTAACTTGGGTAATTGACCAGTGCATGATTTTCATTTGTTTACTCCTTTCATTTCATGGACTTTTTGCTTGTTTGAAGTGACATCCATCACCAAAGCTCGTCTGAGGCCGCTTCACCCTGGTACCACGGTCATTTCACAGTCTGTCATTGTTCCCTTCCTCGCTGCCATCCCCGCAAGACCAAATAAAGTCAGCCAATTTCTGGTTTCTGATGTCATCTCCACCATATAAATGATTGCCCTATAATTAGCCCCGTTGTGCTCTGTGATTGGAGCGGCTGGTCTAATCGGCCCTCGTTGACTTCTTTGGGACCTATGGCAGAAAAAGATGAAGGAACATATGGCATCCTTTTAAGTCTCTCTCTCTCTCTCTCTCTCTCTCTCTCTCTCTCTCTCTCTCTCTCTCTCTCTCTCTCTCTCTCTCTCTCTCTCTCTCTCTCTCTCTCTCTCTCTCTCTCTCTCTCTCTCTCTCTCTCTCTCTCTCTCTCTCTCTCTCTCTCTCTCTCTCTCTCTCTCTCTCTCTCTCTCTCTCTCTCTCTCTCTCTCTCTCTCTCTCTCTCTCTCTCTCTCTCTCCATTTTTCAGGAACCTGCTCAGGTGCAGCCCATTGCGTGTTTAGACATTTTAGGTCTTGAATTTCTTATTTTTATAGTATATTCGCACCATTACTACAGTGTTAATGTCTATAGCTGTTATAGAATATGCCACAGCCAAACACATAATAATATTTACTTCCCTTTTAACACTTCCTGTTTCCCTTTCAAAATCAAAGCCCACCAGCATTTTTCTTTGGATGGAAGCCATTTAGGAAGATACGCATTTACAGTTTAATAAGAAGAACAAAGTCGGATCTTTTTAAACGTAAAACTGCAACTTGTTGTTTCACTGCCCTGTAATGCTCCCATTATGTGATCAGAAGACACCAATTTAAGCACGCAAGGAAACATTGCCCATTTTGAGCTGCTGAAATGGCTGAATTTGGATGTGGTTAGTGTTGAATAATGCATTTTATTTTAAATTTGGACCTTCTTCAGAGAGTATTACTTTGATTGCCTTCAATTACTCTCTCACATATATCCACAGGGGAGCCCAAATAAAACACAATAGGGCTTACCACAACATTCTGCACTGTCATTCAACTCTGTCTGCTAACCATAGCTGTCCTGATAAACACAGCCTCATTATGCAGAGTGCATGGAGTGAGCGACCCGAGAGGTCAAGAGTCTCTCGAAGACCCAGATCACGGGCCTGGACCGGACCCGTCACTGCTGTGTTCATCCAACACACCAACTGTCAGCCTGCATAACACCAAGAGCAACAATCTGAGGCTGAATACAACACCTTTTTTGGGGGTATTTTATAAAGATGGATGCTATTCATCTTCCCTAAGGGGATCATGTGTCACTTGTATGTGTGGGTCAAAGACACACAGACCCAGGAAACCAAATAATTATTACCTTAGTGATATTTTTTACAAGTAAGCTGACTGCTTCTCCTCCTTACTTGTATCAATTAAGTGAAGACTGGTGCATTCCTGTCTAACAGGGTCATCTCTTGTACTCTGGCAGTTCACGCCCTTCTGGTTGTTTTACATACACATTCCTGATGACAATAACTTTAAAAGTAGTTTAACATTTTTTTGCATTGTACTCCCAACATTGTTGGTCTAAGGCGGATCCAAATTGATGCAGCAGAACTTGCTATTACTATTACTATTTCGTTAATGTATTGCTTTCTAATCCTGGTGCATATTTTACCCACAATGCATTTTGACCGCAGTTTGGGTAGAGATTTAAAGGTGTTAAGCTGGCGGTGGCTAATTGAGCCATAAGTTACTAGCCGGCAGCAGCGATTAGGAGCCAATACAGACGTCTGGTTATTTTAACGTCACACTTCCAGATATTCTTAGTGTTATAACTTGTGGTCTTCAGCCCCAACTGACACTACCTGGCAACATGCAATAAAATTGATTGTCGATATTTTATTAGCCTTTTATAAACTGTCTTGGGACCAGTCTAAATTATTAACGAGGTAAAGCTGGACGGGAACCCTCAAACCCTCAGGGCCCACAGACGATCTAAGTTAACGCTTATTGTTATGGCTATTTGATTAATTGTACATTTGTTTGGCAATATTGACCACTAAGTTAAGTTTTCCTAACATCATCATTTGTTCATGGTGCATATTCTTGTTTAAATCTTAAATAATGAAAGTGTTGTTATTTGATGGGGATACAATGTACAGTAGACATACCATAAAGAAAACCTTACCGTTAATGAAATTATATATATATATATATATATATATATATATATATATATATATATATATATATATATAGTTGTCTTTTTTTCTTTTCTTGCAATTTATGATTTAAAGTGATTTATTTTCATCCCAATGTCAAAAGAAACATCTGCCTGAGAGTTTCCTCTTGAAAGATATATAAGAAGACATTCTTGTTCTTTGCCAGCTCCAGGTTATAGAAACCACCTGTCACTGAGGCTTGTTAAAAGAGAAGGCCCAGGAGGGGATGAGACTGTTTCGCTCCTGGATTTACCTCCGAGGCCTAATAAGTGTAATCCAGCCTTAATTTTCACATTCCACAGGATCCTTCTTCTTTCTGAAGGGCAGTAAAGGAACAGACCTACCTGAGGGCTGATGCATGCCGGGTACAACAAATGTGACTGGTGCATATGAGTTTTCCATCCCCCCCTCATCCTCCTGTGGGCTTCTCCAGGCATACAGTGTATTTTCTTTTTGATGTGACATCACTGTCCCCTGCTGGTGCTGTTTTTCAAAATGTTAAAAGATGAAAGAAAGACGTTGAGGAACCATTAGGTGGCAGCAGTGCAGTATTGCATGGAGTTTCCAGGGCGTACACCTCTTTACCTCTAGTTATCTCGTGGATGAGTCACTTGAAATCGTCCACAGACCCACAAAGAAATATCGCTGGAAGGGATCACCGATGTTTTGAAGAAAAAAAAGCCCACGCATCACCTTGCTCCTTCAAGCGCTCTGCAATGTGTCTGTGACGGTGGAGATTTGCCGTTTGTCCTCGAGTTAAACAACCATACCAATAAATCATGCGGTCCTTCCAGTCTATTAACTTGCATGATTACATTTTTTGCTTCGTGACTTCTTTGAAGAGGGACAGTCCGCCTGCTGTGCAGAGTCGGGGACCACTGGATGAACAAAATGTATTCTCATGCTAGAAATAGCCGGTCTCGAGCCTCGCGCCTGTCCCTCGGGTCTCTGTGTAATATGAGGTCATTCACATGAATACGCTTCTAATAGCTTTCAAATGTCCATACTGATGACTTCCCTCTCTGTCCCATCACACATTTCACTTGGGCTGGTGAGATCGCCAGCTCCTTCAAAAAAAGCCATTTGCTCTAATGAAAACAGATTATAGATATGGGCGATGCAATTGGTCGTGCATTTCGATCACAGAAGTGTCGGGCTTGTTTAGCATATTTCTTTGATTTTCAAGTGAGTGAGAGATGAAATCTGAGTCCAGGGCCTCGTCTACCTCAGATCCGTACGTTTGAACGCTGAAGCAGCCGTTTGCTCTCGTGTCATCGGCAGATGGATGCCCGGCAGGAAGATACACGCAGACTAAATTCCCAAAGAAGGCGCTTGTTGTTCCCCTCAATTCTTTGAATCATGACTCAACAAATTGTCAGGATTACACAGATGAGCGTTTTATTTTTGTGGGACTGCTTTGGCAGACGTACAGCACATCCCGTCTTAACTCACATGAAATCCTCTTATAATTTGAGGTGAAACAAACTAAATTGACTCGTCGATGTATCCGCAGCTTCCATTCGCTCTCCTGACTGAAACTCAATAACACTGAGGGGAAACGGGAAAGGCTGATTAGCTCCGAGAGGGACTCTGGACCCAGGAGACCCACCTTCAGCCTTCTCTTTTACACACTCTCCATCCAAAACAAACGATCTAATTAGCGTCCATGTTGTTGCCACTCCTCTCACCTGCACCGTGACTGAGCCACACACACCAACTCTAATGTGAGCATCCTCATCTGACGCGACCTTTGGTGGTGAACCAGGGGTCAGGACTGGCCTGTGTGGTCATATTTAGGATTCCACAGTTTGAGGTTTACTCAACAGAGAGACCCTTCAATATTAAAAAAATAAATAAATCGACGTTTGGCAGATGTTTGTGTGAGCTTCTGTTTGTTTGGGCACACCCGCCCCGCTGTACCAGGCTCGGGGGTTTGATGCCAGGATTCCCGAGGTGGCTGGCGACTGGAAGGGAGCACAGTTTTAAAGAGGGGATTTTGGAAATGAGCAAAAAAGCATTAAGACTTAAAATTGAAAGCCTGCTCTTGGCACCAATAAGGATACACATTACCAAAAGTTAGATTGTCAGGTTCTTGTGACGGGGTGAGGCTCAGGCGCAGAGAGACAGGCTGGGACACGGACAGGACGACGGCAAAAGGACACGGAACTATAACCGACAATCCAACAGCAGACAAGGGAAAGACTGACACCATATATAGAGGGGGAAACACAGGTGTACGACATCAGACAGTAACGAGACAAGAGTGGCCGAGGGACAAGAGTGGCCGAGGGCAGGTGCAGGTAATTAAACAATTAAGACAGAAGACACACAGGAGACATAGAAGACACGGAACACAGGAGAAACAGAAACGGGGTGTTACAACATTGTCTTTCCACTGTAATAAAGACAATGCCAATGAAGCAAATTTAAATATTTGTCAAATACATTTTAATATCAAGTTATACAAATAAAAAGCCGCTATTTGTAACTTCAAATAGCAGACACCCCATGGACACAGACATGTCCCTCCTACAATACACAAGAGCAAGACACCCAGAATGAAAGATACACACAAATGATCACATGTTGTATCTCTATGTAGTTGTTATGTATCTTTGTAGTTGGTTGTTGTCTCTTTGTTGTTGTTGTTGTTGTTGTTGTTTTGAGTTACTTTGGCTGTTTTTTGCATCTCTTCGTGTCTCCGTAGAAGTCTCTTCGTACAGACGTTCTGGTCCAGCCAAGCACACCCTCAGCTCCCGCTTCGCCTCCATTTACCATCTGCTGAGCCGATGACTGATGTCACACTGCCTCGGCTTGATGACTCAGTCAGGCCGACTCGCTTTAGATTTCCTCTGTTTGTCGGATGACGCAGCCGTAAAAATACACTGGGGGAGAGAAAGCGGTTCAATGGTGTGATGAATATTTCAGAGATTCTGATATTCAGACAACACGGGGATTACCTTTGGTAATTCAAAACATGTCTACTTCTAAGAGGATGTTCACTTCAAGAGCCTTCAGCAAAGAGACAGACATCACTCGTATCACTCAGAGAGTTAGACTTCAGATCTAAAGATCTTAAAAAGCAGGATAGTGCAGCAGTAATGTTGCTTTTGGCTCGACATCCAACGCAAATCAAAATGAATTATGCAAAAAATTTACCGATAAAACACAAGTGAGCACAGGTAGATCACCTGTCTGTTCCAACAAGGAAGACGATTATTGTTGCTGTGATTATTTGTACATAGTATAAGGCTACTAACTGATTATTAATGTATATGTCCAGTTTGAAGGCCTAACCTTTTAGTATTCCTGTAAAATTCACAGAAAAAATTGCCTATCCAGGCATTCCCACAGCAAATTGAAACCATTTGTAGTAAAGGCATGGTTTGGGCCTCTTTTGAAAGTAAACACTCTGAAGTCCCCCCCCCCCCCCCTCCCCCCCTCTAACAGTCAGAGTCACATTAAGTGCTGCTGACATTGAGTAATATAAGTTGGAACGCACATAAGTAGAAGGTTTTATATTTTTCTGCCTGGATATTCTAGTGAAATAGATGCCTACAGATGATTGATATGCCGTGTTTGACCCTTTTTGCTCAAGAAAGTTATCAGCTGTTTGTTGTCTGCCGTGACGCACAGCAAAATGCTTCGAGGGTTTCTAAACATCCTCTTCCCTTATTGGTGCTCTCGCAGGTATTCGATTTGCTTCGCTGCGTTCAAGTGATGGCGATGTCCAGCGTTAGTTCAAACCACCACTTCGCCTCACGGCAGTTCATTTACAGACAGTTTACCACTTTTTGAGAATCCTCTGTCTACACATTCCCCTAATTTTCCTGTGTCTTATGTGTCAGTAAACCCATCCCCTGATACGCAGCTTGTTATGATAATGTATCCTCAGGCAACTCCAGCGATGTGCATCTTTGAATATTTTCATGAAAGCGTCTGAGGACAAGGCGACAGTGGGCCAGCCACTCTTTGAAAGGTTATTACGAAATAGCGTAGTGTCACCATGTGCAGCTGTAGAATTATGTAATCATTCCATTTGGAATTTAAAGGGGAAATTATCCGAGTGAGAGAAGCAAGAGAAGTGGGCGACGCAAGATGAGTTGACAATGAAATTGTCTCACGACTGGTGCATTCAATGTAGGGGAAATTGCTCTGGATTTCACAGTCTGTACTGTGCTGTAAGTGACATAATTTGATAGGAAGGTAATACCAATACGTTGCATTTTATTTAATTTTTCTATGCTTTTGAACTTTATTTGCAGCACATGTTTTTCTCTCCGGTCTCTAACTGTTTTTCATGTTTCAGTTGGCAAACCCAAGAGCCAAAGAAGTCTTTGATATCATGTCAGAGCGCAGTGGGGTTTATATTCCTGCAGAGCAGCAGGGACATTGTAGTGGAAGGAGCAGCCCTCTGGCCATAATAAATTCTCCCGAGAGAGTAAAAAAAAAGAACTTCTTCCAACTTCACATCTTTATAGCAGCAGCTTTACACCTGTAGGAGTGCTGAGGATAATATAGCATGATATTTGTAAAGATATTAATATTTAAGGTTGTATTGAGAGACTAAAGCAGTTTTGATTGAGAAGTTTTTGCAGTATGTTATCTTTTTAATTTTCCCCTTATTTAGTGACCCGACAGGCATCAATAGTCATTACTGGTGACGGTGCATCGCTGCAGGTTGGGTGGGTTTAAATCATGAAAACCCACTGCAGCGTTACTAAAATGAGCCCAGTATTGTCAGTTGATTTTTTTATGTAGAACAAATAATGACTTATCTCTGCTGACACCCCGGGGCAAATAGTCAGCGCAATCAAGGTGTCACAGAACACTTAGACTCTTATTCGTGACGTTAACTAGATTCATGTTTATTCCTCACTTTGTCCGTGGCGGCTTGCAGAGCACTGGCAGCTCCCTTTTTACAAATGAGGATCCAACGGCAAGCAGTCGTGAAGTTATTCGATCATAATGATGCGTGTCTCGAACACGTCAGGAGTAAATGGGGTCGGTACTAAATTAATTCCTCTTTTTCATTTCTATAAGGGAGGGTTGGAGAGACTTGATTTGACCTCTTTAAACATTTAGTTTGAAAAAAAAAGTGTGTGGGGGGGGGGGGGGGGGTGGGGGGGCTCGACGTCTCATTACAGAAATATTGATTGATTGGAGCGCTTGACAGATTATCTCACAGCTTTTGAAACTCCCTCTCTTATAGAAGCAGTTTTCTTTCATCTTTCATGCAGCGATACTTTACCCAAGAGACGCTCCACGCCGGGTCCGTCTATAAAGGCTGTAACAGAACATGGCCGTCACACTTGCGTCACATCCTTGTTTACGAGTCGCAAGCGGATTCACGTTTTAATAAAGTGAAAAAAATAAATAATTCACAAGGTTCTTTTCATTAATTTTGAAAAGCTCACAGCGGTGAAAGTTTCAAAGAGAACGTCTTCTTGCTCACCGAGGTAACGTTTGGCCTCTTTGGTTTACTATTTTCATTATAAAAACACAGAATATTTTAAACACTTCTGTATTACACTGCACACACATTAAATACAAACATGCAACTTATGCTGTGGGATTGAAAATACAACATACTCATAATAATAAAAGATAATACACTTGAATTATCTAAACATAAAGCACCCGCACATGAATCGTCCTGGTGATCGGTGCATCTGGCCGATGCCCTCGAATTTGCATCACAGGTCTTTTTGTGTTATTCGTTGCCGATTATAAAAAAAATTAACTGTCGGCATCCTTATCCTTTACTGCTAGGGAGACTTTGAAAATAATTTAAATACAGGTTTAATTGCTTTTGAGATGATACACTGGAGAAGGGGAATAAGTTAGTGGGAGGTGTCATGCGATGCACTCTGGAAAAGCCTTGAAAAAAGAAGATGTGGGGGGGGGGGACTGTTACTCCACACTGACAGACAGTACACTTTATCCAAGCTCCTCTCCAAAGCCAGCCGGAAGAGTAGAATGGACGGGGATGAGGGCGGACGGCCGAGGACTCGTGAGATGACTCACAGGGGAAACAAAAGGCGACGATGCAGAGCTCCGAGGGATTTGGAAAAGTCTTTGGCAGCAGCCTTTTCTGTTCCCTCTCCAAAAGGCTCATCGGCCAAGATCCACCACAATTCACATATTCTAGAAACCCTATTGATCTCATTCCTCATGCTGATGTTTTAAATGAACGTATTTTCATATTAACATGTTTGAGATACACTACCGTTCAAAACTCACACTTTTATTTATTAAATGAATACAAGATGAATACAAAATATAGTCAAGACATTGACAAGGTTAGAAATAATGATTTTCTTTTGAAATATTAATGTTGTTCTTAAAACTTGTCGCTCAAAGGAAGGCCAGTTTTAGAGCTTCTCTCAGCAGCATAACTGTTTTCAGCTGCACCCACATAAAAAGGGTTTCAATGTCAAGGAATAATCTGTTTGTGGAAAATGTTAAATAAAAAGTTATAAAACAAACTTAAAAAAGGGTTTCAAGGGGGTTCTACCCCTCTGCTAGTGCTTTTTGACCCCAAACTTTTGAACGGTAGTGTAGATTCAATGTGTGAGAACCAGTCTGACGTTATGCTAGGCGAGCCAGAGTTTTAATTAATCCGTATGTGTTTGACCGCCGCCCATAAGACACATGGCGCCCCCCTCCTGTGACATGGTGTGCTTTTGTTTGAAATCAATTAATTTTGGTAGATGAAGCAGACGGTTCTTTGGTCCCAACTGACCCTTGTGGTTTTCTTTTTTTTTAATTACTCTGCAGTCCAGTCCGAAGCATCCGGTAGCTGCACTGTAAATACGTCTCGACTTGAAAGATAGTTGAAGGCAGACGGCCGGCCGATATCCTGGAAGGTCGCCTGGAGTCGATGTGGTCATTCAACCGGCGGCGCTCGGACTCACTCCATGGGTGTAGGGGGCCGCCCCCCCCCCCCCCCCCGATTGTAATGTGGTGCCTGCCGATGAATGATGGAGACTCTCCTCAGGCTGTCACTCACCGAGTGTGTTCAGCGTCTTCTGCTTTGAAAGCTGATTTGTTTTTTCAATTAAAGGCCGAGAGACTACTTAAAGAACCGTCTGATCCTCGAGAAAAAGAAGAGACATTTAAGTGACATTTGGAGCTGACATTTAATAGTTGTTCATTTTGCATGCTTCATTATATGGAGGAGGCTTTGTTGTGAAGTTAGACCCCGAGTCATTTTCCTCTGAGCTCGTATCGAGCCCAGGCCGTTGCCATGGCCACTGGCTGTGACCAGCAGGTTAGACACTCAACCCAAAGTAAACATTAGCTGGATGTTTTATTTTTTTTGCACTCCACTTTGCGAGCTTTGCAAAGCATTTTATTCGGCAACGCTTGCTACTGATCACTGATTAGACACATTTATGTAGCTTTGGCCATTACTGGGAGTGTGGTTATGATTGGGGCTTTCATGATAACAACTATTACTGAGGCTTTTATGATTAGCAAGGCTGCAACACATCTTGTTGACTGTGTGGGGCTGTGCAGATGCTGTGGATGGAAGCGTTTGATTTGAGCACCTGTGGAGTATTGGTAACATATGATAGAAGAAACAAGTTCACATACTGGCAGGGGGGTCTGGACTTAACAGTCCATGTTAGGGGCTGAGTGACCCGGCCAGTCGGAAACACAGCCGACATTACAGCTGCAGCTAGAGACGCAGCCATAGTATGGCTTTCTGGTGTCAATTATCTTTCATATGGCATTTTCTGCTCTATTATCTGAGTTCCCCCACTGGGGATTAATAACATTTTCTAATCTAATATTCTATATTTTTTACTTTTACAATATCTCCAATGATTCTAAACATATAAATCATAGTGACCCTCCAGGAGGATGTTACAATAATATAGATGATAGCCACCGGTCTTATTTATTTCGTATTTGGTATCCGAGAATTCATATTTTTTCCCCGATCATTTGGTCGTGGCAGACTGGTTTAAATACTACAATATTCATGAGCTGTCGCTGCACTGGGTGTGCAGCTGTAATTGGTGCTCCACTTCCTCCATTTCTATCAGCATGTGCAAAGTCCAATGGATATCATATTCTGTGATACCTGTTTATTAATGCTCTTGTAGTAATTTATTCCCCCCCTTTCTACTTAAATTATTTATTATGCACATGTAGCTTTTTAATAAACTCAAATACATGTTTAAAAACATATAGCATAAACAATAGTTTGTGGATCAAGGAAGAGCCTTAATGGATCATATAATGGTAACATACCAAAAATATTTTTTAAACCTTCAACGGGCTGACTCGACTATGGAAGATGGAAGTCATGGATACCCTGAGAAGGCAATAACAACTCACCAGTTCTGTCTGGAGCTGCTATTATTTTAGCATCAGACGAGTGATGGTGATGGTGGCAGTCAGGAACATGAAATAGATGCGATTAAAAATCCACTTCATTTTAAAACTGCCATCTCAAGCAACTGATATGACAAAAATGATTCATACAACAGTTGTATACCTCCATGTTATGCTTTAGTTAATTTAATTTGACAAAAAGTGACTTGGGGAAGATTGTGCTCATGTTTGGGGGAGAGACAAACAACAAAAAATATACTCCTCTAATGTTGGCAGTAAATCGGAAACCAAAATCGTATTTACTTCTTGTCGGCTACAGTAATTATGCTTTAATTCTTGACTCTCCAGGTAAAGTAAATGTCACAAATCATTTACCTTCTGCAGGGTTCACCCAATTAACTGTAAGATGTTTTATAACCCTTTTAATAGCACAAAGAATACCATTTAATATCTCTTTCACGGCTATACTGGGCATCGGAAAGTATGACACTATGGATTATCTGGCCCAGGATGATTTAATATTATATATTATAATCAACCATGATGTAATACATTGACTCAACTTGACCTGCACCCGAATATGCGGCAGAAGGAAAAATAATGATTAAAAAAATTAATTTAAGTTCTGACTAAAATCAATGCTTGCCCACTGAGTTTCTACAGGTGTGATGGAGCCGGCTAAATCCACAAAAAGAGTGAACAGCCTCCTGCAGCACAATCCCACCTTCAAAATAAAGGTGTAAGACATCTTCTGATGGCTTGCAATCCCACAGTGGCAAACATGAGAACTTGCATTGCTCCCCCCCCCCCCCCCCCGAGTAAACTAAATAAATTGCCTGCAGGTATGAGAGGAGATTACAACCCCAAAATACGGTACGTCTTTTTTTTCGTTTAGCCTCCTGTGACCTGGTTCCTCTCGGGTGTATTACAGAACCAGTGAGCTGAATGCACAAGATGAAGTCTGTGAGAGAAAAGAGAAAAAAATGCTGACACTGCAGAGGGAAAATAATGAAACTTTAAAGAAGAAGTCCACCCAGTCGCAGGAGCGCTGCCTGTTCTCAGTTTTCTGCAGCTTTAAAGCGAAACTATGTAACTTTTCCCCTGTAGCGCCCCCTTCAGGTATTTAACGTTTATCAGATGTCGTAAAATCTCTGGCTCTCGAGCCATATATGGCTCTTCCGGCTAGTGAGCTCACAGCTGATCGAGGCTCGCTGCCTCGATCAGCCGCGGCCGGTGTTCTCCACAGCAGCATGTCATTCTGTCTGTACGCGTCGCGTAGCGGAGCAAATAAAAAGTCACCTGCGAGCGTGGACTGGAACTATATGACGTTGCGTAATCACTGACAGAAAGCAAGTTGAAGTACTTCCGGCCGGTCTCAACCGGAAGTACCGGGCGGCTCCCAACATCTTACTTTCAGCAGTTTTCTGGTCACAGACCCCCGATGGCAGTGGCGGAGGAGCAAATCAACATATTAAAAGTCATTGTAGCGGCACAATTTTTTTCAAGCTGTTATTTTAAGGTGGAAAAGTTACATAGTGGGGCTTTAAAGTTACGGGAACCACACCTCACACTGCTCTGCCTCTAGTCTCCTCATTCCACGTCATGATGATTATAACAAGAGCAAATCAAACGTGGTGATGTTCCAGGGGAAGCAATAACAACCCAGAGAAACAGCCGGGGACTTGGCTAGTCAACGTGAGATTTCCAATTAAGCCCCATAGGTCTGCATAAATTAGCATCCAGGCCTCAGCTGCTCCAACTGCTGTCGGAGAAGACATCTTGAACTACCTGCTGCAGGAAAGGGAAAGAATAAGATGTCTAATTGCACCTTGTAAATGACTTTTTCTTCTCTTCGACAGTCAGTGACGATGCAGTTCCCCCCTCGCGTGGAGACGTTTTATTTTGTATGTTTTGCATCTTTTCAGTATTTATTTGGTGCAATAAAAAACAAACACTGCTGTTTCCATTAAACTGCGGTTCAAGATCAACATGAGTATCTGACGTTTGGGAAAAACAAATATGAATCGTGACACTTTTCCATCACTTTCTTTGGCTTCATGCTGGGGGGTGGATGTGAGAAGAAGTGCATTCAGCTCCAGTAACTCTTACATGGCTAATGGATTTGTCTTTTAAAGTGGTTCATTAATTTATGCCGATGCACATGAACACCCTATGCTGGGAACATGATGGAGACGGCAGTGAGGCGGAGCCCTGCACCAGTGAGTAGCAGCTATAATTGGTATCTAGAAGTCCATAAAGAAGAAGTACCTGAGGTGTGTTTGAAGAATATTTTTGCCACGATAGCAAGGATTAGTCGATTTAACTAGGGGGACCTCTTTTTGAGACCTAAAAAATGCGTCCGTCAGGGATTCCAAAAACGTCCAGGATTTTGCTCCGTTGGATATTTGTGTTTCTCTGGGTCTTGGAGTTTTGTAAATGGTATCTCCTTTACGTTCCACTGAGAGAGAACCGTCATTGGTCGACCGATCTCAGTGTTGCCAGATGCACGATCATTTTGGAAATGGTATCACAACATATTATTATTTTATTATTCTGCTATGAAGGCCTTTCGGAGAGCAGACGAGAAGAACGCGACAAAACCTTCTGGAAAATGCTGGCATCACAATTTTCAATAAACCCCAAATAAAAAATATATAAACATATATACACATATACATATAAACACATATACATATATATATACATAATATACATATACACATATATACACATCATATATATACATTTATAAACATATACACACATATACATATAAACACATATACATATATATATATATATATATACATATACATAATATATACATATACATGTATATATATATGTATATACATATATATGTGTATATATATAGCCGATACCATCTGCGGCACACCCATTCACAGTCACAGTGCAGGTTTTTCGGTTTTGGGGCCTGTTTCATATCTATGATGCATAAATATATATATGCAACATTAATATACAGCTCGAATAAACTCGTCTCACATTCCAAAACTCTTTATTTTTAAAGTTATTTACGTTTATGTGGCGAAGGTTTTAAATTGCATTGTGGGTAAGACAAGATAGTTGTCTGATTACGGCACTTTTGACGTCATTGTTGACGTTACTGCAGCTGACCAATCAACAGAGACCTGTCTGAAGACGTCACTTTTGACGTCACTGCAGCTGACCAATCAGCAGAGACCAGACAATTTTGCAGCCGGGCTCTACAATTTCGGTCCAAACAACTAAACTAACCGTGGTAAATGGATGAAACTCACACGTTATGCTTGAATGGTTGTGCTAAGTGATTACATGCGTGTTGTTTGTAGAGGGATTAGTAAAATGAGTGAAATTAGGCACAATGTTTGATTTTTCCTGAAGAAAAAATAAAATTGAAATGAATGGAGCATTTTTGGACATATGCACCTCTGCAGCAACAATACTTAATGTATTTTATTTTAAAATAAGGCAATACAGCTTAGGACTTTAATTATAATGTTGTTACAGTGTTGTATAACACTATACAGTGATTCAGAGGGAATGTTAACCCATTTCTAGAAATATTCAAATAGTGAATATGAGTGATTTTTGTCAGATTATGACCTTATAACAGTTGTTTTATTGCATGTGTTTAATGTTTTAGGAAGTGCTTCTGCTTTTCCTGACCAAAGGAGGCAGCCTGCAGTGGAGGTGCTCCAAGACAGGAACAGATGGGCACCATGAAGTCCAAGAGGCACTACATGGACTGTTCTCCTCCTCCTGAGGTCTGACATATTTCAGATTCAAGGTCTTTATGGCTGCCGGCAGACAGATCTAGCTCCAGTATTGCAAATACAGATTTAACCATTTCAATTTGGTGAGTACACTAGTCTGATTTTAATTTGTTTTGAACCCACATACACTTTGATAATGTTGTGTCAGGGGCATCTACTCCATATGATGCATTCTTTTTGCTGTGTATTTAATTGAGCATATATAGGCTACTTGATTAAGCTAAATTGATTTATAATGCAGCATTTTGATTGTATGAATGTGCTACATGTAATATGAATATTCATTGGGTTTAAAACCATACAGATTTTTAAATGCGGATAACAGTATTGTTAATATTTGTCCCTGCAGGAGATGAACAGTGTGCTTGAATACAGGTGGCCTGCTGCACACGGATAAAGACGCTGCACACAAGTCCCCAAAAGACTGAATCACTTTAGAAATGCTTTACTTTTTGAGCCTTTAAATGTAAACCAAATGTTTGTTTTTATTTATGCTTTTAAAACATTCATTTAATGAATAACACACATGTTATGCCTTGTGGTACTCGGCACTTTTCATCTTAATGGTCAGTTTTTGAACACCTCAATGTATTAAACAAATAGAAATACTGTGAACAAATACTTTTTGACTCTTCAAGACTATTCTGTTACACACACATGTAGAATCACACAACGTTGTGTTGTAGAGGGGAGCACGCCAACGTCCTATGCAATTATTCAGTCTCACAAAATACCGCATAGTGTCCTCCTTTTTGGTGTTATGGATATGGTCACCCTAATTTAACAATTATTCAACTAAAAGAAAATGAATTGCCGACTATTGATCGCAGCATGAGATGATGAAATACAAGTTCAGTTTTCTTTGGGTACATGCTTGACTTTGAAGGCAGACACAATTATATTCATCTCTACCGTTCTCTGCGGAACAGACCAGCATGCATAACACACATTGTTGGTCCTCGTTCCAGCTGCAGAACGTTGATGAATAAACTTCCCGGATGCCCTGGGAACAACATTCTACACAAAGCACGCGCAAAGAAAGAAAAGCAACCAGGAGACTGTACACAGAACACTCTGAACTTATTGCATCATCACGTTTCACACCATGCAGCAGCAGCTCTGTCTTCACTTCAGGAGTTATGCACATAAAGCATTGCTTTGGTCTCGGCTGTGAGGATTAAAAGGCAACCTGTGTGGATTGAATATAAATATTCTTTTCATCAAGCGCGTATAAGACAGACAACTGAAAATAGGCTTATTGACTACTAGAAGTTGAGATTATATGTTATAGTTACAGTAGTGTTAAATCAGAATGTTCAGAGACAGACTAATTATTACTCTTTATGACCCGCCACTTGGTAGCAACACATGCTTATTAAAGCAGAAAACACGCTGCTTAACCTTTATTGGGATGCATTTCAGACCAGGGAAGAAGATCAAATATCTAGTCAAAGAACAATTACACATGAAGCCATCTGTTACTCTAAACACTGCCGGCAAGGGCTTCTTCAAATATTTACGAGGTTTTTATTTGTGTTTTTTAGTTTTTATATTTCCAAGAACACGCTTATGACTGCAGCTGATGAGTTGCAGACACAAGCTGCGTTTTATATACTCACTCAACGCTGTCGGCAGTGACGGCACCAGCGGGCTCTGTTTATTTATCTTTATGTGAGTCATTTCATCGCTCAGAGAATCTACAAACCGAAAGGCTGGCAGCCAATAACATGTTGAATTGTAAAGGGTTACAATAGACAATGCTGTGGCACTTTCTTCCTGATGTTATGTCATGCTGAGATTATTTATATATATATATACACACATATATATAATATATCTTATATAATAAATATATATGTATATATAATGTATAATATTATATGTATATATATACATATATATATATATATGTATATATAATATATAATATATTTTATTTATATATATATGATAAAGGACGAGTAACAAAAGGATCAAAAGGAAATTGCTTTATTCTTTTGTTTTGTTTCAGCTGTGGCACAAGTCTCGCTCATCAGATTTGGGCCGAGCCTTCAGTGGAAAAGTATCTCATGACACTCGTCTTGTTCTTTTGTGTTGGAGTTCTATATATATTTTTTCAAAATGTGATTCACACTCTGCTGTCTGCATCTCGCCTGTCAGCTCCAGGCTATCGGTGAAGGTCCACGCCGCCAGCTGCAGCTGTGCTCTAGATTGCTTTTTATGGCCGAACCGATGGCGGCAATTAAACGCGGCTTTGAATGTTGCGTTCACCTTAATGCCTGACCTCCTCGGCTCGACACGGACTCGCCCCAGTTTGTGTTAATGACTTTCTATTGGCAATGTTTTGGCGATAGGGGACATCTGTGTCGATGTTCACAAATTACTAGATTTCGTGACAATTTCACAAAAAACTTCTACTCAGCAGGAAGCCGAGCCGCCGTATTTCAATGTGTTGATTATTTAGCGTGTACAGAACTCTTCTGGTCTCTCGTGTTTTTATCTTACTGAAATATTGAAACACCGATACAAAATTCATCTTCCACAAGGCGGGCTGCATTGTTTATTTATCTTCTCGCATACATAGATGAAGCTGCTGCTGCTACAGGAAAAAAGTAAACCATCCCGCTTAGTTACGAGCTGCAGGGGTCGCTCAAACTGAACGACCCCTGACTTCAACATGTTCTCTATTATTACTGAATACAGAGGTTCGGAGAGATCTCGGTGTACGTCCTCAGCAGATATCTCATTAAAAAGGGATAACTAGGAGGAAGCCAAGACTCATTTAATTAAGCACATAATCTGAATAACCTTTCTGCAGGGTGTTATCATTGTATAAAACTGTAAAGCCTCCTAATACATCGAGAGGTTGATTGACTATGAACATGCAATATATACGCAGCTGATGTTAATGGTTGTGTAATTAGTTTAATGGGCATTCGGTAATAAAGCAAAGTATTGCACAAACTGCTCAATGAGAAATGATATGACGATGCAAACGTGGCTGTGCAGAATGTAATTGCCATCCTCCGGATAGTTGTTGAGATGTTTCAGTCTGAAATGAAGCGGCGGACTCACCGACCAGCACACATTGTTATCCTAATTGCCCGGCCGCTGGTATAAATGAACCCTTGAAAGCAGTCTGGCTGCCCAACGACGTCATCTTTTAAAACCTCATTTCCAAATTCAATGCAAGGTTCTGATGATAACAAAAGTCAGTGTGTTTTAATTAAGGTGTAACAGTATAAAAAGGGGGAATAGCAGGGAGGGAGATATGACAACTATGTTAGAGCACATCTCCAAAATGCACACATGCACACATTAGCCATAATCTGGACAGAAAGGAAAAATAACCGCAGGACCTCGTCAGTCACTGAGTGTGCAGCAGTGTGTTTCCTTCCAGCGGAGAGAATCCTAAATCTCTCGAGGAAATGGTGACGCTCGTCTTCTGGGGGATAGCAGTGCTCCTCCCGGCAGCACGGTTTACGGTTGGATGATGCAGTTGAGATGTATTTCATTGAATTAATATCAGGGAGCTCACATAACATATATATATTATTGTTACAAATCAGGGGGCTGCTGTTTGCCTTTCCTCTGGATTGTAAGTGTTTTTTGTGTCGATTGCTAAGCGTCTGTGATGGAGGATGAGGGCACAGCCAGAGCCTCCGACGTTTTCACGTGAAATTCAGGCACACAAACGGAATAACACCATGGAGAGAACGGCAGGAAGGCGTTGGTGGGGCGGGTTTGAAGCAGTGTTAATACCAGATGCCAGAATTGTATTTGAGTCAAAGGAGTAAATCCACTGAGTCCCAGCTCGAGGAAGATGAACAGGATGCTCCACTGCAGCCGCTCTGAGTGATCACAGGCGAGGCGAGGAGTATTTACACAACCGTAGCTGCTTCAGATTTATACTTCCACAATCCCTCGAGATTTTAAGGATTGCGAATGCAGTGCCGTCTGTGTAAGCCTGAAGACCGTGCCACGCTACCGTGACGCCGTTTACTTTGATCAGTTTCTTCGCAGAATAATTGGAACACAACAGTGGATTTCTTCTCATAATCTCTTAATGGTCGTATGGATGGTAACGCCTTACAGTTAGAGCAGCTGTTCACTTTAAATGTTTTCGCATGGACTGAAAAAAGCAAATCTATTTTACTGTTCTCTCACCACCATGTATGCACAGTAAAGAACAATAACCACAGGATAATATCAATAACATAGTGTGCAGCTATTGTGTTGCCTTCTATGAATAGATGATGCTTATTAAACCCAACTATACAAATGAAGTCTTGTTCTCAACTACTGACGGTGTGTCCTTGAGCAAGGCACTGGAGATTGAACCCCCAGTTGCTTACCGGGTGCATCACTGCAGCCAACCAAACTGCTCCTTAATAATAAGGATGGGTTAGATGCACAGAACACATTTTGTTGCATGTGTACCTGTACTCTGTGCAATGACAATAGATTAAATCCAATCCAAATGTCAACGTCGCCCATATATTTAGATATTTCTCATCTTATCAGTAATGTAAACCAGTAACGGCAAAAATGTGAATATGCTCCATGTTACGAATAAATAATCGTCACATGCTGTGATTGCTTTAATTTGGTTTACACTTTAACGCTTTATAAAAATAGGCTTCAGCTGTGAAAGAGGAATAAAGGGTGCGGGTGTTCGACATGTTATGCTTCCACATCTAACTTTTGCTCTTTCTGGGGGATATAGTGTACTGCAAGTTAACTTTTACTAATTGGGGTCAAACTATTGGAAATAGTGTGCTAGTTTAAACCGAAACACCCAGTAGTGTCTGTAGAGAAGGAGGATACATCTGGGTGGGGGGGCAGACTGGGATACTCTGACATGTGCTGCTGTAAGCGTACACCGTGGGCCGGTAATGGGGAAAGGTCATCCAGCCACACAGGGGCTTTATAAGACAGTTTACGACGGACTCATTTAAATAGTTTCGCTCCAGCATATCACTTCAGTCATTCAGTACAGCAGAAATAATTAGTGTCCCTGAAAACGTATGCTTTATAGCGCTGCGGTATTACCTGCGTATATGAGGAGGACCACCTCTGTTCGGTTTCAAACCCTTGAGCACCAGCCGGGGCTTCTGCAGTATGTCGGGGTTTGTAGCTCCTCCTGAACCCTGCAGACGGCTGATCTACATGGATCTATATGTTCCTGCCTCACCGTAAAAGGAAACAGTTTGGATTGATAGGTATATTTTTACCTGGTATTTCAGCACCACTGACCTGGCAGCTGTCGCAGCTCATTGCTGAGCAGCATCATTTACAGTTTAACATGTGACTAGAGCCCCGGAAATAAAAGTGACCATTTTTAGTACTTAGCAAAAAAGTCAGTTGGATGACAAGATTGATATAATTTCCATACCTTTTCAAAACCAGAAATGATCAAATTTGGAGTATAATTTGGTTTTAATCTTTAATTTGGGAAGTAACGTTTATGACATAATCATCACACTCATTCCATATTCTTCTCTCCTAATATAGGCTTACCTGTAGTGCACTGTCAACATAAAGGCATACTGTGACACATTCTGATACAGTGGGTGGAGGCATGCACCTTTATCAACCGGACTACTTTCAAGGCTGTTAGAGAGTAAGACAACAGTGGAGGATTCAACCCGGAGGCAGTGATGACACTTAAAGGATGCCAACTGCTGGAAAAACCCAAAGAAGAAGAAGAAGACCGGCCAACATTAGTTTTCAGGTCTCGTAGCAGGTTGGTTGGTTTCTTGTTAAATTCCATCTTACTGTATCGTGCTGTTTTGCCATTGTTTAGTATAGTTTATTGTTTTATATTCCCACTGTATGTTTAGTTTGAAGGTGTGTTCTTAGCTTTGTCCACACTACAAATATTTTTTATAAGGCTAATCAATCTTTTGAAGCTCCCAATACATTGATTTGAATGTTGATGGTGCAGTCAGTATGTAAAAATCCAATTGTGTCGCCACAACAATGCCAACAATATTATCTTGGTATTTAAACAATGTACAGTATTATCAAGGCTAACCAGTTGTGTGACTGTCAAGTGAGCTGAGTATCAGAGGTCTGTGGCCAACCCTGCAGCTGCGTGTGGGTAGAAACAAAGGTCAGTGACCTCTGGCCCAGATGGGCGTGACCTTTAACGGCACGGTGAACTGGGCCCGTGAGCTGGTGGAGCGATAGACAGCTGTAGCCTGCGGTGCTTTCTAGGATGAAGAGGCTTGTCATCTTTTGTTTGGTGGGTCGCTGAGATTAATGGCAACATACTGGTTTGCTGAACATGTTTTTATTTATTTATTTTGTGTGAGCTTAGCATGTTGTTCATACAAGAGACAGCCCTAATGCTACAGGGTTGCGTTTAATGCGGCGGTTCCTGAGAGATAGGATTTATAGGTAGTAGATGACCCAGTACCTCTGACAGTACAGCTTAATATGCACTGAAGGGCCCTGCACAGTTTAACATGAGTACTGGGTTTCCATAGAAACAATCACCCATCTTTTGACACTAAAATATAAGCCTCATAGCCTCTTTTGTATCCTCTGAAGACCGAATCTGCAGTGTTGACTAATGCTATAGTTGCACAGAAGCTACACTATACAGTAAACGTTTTTAAAAAGCTCAAATTCACGGTTCAGAAAACGTATTTCACACAAGCAGAGATGCAGAGCTCAAATATTGAT
This sequence comes from Liparis tanakae, assembly GCA_036178185.1. NCBI lineage: Eukaryota > Metazoa > Chordata > Actinopteri > Perciformes > Liparidae > Liparis > Liparis tanakae. The sequence continues at coordinate 11,305,513 of CM070106.1, forward strand.
GAACATGGACTTCCACAAAACCATAGAGATTTCTGTTTGCTTTGAAAAGATATTTCATGCATGTCATGCACATGCAGACGTTCCCTCAAAGTTCCTCTGAAGCTGTACTTTGACATTCCTTTGCATTGTCGACCCGTTGGTGATAGTTTAGCCTGTTTTATAAATCTGACACATCATGAACACAAGTCATGGTCGGTATCTGATGACACAAATAATCCCGACAAATGTGAAGCCCGTTGTTTATTGTTTGTTGTATATTGCCTTGAGTATTTCTCCATATTACATGAATATCTCCAGGGAGCCGGAAAAAACCTTCAAGCCAACTGAAAGGGTGATGTACTGTCTCATTCCTTTCTAGGAAGGTTACAAGATAACTCAACTTGACTGATATCAGCGTTCTCACTCTTAATCTCATCATTTGTTTATCTTGAGTGCCTTTCAAGCTGATGTTCTTAATACTTTGTATTTATTAAAGATGGCTGAAATGACTATTTGTAATGTAAAAGGTGTCGCTTGTCAAACCTATTAAGAATCAGCTCCCGACTCTGCGGTACCCTTCTCATCTCGAGTGTTGCGGTGGCCTGAATCTTACAGCCGCCGCTCTGGTTCACTCTCGTTGTTCCCATCGACCTTTTTCCAGCCACAGCTGCCAGCTGGTTTCAGTTAAAAGCTGTGATACGTCTCCAGGAGAGAGATGTAGTATAGCCACTTTCTAGTGAACATAGGGGAGCAGGTATTTTCCTGGTGGAGGATAAAACCGAGGTAAAAAGAGATTGGATATCAACCCTCCTGTGACCTATTTGGAGTTCAATATTCAATATTTAAGGTCAATAATTCAATATTTAACGTCACAAAAATATGATTGACATATTTTGTTTTGCTTCATATTTCATGACCTTTCCTAATTTATTGGGGACAACTGGGAAAGATAACATTCACATGATGATATGTTTTCACTGTCCTGAACACAACTTGTACGCATCGCTGATCTTTGGGTTCAATTTGACCCCAGGCTGTTTTTCACTGTGTAAAACATATAAGAAATATCAACTTTTTTATTAATTTAAAGGGCTAATTAGGTAGTCAACAAACATACCTCACACTTAAACTTGGGAAACAATATTAGTTCTCATCATTTTCTGGAGGTTTTAATTGTTGTGTTCAAAAAAAGTAAAAGATGATAGTAAATGTGAAGGTAACAGGAGGGTTAGACATGGGGGGTCAAACAAAGATACAAATGTTAATCTAGCATTAGGGTAAATAGGAGCCATGTTTACCATATTTCATAAACTTATAGCTAATATATGCCACACTATTGTGTGATAATTGTGATAAAGCACTTCTGTGCAGACAATTGGAAACAATTGTCATTACAGTGGGTACGGAATGTATTCAGACCCCTTTGAAATGCTCACTCTTTGTTTCAAATTGCAGCCATTTGCTAAAAATAAAAAAGTTCATTTTATTTCTCATTAATGTTGACTCAGCACCCCATCTTCACAGAAAAAGACACAAATGTAAAAAAAAATTGCAAAAGTATTAAAAAAGAAAAACTGAAATATCACATGGTCAAATGGCTGCAATGAAACAAAGAGTGAAACATGTATAAAGGGGTCTGAATACTTTCCGTACCCACTGTATATATTTGGTTCATATTTCATATAATGTTCTAATGCAGAAAAACACATGGAACAAGGACCTGATAATACCAGTAACCATAAAGAATATCACAATGACGAACAGGTTTATCTTTACGTAACACTTGCGTCTACATTCTACAACATGCGGCGTGCTGGGCTTTTTCACGTGGGCCTCGTTGTTGGTCCGAGATAAATATGTCACCAAACACACGCCTGTATTATTCTCACTTTTACGTGGCTGTGTGATCCCCAGCTGCTCCCTCGACTGTCACCCTGGATGAACACACACTCTGTGCCGTTCACACGAGCGTGCCTGAGCACAGGAGGTCATGTTCAGTAGGTGTGATGAGCTCGCCCACGTGGGATCAGCGTCCATCTTAGCTGTTTGGCTGTTATGTCATCAAATGTTGTCACATTGTTTTGGTAGGACGGTTGGATGCCATCCCCCCATATTACGCTGAAGGGTTATTTATTTGTAAAGAGACTGCATACTGCTTTAGACATTAGTTTGTTTAAGTGACTACTGTCACACTCTTCTTTGCTCAATGGCTGATCTATGTTAGCGTCTCATTTTTACCATCGCATTCTGAGAATGCGGAAGGTTATGTTTTGATCGCTGTGTATTTATTTATTACCTTTGCATTGAAAATGCGGAAGGTAATGTTTTGATCGGCGTGTATTTGTATGCGTGCGCGCGTGTTATTCGCAAAAAGTAAAAAGTAAGTATGTCAAAAAGTATTAAACCGCATGGAATTTGGTGGGATGATTGGTTATTATCCGGGGACCATTTGATTAGACGCATGAAATTTGGTGCGAGGATTGGTTATTATCCGGGGACCATTTGATTATATTTTGGGATCGATCAGGTCAAAGGTCAAGGTCATGAAAAGGTACCACAAAGTGGCTGCGGTGAATGTATGCGCTCTACCGAGTGCCCCTTCTAGTTGTTTAATGAGGCGCTCAAGGGAAGATCATTTATTCTACGTCTGTTTACCGTTATGCATCTTTCACCAAGTCAAAATGTCTTCCATGTACAACGTACTCGGCCAATAAATGATTCTGATTGTAGCTCACGGAAGATAAAACGAGAATAAATATGATAAATGAAAGTCTGTTATGTTCTAACATGTTTAGTCTGCATCACTGCTGAAAACTGTAAACAATAAAAAAAAAAATAATCATCAGCCTCCGTTTAAGTCTGACGATTAGGCGGAGATCCCTCTGCAGCTCTGATGTTGTTGTTGTTTAGTTACAACTGGTGATTAGCTCCTAGACGACCGGCGTCGGCAGCTGAGTCATATTGACAACGCTCGACCGTGGCCTCTTAGTTACAAGCGCCGATCTTTATTCCGACGGCGTTCCACACAGCTGCTAACGTCTCCGGGGCGCACTGGAGATGTGATGGTGCGAGGAGCTCGGCAATCATCGAGGACCTCGGTGGGACGTTCAGGTGGTTCAGGCCGAAGGGGTTAGATTTCCCGGGTGACTTGGATGTGTATTGGAAGAAGTTTCTGGAGGAAAAGGTCGGACCGCTCCGCTGCCCAGTTGCACTTTGTGATCCGAACCCGAATGATCATCCGTCGGTGTCACACCACCTTCCCTCCACCGAACAACAGATGGGTGAAGTTAGCAACTAGCTGGTGGAGAAAGTTCCAGCTTGTATTCTGAGTGTAATACTTCCAATAGAGTTGAAGACCAAACTAGCTAAGACCCGTAAACTGGACCTCATATGACAAAGGTCAACGTTTCACTTCAGTCAGAAATCTATTCAAGTCTTTTAAACAAATTAACAAATTATAACAACGGTAAGGTTTTCGTCTACCTGATTTGGCTCAGCCTTCACGTGCCCATCAGATCTCGTGACGGCGCTCCAGCGAGGTTTTTCTAAAACTCGGGGATACATTTTGCAAACCCCTCCCAATTTTACTGCTGCAATGTTAGTATAGACACATAATAAGTATACTAATTAGACACTTAGATAGTTATCTGCATGATGAATGCAAAAAAAACAATGTGCTCATCTGCTTATCCTGATTAATTTGAACCCAGAGCCAGCTGGGTAGAGACATTATACTCTGAGTGATAATGTGGCGTCAACCTATTACTGGAAATAAAAAGTGTATTTTAAACTGTTTTATGCCACATCACCGCCCCCCTCCCCCCCCATACACAAACACTAATCAATACTTTTTTAATAACAATTGATATTTTCAGAAAAGGTGAGAACATATAATTGCTGTGAGAACACCTCATAGATCAATAGGGGATTGACTATATGTCACTGGTTCTCTTGCTGCTGCTCGTTGAGTCTACTGAGTCTTTGGTGGAGTCAGAACATATTCTTGGAAAACATTCACTGTATTCTGGGTTTGTTTGAGACTAATATCAACTTATTTACACAATCAGAAAGATTAACTTTTTTTATAAATCCAATTTTTATTTCTGTAATGAGTAGCATTATTTCAGTACTTTAATTTGTTGATGTCTTTGGCCACTCGGGTGAAATTAGCTACAATCACAAATTCTGACATTATCTTCTGGAGATCTTACAGCTAACTTGTTCCACCTTTTACACTTTCAGCACACACGAGGCACCATTAGCATTCATTTTGTGAATGATCTCTTAATGAGTGTCGGTACAACATTCTCCTTTCCAATGTGTCACAGGAAGCTCTTTTGACACAAAGTAATGTGATCCATCTGTTCAGCTATTGATCAGTGTGTTATCAGTGTGGCTTTCATTTAGTTATGTTTGGTAATCCAAAAACAACAACATTGAAAAATGATTATGGCCTAGAAATTTGAGCAAAGTTTACTTGGAGAAGGTCATACGTTTACCACATTTGTTTTTGGGTTGATTCTACATAAATGTTCAATGTAATCAATATATTTGTCCTTTTCACATGTTTTTCATGTAGCAATGACAGGGAACATAAATACATAAAAGGGACATGCGTAAACTACAACAATATGTTATATATTTCACTTCTTTGTTTCTTTAATTGTTTGAACAGATTTCATTTTGACCTTTAAATTTGGATCACAAATGTTTTTTTCTGTCAGTTTACTAAAAGTCAATCCTCACCTTGCAGCCAATCAGAATCCAGAATAGTCTGTGATTATAGTTTGAAGCATTAGGCATTTTGTTGGCCTTAAAAAATAATTAAGAATCGCATCAGTATTCATTACTTTGGTTATTTAACTCTTAATAGATGCAGTTCCAGATCTTGTGATGGCAGATGCCGCTTAATACCATGAGCCTGCCTCTAGCAGGGTAACTGAGGAATCCACCAAGCTCATTAGTTTCCACATTTCATTGGATTTGGGATTTTAGCAGCAAGTTATGAGATAAAATGTCCAGACAACATTCCCACACTACTCATCTTGTACCTCATATTTAATCTTATTGTGTAAATGCAAGTAGACGGACCCATAGATCATACATCTCTTATGTTTTTCTCATGGGTTGAAACATGACAGATTGGTTAGGTTGTTTCAATCATGTTGCAAAATGTGCATATCAAGTGGGAACATGGATGAATCGCAATGAGGGACTGAAGCCCTGTGGTCTTGGCACTTTACTCACACAATTCAGCGGGAATAATTATTGTGAGTTTACGCCAACAAACTGATGAGTTTTCCACATTTCCACACCCACATTTAACCGGTTAAAATCCATGTGCTGCTGGCAGATTGCAACAACACATCTGTATCAAGCAGGAGAATGCCAACTGAAGCCTTTGTCTTCTCTGATGCGATGCACTCATCAGCAACGCCAAAGCCAAAGTGATGGCAACATCCCTGACTCATCCGTCCTGATTAAAATAGAACCAGCCATATGCAGCAGCGTCTGTGCAGACAGACGGCAGGTATTCTGGAAATATGTCTGCAAATGATGGAACAGCTCAGAGAGTCGCAGCCAAACTACGGTTGAAGAAGAACATTTAATGAGGGATTTTCTAGGATTCTTACATTTATTTGGCAGGTTTCTTGCAGTAATGGAGTCACCCAGTGTTACAGACAAGCAACACAAAAAAACACCAGGCAAGAGACAGATGTTGGGAAGGTATGGATTGATTAGTTTGTAACTATATTTTTAATATGTATAATATATTGAATATAACGGCATCTGTTACTAAAACCAACATGCCAAAACATCACACGTCTACAGGCGGTCTGACCTGATGAATTTAAGGAATCCTCGTGTTACGACTAAGGCCACATTTACACATAAATTTATACATAAACGAATATTTCTGCTCCTTCGTTTTCAAAAATAACGTTGTACGCACAAGGTCGTTTTCAAATAAGTTTCTGTTTATATGAACCCGCATAAATACGCCGTCCGCATACGTCCGCATAGGACGTTCACATGACGTGAAGCATCTTTAGTCGCATACTGTGACGTTTGACGACCTAAAACTCAGTTTGACCTCATTCACACGCAAACACGAAAACTGAGTTTTCAGAAATCTCCACTTTGGCCGGAGTTTTTAGAAATGATCGTTTTCCGTGATAAAACCTCCGTTTGTGTAAATGAAGACGTTTAATTCCCTGCACCTGCCCTCGGCCACTCTTGTCTCGTTAGTGTCTGATGTCGTACACCTGTGTTTCCCCCTCTATATATTGTGTCAGTCTTTCCATTGCCTCCTGTTGGATTGTCGTCTACAGTATAGTTCTATGTCTTTCCCGTCGTCCTGTCTGTATTCCTGGTTCTGCCTGCTTGCCTTGAACCTGGATTCTCTGCACGCCCCTTTTTGGACCTTGTTGTTTTTTTGTAAACTTTTGCCTCATTAAAGAGCGGCTTTTTTGTTATTCATATTGAGTCCAGCCCGTTCCTCTTAGCCTGTGACAAGAATCTGACACTTTTTTTTAATTTGCCACACAAAAGCCAGTTCCTTCTACAGTAAAAGTTAAAAACTTTTTTGGAGATCTGAATGAGGAAAACACATCAAACAGACATAATCTTGACTCTGTTCACAACGTTTTATGGACTCGGTCCGGAGCTGCCAGTAACTTCTCGGCAAGCGTTTGGGATGGTTGGAGCTTTCCAAATCTGAAATATGTGTTCAACGTCCGTTATTAAGCCTGGCGTTACGGAGCTGGCAAAGTGCTGGTAAAATACTTAAACATATGTGAGACTTTGGCAACATTACAATGGTTAAGTTATTTTTTTCACATTCCCAGTAAGTGCTCCTTAATTAGATGTTATTACATTACATTACATGTCATTTAGCAGACGCTTTTATCCAAAGCGACTTACAATAAGTGCATTTCAACCTAGAGTACAAGGAGAAGTAAAGTCCACAACGATGCTTCAAGATCCAGAGCAGCGATCCCGCTTGGGGATCCCTATATGCTGCACGGTGTTTACGTGGCTCTGCCGTTTAAAGAGACATCTGCTCACTTGTTCATTTAAATCTGTCTATTTGCATATTTTAATTCAGAGGTCCTTAAACCTCTCGTTTTAAGGCTCATCAGCAGTCGTTCCTAAATGACACGTATTTCATTTGTGTTGTTGAAAGCTAATACACCGGGTCTAAAAAAACACATCCACACTCATATTTCTTTGATGTAGCTAATGTGAATTTGCATCAGGCATGACACACTCATCTTGCATAAAATCCTTCTCAAAAGTTTCTGTTCATTAGTTTCTGTATTCCTTGGGTGCACTCATTTCACACAACCTTTAGATAAATGTCAACATTACTAGCAGGGAGGTTTCAGTGTCTTCTCAGGTTTTTCTTTATATATAAATGACTGAAAGCCTTGCTCCTGGCCCCTTGTTCCTGACACCAGAGGCCTGAAAAGACTCTGAATATGTGCATAAAAGATGATCTTACAGTCTTTTGAGAACCGGATGTCTGCTTGTCAATCCGTGGGTAATGAGTTGATGAAGTTTTCTTTATCAGACCTTTGCACCCGGGCTAGAGGAGCCCTTTCCATGATTATTAACTGTGATTTGTACTGCTCAGGCCAGCTCCAGTGCAGTCAAAGCTGGAGTGTGGGTCTTTTACATCTAAATGTGCGTCACATTTATTAGTCCGTTACTCTCGAGCTCTTGTCAAATGAGTTTGCACAACGCTGATTAAGCCCATCGACTCCGGGGACAGGTCTCTATATTTCACAGTATACCAGAGAGGTGGTGTCTGGGGCGACTCTCCAACCCACAACTCTACTTTCTCCTCCACTCCCTTCAAGTCTTCCTCCGCACGCATTTTTCTTAAATATATATATATATATTTTAACTTTAATCGTTCTTCTGAAAGTAGACTTCAGAAACTTTTCTTCTTTTGGTCGCCTCCAACTGCATGGAATGTGGATTTTGTGTACGTGAGAAATACCAGGATGTATACGAGATAAGCTAAAAGCTTCTTCCAACCAAAGAAACCTGAGAGCTGCAGTATCTTTCTACGAGACCTTCTCCAATGCATGGCGACACGGAAAAGGGGTTTCCCAGAGTCTTGGCGAGACCATGGCATGTATCCGGCACCCTAAGGCCACTGTCTTCAATATGCTCTAGGTCTTGGACATACATCATAAGGGGTTATCACCACGGCCGTGAAATATCCACCGGGCCGCGACGATGTCAGCAAAGGGAGAGCGACTTCATTCTCTGCCCAACTAGACGTTACTCCAATAAATCGTGACACAGCAAATAGTAGTTTGCTGGAATAATAATGTTCAGAATGGTAAATAAAGCTACTTAAGGTGGACCAGCAGTGGTCTCCTTTAAGTAAAAAAACCTTCCTTTATATTTATTGTAATTATTTAACTGATAGTATGGTTAATTAGTGACAACGCTACTAACACAAATTGCAATTTTTTATATCTTAATGACAGAAACGGAATGTTTAATTTGTTAGATTGAAAGTTAGGAACATCTGATGAAAATTAAAAAAAGATGTTCGATCAAGCTTTAAGGCAATTATTAAGTATTCATATTCATATACTCTAAAATATGTTCTCATAACTCGACGGGAAAGTCAAATCTCCCAAAACTATTAGATTTGCATTTCTATGAGAAGTTAATTAACCTCTGATTAATGAAGAGAAAGTTGTTTAAGGCCTATGTCTGATTCTCAGAGTAAGCCAGAGGTTTGAGTTCTGTTTACTAAAATATTGAATAGTGAAGCTTGTGGTTTTAAAGAAGTCAATAAAAGAGAAGTGAGGCTTTACAGTAGAAAGCAGGAGGCTCAGTGGAGTTAGAAGTTGGGTGCTTAGAGAGCATCTGAACTGTCACAGTGATGAATGCTGGGTAAATGTAGTGTGACGGGATTGTTTCACCACCGTCCGGCTGCCGCGGCCGACCCGACCGCACGCGAGTAAACCGAGTTCGGTGAAGCGGAGCAGAAACATGAAATGATCGATAGCAGGAGGGTGACGGTTTGATAGCAGCGACAGCGCGGAAGTGGAGCGGCAAAATACTTACATGGTCTGTGCACGCAAGTACTGTTTTTTTGGGGAATTCATATCAAGAGTATTCTAAATATTCTCTTCACTGGCTCAGGTTCAGTAGACCATAACAGTTTTAATGACTGCTTATCACACAAATATGAATACAATCTCAATGTCTGACTTTTATTTCCAGGCACATCCTCCTGTGGCTGCTCCTTCTCTCCCCTACTGGCCTCACATTTTACAGGAAGAAATGTTACCAAGACTCAAATGAAAACACTAAGTAACTAGAACGGGCACTCGGTAGAGCGCATACCATAATGCATATCATAAGATTGGGCATTGAATTATGAACATTTTGGCATTAGTTGCATGCCAATTGGATATAGATTGGCATGCGCTATAGTAAAAAGAAGATTTTGACGTTTGACATTTTGAAGATTTTGACGTTTTCATGACCTTGACCTTTGACCCGCCCAATCCCAAAATCTAATCAATTGATACCCGGATAATAACCAATCATCCCACCAAATTTCATGGGATGATTCACTTTTTGATTTATGCGAATAACACACACGCACACATACAAATACACGGCGATGAAAACATTACCTTCCACATTTTCAATGCAAAGGTAATAAGACAACTGTATGCCTTAAGTTTTTATAATTCCTATGGCCACAAAGAGTTTAATAGATGGTGGTAACTCAAAATCTAAATGTATTAGTCATTCCCATGATTAATCAAACCTTTACACTATTTCATTTATCCATGTTGAGAGGTGGAAGTCTATCAGCATCTTCCACCATGGTTCCTCCACATTACCTCCAACTCCACCTTGGAACAATTCCATGATAACCTTCTTCAGGACAGATATAAGACACCTTGTTTCCACTTACTGCGTTTTGAACGGGCTATACGAAAACTCAAGTCAATATAATTCATCCTTTGAAAGTCAAAAGTAATATTCCATTCCGATCTATCCAATCATAACGGTTTGTAATACTTACTTTTAAATATTATGTTCTTCTTAAATTTAAAATGCTGTACTGTAACTTTGCATCGTGTGTATTTATCCTGTACTATGTGTTATTGTTTTAGGTTTTAAGGTCTGTCAGGGGACTACACTCTGGTACACAGAGCATTGAATGGTGACATTTATGTTTTAACTCTACATGGTCCCTTAAATAAAGATAATAGTAATTGTTGCAGTGTGGACCAAGGATAAAACTGCTGAGATGTGTTTTTTTACTGCTGCCTACACGGCCCTTCCCCGTTTCATTATGTGAGAACGGCTCCATTAAAAGGATGAAAAGAAACTCCACACAACAAAATGCCGAGCAGCGAAGACATCGGTGGGAACGTTGCCACTATTTTTTTATTGAACGGAGAGCACGAGGGTCGCTGCCTTCGAGTGTTTACCTGCCACCATAACTCTCACTATTCTTTTTTCTCTCTTTTTAAATCACTTCTCTTCGCTCAACACTTTTGTAAAGAGCGTCAGAACGGGTTTCACAGGCTCATCTTATCTCCCATGTGTATTTCCCTCGATCCACCCTTCTCTCAGGCAATGTTCTCCTTTTGACCAATTTCTACTTCTTTGCCTTTATTCGTTTTCTTTGTTAAAAGCACATAAAGCAGCCATTCTACCTTTTTGTTCTCTTCAGCCATTCCCCTCCATATCGTTTTCCCCAACCACCTCTTTCACCCTGTAATGCCCAAACCTTTCTATTCACACCAGAATGATGAGTGGTTCCTCTTCTCCACAGACCAAGACACTTGCATTCAAGTTGTCTTTTTTTTTGGGTCCTCCTGCTCACCTTTTATCTCGGACGTAAACTTGCAGAGTCAGACTACCATTGAAGGCATTCTTTAAGCCGTAATGGCTGCCGAGAATGCAGCCCCATTATCAAGCAACCTGCCGCCTGCTGCGTTACGTGCAAACGTACGTAGCGCTGACCTGAAACCGAAATGAGCAGCTCCCCAAAAAACACTGCTCTTCTTTCAGTGTTGTAGCCGACCGCTAAAGGACGGATACTTTAAACATGAACAATGGATTTGGCTTTGTTTCACGTTAAGTGCTCTCAAGTTAGTTATAATGGTCCGTGACGAAGTCACATTAGCATAGCTTAACACTTTTAGTAAAATTCTAGTGTGTAGGATTTAGGCGACCCTATTTGCATAAGTTGAATATAGTATTGATTACTAAGTTATTTAAATTAGATTTGTCCGTTTAAAATAATCCCATCATATCTACATGGGTAGTGGATCCCCCTGACAGTCGTACATGTTGAACCACCTTGAACTACATTAGCCGAGATTGGACAACGCTTTGGCTCAAGCGTGGGCCTTTCGTATTATTGCGTAACCTGAAGGCCACCAACGCTCTCCAACACGCTTGGAAAAGCCTCACCACTAAATGCCACACACTGGCCCTTGAACAGATGTACCACATGGGAGCAGCAGAAACAAGCTGCAATAATAACGGTGAAATATTGTCACCTTTTTAGGTTAATATGGGTCTTGAAATAGTCAATCCTTCTTAAAAGGGATGCTCAATTCAAATTAGGACGGTTTTATTTGCATTTATAAAGAGGTTTGACCCCATCTTTATAGAAAAGAAAAAGGGAAAACGTACTGCATTTGGAGATATTAACTGCAGAGATTAGTTTTATGGTCTTACACTAAGCACTGTTTCTACTTATAGTCCACATTATTTTGGGCTAGAGAGTTAAATACCCTCCGGAATGTACTGTGCAACATTTACAAAAGAAGAGTTGAACAGTGCAGTTTTTGCTAATTTAAAAGTCTGCTCACCTATGAAACATTGTTACACCAAATTATGTCATGTTTTTTTCATGTTATCTCAACAGAGCATGACAAAAAGTGACATTGACATCTCTGGCCCACTTGACATTGTATTTTTATGTTGTAGTGAGTATAGGCAGAGTGTTGAACGGAAAGTCGTTTGGCCGAAATGTTTAAATGTTTGAGTTAGCTTTCATTAAACGTGCACACATTTTTTGGGGGTTGAAACAAGAAATATATATATTTTTTGCAATTCTTTTTTTACACTTGGCTAAAGGTGTAAAACAAATAGTGTATTTAAAAAGAAAATGCAATACTTAAATAGTTTTTTAAGCATTTCACATAAAGCATGTGAGTTACACCTCCAAACTTCTCTAGAAAGACACAAACGGATCAGATCTTTATAGGGCGATGACATGATTGTGAAAATCCTACAAATAAACCGGATACAAATATAACAGAACATCCATTTACAGACTGCCAAATAAGTTTAACTCATGACAACCTTCAGTCCATTTCCCAGTCATATACTTCCCAATCAAATGCATTTAAATTAAAAACATATCATTTAAACTCCTTTGGACTCATCGCAATTCCCAAGGATGAGGACAGGTCTGCGTAAGAGTGAGGCTATCTATAATTGAATATATATATAAATGACTTAGTTCAGCTTAAAATGTATAACTCTATCTGATCTTTGGGAACATTCTGAGACAAACGGATGATGTAGCACGTAGTCAAAAATCTTGAAGTTCTCCAATACCGCCATTAAAAATGCTAAAATGTCAAGACTGTTGCAAACCATTTAAATAAAAGGCCAAGTGTGTCTCAGAAGGTCATATTGCCAAAACTGAAATAATAAAGAACACCCAACAATGTAAAAATAAAAAAAAACTTGACTAACCTTTGTCTCTGTGGACGGGGATATGTGTTGACAGTTTGGTTGGTTGAGTGTCTGACCATCCAGTGTGACCCGGCACTCAGGCTGGCACACAACAACAACAACAACAACAACAACAACAACAGCAACAACAGTCTGCCACAGGAGCACAGCTTGCAATGATAGCACTTAAATAATCTGCACACACACAACCACTCAAGTCAAAACCAGATATGACAAACAGTTGCCACAGCTCCCGTTGAGCAACAGGAATAATCAATGCCGAGCATGAATATACAAATGTCAAACAACTAATTTGATTTCACCTCCAAAGAAGAAGGTGAATACATAATGACACATGACAATAATAGAGACACAAGTGAGACGCTGGGACGATAATAAAACAAACATTGTGTTCAGCTTCCTGCAGGTTTATGCTGCGTTTTGAGACATGTTTCACAGGACTCTTCAGATTCCATCTGCAGTTTGAACACTTGGAGTTTGATGCGTTTGTATTCAGTATGCAGCTTGTTCCACTTGACTGCTACCGTGTGAAAGACACTATAATCGAGAAAGACGGCTTTCACCAGCCTTCTGCCTTTTAAGATGAAAGGCTGTACCCAAAATAACTCCCTATTTAAATTCATTAAGTGTACAACTTTTATCCTCCACAATTTAATTCTCAGTGATAATTTGATGCACTACTTCAGATAGCCACAAAAAACAAACAAAAAAAGCCAGTGACAGTAGCCTGCACTACTCCTAGCAATCCCAAAATGTAATGCGTCACATTTTAAAAGATGTGAAAATGACTGAAAATGACTTTTGTGGATAGACAGAGAGCTCACTATTGTTTTTCTTTCTGCTACAGTCGGCCAGTTTGACCAGCTAGTGTGGGTGTTTTTTTGTTTTTGTTTTGGCTGATGCCTTTTGCTTCCATTTTTTGTTGATTTTCCCTTTTGTTAATCCATAAATTGTCAATAAATGCTGATTAAGTATTTTACCCAGCTTATTGTTTCCTTCTTTGTTCCACTTTTATAATAGGAAATGGATACAGTACTTGGGAACACACAACCACACACATATACACCCACACACACACCTATAGACACCGCACACGCACACCAACACACACACACAGACACACATACACACAAACTTAGACACACCTACATACACACACATACACACAGTGACTAATGCACCATGCATATTTCCTTAATATGCAGGCATTATGAAGGAAGGGAAGCATTCAGCTGAAGCTACATGTGAAAGGTTAGCTGATGTTCCCTGTTAGCAGCCATTAAAGCCTCACATTATAATACAATACAGCGTGTAATATAGCACACGACTCTTGGGGTGCAATATGAGTCGGGGCGAGGACCTTTCAACAAATTGCTGCTAAGGGCTAACATGTTCCACTGTATCGACAAAATTACATTTATCTGCATGTTCCTAAAAGTAACACACGAACATCTGTTTAATGTCCACCAGTAGATTATGGAAAGGTATGTTTATATAAATAAACACCTTTAGTATCTCACGTCTGCCTATTACCACTTTCCAAGCCACTCCGGTCAAGCTTCACCACACTGCAGAACCTTACATGTTTAAAGTTATGTGATAATATATCTGTTTTTTCTGCATGTGTAAATTGACATTTCATGTAGCAGGACCTAACAACCTCAGAATGTATTCATATTAAATGTGGTCTGGATGAAGTAACAGTTTCGCTCCACAGTGTCCACACCTTCCTTTTCATTATTAGTTGTTTTCATCCTGTCTCTAACCATCATGTCATTCCAGATCCTGCTTCCCATCTCGTCAGTCCAACTCCCTTCACCTGCCTCTGATCACCTCGTTAGTCCCTCATTACCTTCACCTGGTCTTCATGCCCGTCTCACCTGTTGCCCATTCCCTCGTTAGACCCTGTCTACTCAGGTTCCCTCACTTGTTCTCTGCCAGGTTGTCTTGTGTTTCTGTGCCAAGTTCTCCAGTGTTATTAGTGTATATTCCTGACCTGCCTGTTCTGACCTCTGAATCTCTGCCCCGCCCTTTTTTGGACTTGTTTGCTTCTTGGACTGATCTCCCGGTTTTGACCCAGCCTGTTTTCAACTAAAGACATTCATCTTTGTTACTCCTGTCTGAGTCGTGCTTTTGGTTCCACTCTTAATAGCACCGTGACAGATGAAGGCTCTTTATGGCAAAACAGAAGGGAGGGCCCCTCTACTGAAACCTTCCGCCACCAGATGTATTAAAACCAACATTTATAAATGTGTAAAAATATAGCATTTTTATTTTGAGCTCTGCGTTGCTGGTTAGTGTTTCTGAAACCCTTTGCACAGAACCAGCTAAGCTACCCCCCCCCGCCCCCCCCCCTGTTTTCAGAGACACTCCAGCGCCCCCTTTGGACATGACAGGAACAGCACTTCAGTCTCCACTTGTCGCACTGTGTCCCTGAAAAATAAACTTCTTTCTTCACAGGAAGTAAAGTTCAAACCCACTTCAATCCAGTCAACCATGGTCTTTTCCTAAACCCTAACTAACGACTCATGGTTTTATTAATGGTTACTAAATAATTTACCAATGCTTTATACTGCACATATAAACAGTTGGTAAGAACAATATCTTACTGGTTAGTCATTAATATTTATTGAGGCTGAGAAGTTTCCCATTTCTATTAAGCCTGCTGTTCTAACTGCTAATATATAATTTAATTAATTCATCAATAAGACATCTGCATGCAGTTATATTTTCAAGTCATAGATAATTGGATTCATACAATAATCTATCAAGTGTTCTTGTAAATGTTAATAAAGGAGTTGATATCCAATATCCTGCAGCACATTTCCAGAATGTCAGAGGTGAAATGGTTCATTGGAGGAGACCCGACCGAGGAAGGAAAGGGGTAATTAACCAAAGTGTTCAACTGGAGGAGGATTAACCGCTGAAGTGATTAGTTTTAAGTATCCTTATTGCAACGGCTGCCTGTGTGAGCCCGTAAGACCAGCAACCTGCAGAACCACTGCAGAACCTTTGTGGGCGGGATTCAAGAACTGTGTCGTCACTTGTACTTTGTACTCTGGAGAATATTATATGTGCAATGTTATCCTTGGAGCCCAGGTAACACGTGAGCATGTTCTAAGGGGTGATGTACCTGATGATGTCCCTGGGGACAGATTTTCCGATGAGAACCCAACTCGTCGTCTCTCATTTGAATTCAACATTCAGGCCTAGAGGGGGGGGCTCCTGTAACATGATAAACAGAATCTGTTTTTAAGATGGCTCGTTATAGTGTCCCCAGGGAGGGCTTAGGCATGGCTGTCTCTCCATATGGATGTTGTTTTGCAATGAGGCCTCTACCTTTCTGACATTGGACTCCAAGCTGAGTTGACAAATGTCAAATCAATGACCCAAAAGAAAGAGTGGTGAAAGGGGTCAGGATGAAGATGTATTAATGTCAGTTTAAAGTATGCTATGTTGGACATCTCATAACAATACAAGACCTTCTCAATAACAATCAATCTTATAGCTTACAGTGTTTTTTAGAGCTTTAGCAAACATAAAGCTTACATGAAGTCAGCTTATTAGTTTTACTAGTATTATTATTATTCAAATGGTTATTTTAAAGTACCTTTGGGAAAAAGGCCATCAGCTCTTCAATTGCGTGTTATATATCCATGACCACAAATACTTTCACGGAATAAGTTACAGGTCAGAGCATTATCTATAATATTAGAATATATACTATTATAGATAATACATTTAAGGAAACAGAAGATGGCACAACCCATATATTACATAATAATCCATGTTATTTTTCCATTCAACTGATGCATGTTCTCCTCATTAGAACAAGCCTATACTGTGTGTGTGTGTGTGTGTATATATATATATATATATATATATATATATATATATATATATATATATATATATATATATTGTATTGCCTAACATTTTGCAGTTTCTTTTCCAGAACAAAGTATATTACATTAACAGCCTTTAATATAGTTTGTTTTTTTCAGTAGATCCAGTCTAATTGTCGCCTGGAGCATATTACACATTAGTAGCCTTAACTTGAGCTCATCTATATTGGTCACTTTTAATGTCTGCATACTTTAACTATAAAGGTTCTGCAAAGCCCCATCATAGATATAGTATTGCATAAGAAAATCCCTTTGCCACTCCAGTTAAACATTCCTAGAATCGCCACTTCACTTGTGTTTCAACAAATTACAATTGTATTCCCAGAGATGATCATTTGTCATAATAAAGGAAAAGGGGGAAATACAACCCTAGAGTCACACCGCCACCATGAATACAAACAACACCGTCCGTGTATGCTGCCACATATCAGGCTTTCATATCTATTTTTTACAAAACCAATTAAAAAACACTTCTATTCTACGTGAAGTTAATTCATTCCTGTAGGCTCAGAATCAACACTGGCTGGTTTTACTTGCCTGTTAAAAAAACACCTCTACAAGCAGTTCAGTCCTTGGTAGCTGTCTCTTCTAAATCAGAAAGATACAGTTTTTATCGTTTCCTCCCTGAATGCAGGACAAATTAGAAACAATTTAGAGAATTACAAGCTCATTTAGAACCCTAATTACTCATATCAGATGACAGTGAATGTTGTCTTTGGGCGAGGAAGATGTAAATGATGAATGGCCTCAGGCTTAGTATGAGACCACGAGCAGAGTGATTGATGGGGCTGTATTAGAGAGCTTTAATACGACTGTGTGGACAGGCAGACTCCTGTGCGAGATGGAAACAAGAGAAGTATGTTTCTCGTTCTTATTACCTCTGCTTTTATTTAGTTTGCACCGATTTCTCAAACCTTGAGGTCGGATACAAAGGAATTGAGTGATTTATTCAACATCCATCACAAGCAGTGTTTTCCCAAAACAACCTTTAGTTTTACACCCACAAAGGAGATCAGTAAAAAAGTACATGCATCGTATCTATTCAGTCAGCATCAGCAGCTGGACATGGAAACTACAAGAAACCGAGATGAAAGGTCGACATCAAAGGGCAGTTGGCTAAGCCTATGACCAACTCCTACCTGAAGCTGACAACATTGATGGTTTGCCATTGCCTTCCAAAACATCCCACATGACGAGTCCAGAGACAATTCAAGTCTATTTCCCTCCTCTTCGCTGAATATTCATGTAAAACTACTTTTTACAGGGAATGATTGTATTCCTGGTAAAAAAAAGAAACCAGGGTTGAGTGTTGGTATATATATATATATATATATATATATATATATATATCACAAACCATAAAAGAACCAAGCGATTTTGCTCAACTAAACACTACAGTCCCTAATGGAAATCTATGATTAATTACAGTAAATTATCATACTGGATGTAAACAAACATTAAGGTTAGTAAAATATATTTATAAGTGGCTGAACCATACACTTTATCATCTGTAGTTGTGCGCAATTATCCATGTGTAAGGAGAAATTATTAGTAACAATAATCTGTAAACTTGTTTACGACCTGTGGTTGTTTGGTTGAGATTGTTTGTTTACCTTTTTGGACATTTTTGATCTATGCATTATCATAAATGATAGAAAGGATTAGAAAAGCAACAAAAATAAAACCCAAGTTGTAACAGTCATCATTTTCATTTAAATATGCAAATTGCATTTTGCATTTTGGCTCCATGTTATTCTTGCTAGTGTGGCTACCATGTTTTAGCATTATCATGTTTATTTGCACCAAACATCTAATGAAAAGACTGTTTAGAGTATATTTCCATTTCACTCCATGGGACCAAAATGTACCCCCCAAAAATTCATGCTGTATTGAAGAAGACCTGAAACTAGCGACTAAGCTCCATAAACACATGTTTACGATGTTAACTAAGGTAATAAGTCCAGTGAGACACTTTTCAGACTTTGTTGTTGCATTTTCCCTTTTTTCGCTTTAAGAAGACTATAAGTCTTCCTAATGCCTAAAGCTCATCCGCTCTGGCTTCACTTTCCAGAACCGAAGATTGCCATTTGTGCATTCGTTGATAGGCCTATGGGTGGAGAATGGAACACAAAAGTCAGTGTATCTGATATCCTTGTCCTTGATTTTTGGGGACATAAACGCCGTAGTTAAGATTTGTTTTCAGTGTGAGAAGAGTTACACTTGAAGAAAATGACCATGTCTGCAGGCAAATATGAGATAGACACGATTCATGAGGCAGAGCTGAAGCTTTTACTCCTGCGAAGAAGAAAGTAATGATTGTGGCTGCAGTGACTAAAGATGTGATATGTTTGTTTTAAGACTAGTTTTTAGATTGTGTTACCACCAGTTCAGAGCTGAACTGATGAACCAATGTTCTGCTCTCCCCTCAGTGAGACATAGCATTGCTTTTAATGCGTCATTTGTGTGATGTAGGCTACACTTTAAACACCACATTACAATCAGATGACTCGCTGACGTGGCTCATAGCAAGTACTAACATCAACCAACATTGGAAGATCAACAGACTTATGTTAGCTTGTGGTTTGTAAAACACAGCATTTTTATTGGGGAAATGGGATAAACAGATATTGTAGATTATCCTCAGTAAATGTTTAGCTAGCAGTGCACCTTCAACCTGACCCTGCATATATGCCTTAACTCTAGCTTACCTTGCGTTTACTGTAAATGTTTGGATGCTAACCTGCTAAGCTAAGATGTTAAGATTTGACCCTACTCAACACCAGCATTTAGTATCGTCTTTGTTAGTATTTCACCATGCTAACATTAGCATTTAGCTTACTGCGGCTATAAAGCCCCGATAGAAATAACCACTTACAAAAAGGCTGGGGCTTTTTGTTACTTTAAACACTTTTAGCTTTAGGAACTCGGACAGAAAATATACTTTTTTCTGATAAGAGGGACTACTGGTAAACTACCAAATTGTATATAAAGTAGTAAAAACTAGCGTTATCTCCCATCAGCTACAATAAAATGCACACCATACACACTGATGCATTGTTATTAAAATAACAATAATAATAACGTTGTCTTGTTTTTCCATTATTGGTATTTTTACTTCAGTAAAATGTCTCGGTACTACTACCACCCCGGAGCTCCAGGCATCATCAGTGGTCTTTAAACAGAACAGTGTGAAGTATCACGACACAACATAAACTAATTCAACTGCTGTCACTTCTCTCTCATATCCATTTTAACCGTGTCTGAGTAAACTGAGTTTTTAAAAGGTCAGCAGCTGCCTCATGCCTTAGCAGCCAGAAGGCTAGAGGAA
The DNA here is from genome assembly GCA_036178185.1 of Liparis tanakae. Classification (NCBI taxonomy): domain Eukaryota; kingdom Metazoa; phylum Chordata; class Actinopteri; order Perciformes; family Liparidae; genus Liparis; species Liparis tanakae. The sequence continues at coordinate 11,325,496 of CM070106.1, forward strand.
CGTGTAGCCTTTACTAGAGTACATTTTATCATAGTTACATGTCAGCATCGTGCTCAGAGAGCAGATTACTTTTAGTCCACAAACTGGAGGTATTATCAGACGAGTAGAGACTTGAGTCTGTTAAGAGCAGTGATGCATTCACAGCGTCAAGGACAACGAATCTTGGAACCGAAGTTGATGAAATGTTTAAGTGAGAAAAGTCATTTGTAATTCCTGCCTCTAGTTTGTACATTGCATACTTCTTCACCGATGCAGAATGAGTTTGGCTGTGATTAACGTAACTTTGATAAATCTCATTTATCAAAGTCGTGCAAAAATGTCTATCTTTAAACTTTTGAATTTATTTTTGTTAAATGACAAGCACAGTATTCACCAGAATGCATATTCTAAACATATTGCTCTTTTAAAAATTAATTTCACTGACACATACAGCCTATAGCTTACACTATCCATCATGGCTGTCAAGACCTAACCTTTTTCTTCTTCAGAGGCTCATGAAAATGAGTTTTTCATGCTGTTCATCAGTAATTGCTTGTTAAATGTACCACACCCCATTAAAATGTCCCTAAGGTTCTCATGAATCAAATGGAGAAAATACAATTCACTACAGTAGCACTCCACATCATGCGGGACACATGGAGAGAGGAGTCCTACTGGTCTTTGTGAGATGCACTTTGTGTATATCCACCATTCAGTGATCAGCAAGGGGTCTGATTTAACAAGTTGATTGCACAAATCATTTTACAGCCCATAAAGCTCACAGTATGAACACAGCTGCGACCAAAGGCTCTTTTAAGAGGATACAGTGTGTTAGCGGGTCATAACTAGTATGTAGACAGAGACGGACCATCGGCTCACAATGGAAACAACCCCTGACGGACTGTCGATTCGGACGCAACACAAAGCGTACTTTTGTTTCTTGCTTTACTCAAAATGTGTGATAAGCTATGAAAAGGCCTTCTTGGAGAGAGTCAGGTGAAAGGGGAAACCTCCTGGCCCGAAAAGTGAAGCCAAGGAGTTCCTTCAAACTGTGATGTTCCCAATGGGCAGCAGGATGTGACTCCTATGGGTGCAGAAGAAGTACGATTACAAAGTCAGAAAAGGTTGGCTTCTTACTTGATTTATAACCTCAGTAAACGTTGTACACAATCACAATCACTTTCTTCAAGTCTTCTTTAATACATGATGGTCATTCACTAAATTATTGTCCGAATTTAGAACGAAAACTACAATAAAAGCTGTCTACGCTTTCGAGTATGGCCGCCTTGTAATCGCATGTTCATATTCTCTGAACCATTCATTTATTAATGGGACTCTTTGTTAAGCAGACGATTAGCCTGATCAAATACACCGGTTTTAATTGTAAGTCGCAAACATAAGACAACATTGTTTGTTTGAAGATTAAACTAACTATTTATTAGTGTTGTACACAAGACAATTCACTTCATCAGCAAAAATTGGGTATGTTAATTATAAAATGACAAACGTATCCCACAAACCTGAGGGTTTCCTGACTGCCAACAATTCATCATCATCTTTATAAACAATGACATACAGGACACTTTAGTACAAGCACAAGTACTTTAGTGGCGGCCAAGGAATGACTTATTGAATTAACACACCCTCTTCCACGCCTCCATCAGAACATTCAGGTAGAAAGTCTTGACTCAAACTACTACTAAATCACCAAAGGCCTTTTTAGAAAAAATATTCAGATAACAAAATGTTTAAATTCAAGTCATCACAGGTAAGAGATGCCATGAAAGGAAAGGAAATGAATAACCAAACCAATTTGTCTCTCAGTCTCTGTGGTTCATACCATGAGAAGGAAATTTGCCTCATTAGTTGGGAGTGTTTGAGCAACTCAAAACGTGTCATGGCTGGATTTAGGGTGGACCCAAATGCACGACTCAAGAGACATAAAATGCTGATCAAGATGTTTATTAGAAATCTTATCAGGATTGAAACAATGAAAACAAGGTAACACTGGAGAGCTTGGTCACGTAGAACACAAAACAATCTGTCAGAGGACAAGTGGAAGTGAGGGAGCTAAATAGTGAGGGACTAATGAGGGAATGGGCTGCAGGTGAGAAGGGCGTGAGGACCAGGTGAAGGGAATGAGGGACTAACGAGGTGATCAGAGGCAGGTGAAGGGAGTTAGAGCTGAACGGTTACAAAACGTGCTCCGGCCCCGAGGGCTGTATAATCAAAGAAAGGGGTGTTTTCTCATTACAGGAAGTGCTCACCAACTATAAGACTCCCTAAATCCTTGCAAGCTTAACTGGGAAGTTGAGGAGTCCGCATGCCGCTTAATAAAGCCAATGAAACTTGGTGCAAGTACTAGATCTCAAAATGTGCCCCGAGGGGATACAATAAGGGGACGTATGACTGTAAAGTATGCACAGCCCACAGTCTCTGCAGAGTGCACAGCCATGCGTTCAGTATTCAAAGACGATACACATTTAAAAGCAACCTCAATTTGATTAGTGATAGTAAGAATGCAATATATATAGTAATCCTTTGAATACTGCAGGAGATGAGCCATACGTTTATGAACACACAGAGGTAAGGGTAGAGTCAAAGCAAAGGGAGCTGATTTTGGGCATCTTGCTCATGCTTTGTTTTTTTTTACAACTTTATTCTCCTATACAGTTTTGATTCATTACTTTAAGTTACCAAAAGTGACTGCAAATTCAATGTTGTTTCCAATTTCTCATTCAAAACTGTGTTAAACAAGATCAATAGAAAAGGAAGTCAGGCTAATAACAAGAGTCTAGAGTCTAGACTAGAGCCATGCTGGCGCCTCTGAGAGGCTGTTGTTGGACTTTCACAGACTTTTTCATTTGAATGAGTAAACGGTTTCAGGACTGAGAGTATCACGCTCTACGGTTTGTAGAGAACCTCGAGGCATATTTGGGATATTGGGTGGTATCAATAAAATTGACTTCAGATCTTAATCAGATAGTGAATATTTCCTTCTAATTATTATTATTATTTTATTATTTTTACATTCATTTTGGTATTTTATACCTATTTTCCTTTTATTATAAAACTTTATGATAAAAGGAAAATAGGTATAAAATACCCAAATGAATGTTAAAGACACTTAATGAAAACAAGATAATATATTAAGATAAAATTGGGTCAGAGATACGATGGAAAATAAAAAAAACGACTGAAACTATTCAAATAAATACCCACTCGCAGCATTCATATATCAGTTTAAGCTATATTTAGATTTTATTAAAGATTTAATTCAGATAATTGTAAGATTAGCGTGTAAAAAATAGTTGGTCGAAGTGCTCATGAAATTCTTTTTTAAATAAGCTCAGCACAGTTGACGACAGATCTTTTCACAGCGGCCCATGTTCAGCCGGTCAAATGGAAACGACTGAGAAACATTGGGACACGTTGGAAATCCAGTTGTCTGACATTCATTGATCGTTTTGATCGGCCATTTGATCAGGCATATTGATCCCCCTCCAAATGAACTTCAAATTACACTCTATCTAAAATGTATTACAGATTTTGCAAGTTGAAACAGGCTTTTATTAAAAATTCTGTAGAGGCTCCAGCAAAGGGGGACATGAGAGTTAATGAGGATTATAACTAAAACAACAGAAGGCTGCTGTTTAGATAAGGTGTAAATTGAGTAGAAATTCCAATAAAGCAAGCAATGATGGGAAATGTTGTTATTCGCATCTGATTACTACGTCCTTGATTCATTTGTGTTGTTAAGGGCCTGGGATGTAATCAGGAGGCCGATTACTCTACCTTCACCAGATCCAGACAGATAGATTATATACGAAAGAAGCGGTTCTCTTTCCATACAGAGTTGTGCTCCTATTGCAGGTTAAGGAGACCTGCCTGCAGCAGTTTTCCGATTCAAGAACAGTTGCAGCAGTTTTTGATTCATCTGTTTCAGTGAATAATTGATGATGAAGCTGCCGTTGGCTTCTCAACCTTGTTTTTCTTCTTTTCCCATTTCAAAGAGGCTCTGGATCGCGCAGCCAAGAGGCAAACAATGGTCGAGACCGGGAGACTTGCCCCGGGTCATCCTGCCACCTGCAGCGCTTGAAGTATGTTCCAAGAAGGTCTCCACGTCTTCTGCTGTCCCATCGGCAGGGGGCTGAAGCAGATTGCATCCAGGCATGCCAACTCAGTGGCCTGAGGGTTGGACCCACTGCCAACGCTTAGAGAAACCCTCTGTTCACTCACAGTTATACCCTCAATTGTTCCAGTAAGGAATGGAGCAGACATTTGCACTTTTTTGATGAACCTGAAATCAAGAAAGGAGTGGAAGAGAAAAATAACTTCCACATAATCAGCAAAGCAATTAACATTATACATGAACACTGTGTTGCTCTGTAAAAAATAAAAAAAAATATTAACTGTTAAAAATGGTTGATTTTCTTAATGCATGCAAACTTTATTTCTCTTTAAAAAAACAAAAAAACCCTGTTAAAATGGTTGATTTTCTTTTGGCCACACTGGGGTGGATTGGTATAGACATTCATTGTTCCCAAAAGATATACTTATTCTCTAGCACCAGCATCAATTTCACATTTGTGGTCCTTGAGTGAAATGTCTATTCGATTCCATGAAATTCGATAACAGCATTCATGTTCCGCTCGTGATTTTTTATTAAGACTGTTGGTACCCATTTTGTTCATCTGGTCAAAATGTTAATTTGCCTATTACTTTTGTTTATGACAATACCTACAGGACTGACTGTATTACCATCAGGAGTTGTTGTCCCTGTTTCTGTCATACAACAACAACCCTTTCAAACTATGATATTCAGCGTTGTTTATTTGGTGAACATCAGCATGTTAGCATTGTCATAATAAGCATGCTGCTTTGAAGATATTAGCATTATGTTCAAAGACATCCTTTTGGACCTTCTAGTACATGCATACCATGCAGAGACAGCAAGAACAAGATGTCTGCTTGTGTTACTCTTACAAGTTAGGAGATTTACCAGCTCTCTTTCAGCTTGAATTATGTAACATAACCTCGTTAATTGCGCCGCAGTAATCTCCTAATCAGTAATGTGAAAATGTTAGAAAGGTGGATATCACGTGGCTCTCTGTTCTATAAATATGCAAACAGTACTGCATATCACAATCCATGGGTACTGTGCAGACTATAAAGCATGTTACATCTGAGCACCAAACAGAGTTATCTGGCGTTGTGAAATCTATAAATGAAAAGTTACCCCACGGGTATTTGACCGCGTCTGTTTGCTGTTTACCCCTTGAATCAAGTACAAAGCAAGTCTTGGTTTAGTTATTTAGAAGCACAAGGAACAGGTGCTTTCCAGAAGAAGGTGGTGAATTCAACAATTATCTAATGCACATTTCCCCAGCTAGCATCTGTGTTTGAGATCAGATTTCCTCTGGGGTTCAAACACCGAGTAGACGACTATTGATGCGACCAGAGTGGACTTCTTTGTCTTTTCTTTTCCCCTCCCTCAGTTAAAAGGCAGATGCAGAACCAAACATATTTACAGACCACAATTGCTCTTAAGCACTTTGAAAGGACGTTTTAAGAAAAGTGATTAGGATTGATGGTGTTCTATCTCATAGACCAAACTAAGCAAGGCTTTGGCATAATTGGCTCTATTAGTGATTAGAGAGCAACCTGCTTATCAATGATGCCTATTTGACCAAATCAATCCCACCCACACACAGCCTTTGCGCTCTGGGCTTTTGTATTTCTCTCTACCACCAACTAGGCTAAGTAATATAATGCCTCACATGAATCAAAGCTTTATGTTGCCTTCAGGTGCACCAACAGCAGAAATGTGATCTTTTGTTCTTCTCTTGTATTTGAAAATGGCAAACACACTATCGAAGCACTTGTGTTAACCACAGTTGCATCACTTTCAGGAATACAAATACTGAAGTGTTGCTGCTGACTGATTTGTATTTGTGAAGTGAGCCAATATAACAGAATGGAATCCATTTTGACGTCTCTAAACTCAACTAAATAGCTATTTTGAACCAAAGGATGTCTAGAGTTTTGAAGCAGTTCAGAACTTTGTTTTTGCCGTCTTCCCAAATCCTTCTCAGCATATTATCTTCCTCATGAAATATTATCATGGCGAGAAGCGTACGATGTAACAACAAAAAACATTTATTATAATGGGATGACAAGGAGGCACGATATGCACATTTATATTCCGCTCTCTCCTTCACAGTGCCGGACACTTATTCATGTCACAGAGAGTTGCAAACTGCAGCAGTGGATTTTCTGCACGAGAAGACACATCTAGAAACAAACAAAACAAACAATATTGTTTGTTTACCCAACCTGCTCCATCGTTTGACTTTTTCACAAGCATACACATTACACAAAGGGTGTGTTGCTCGGCTACTATTTGTATGTCACAAACATCGACCATATCTATTTGGATCTACAAGAAGTGGGAGGGCATTGTACCTGATGTTTTTGTGTACATTCTTTTTTAGATATTTTCATTATTTTCCAAACTGTTTTACCTCCTATATAATATGAAATACATATCTGTCTGACTGTTAATAGTGTGGGTTAAAAACTGTAATGCATTGAGCTATATACTACATGATATTGGACTTTAAACTTGCAATAACTTCAAACATTAACACCTTTTAAGATGAGCGCAAACAGCAAACAGTTGTCTCTACACATCCAGCAGGGATGGAATACTCATTTTCTTAACCTCCAACATGACTCTCCTTCGAGCTCTGGTTTGGTCTCCACCATTTCGCCTCTTTCTCCGTTATGTTTATTCGGTAGTTGCTAACTTTGTCTTCTTGGTGTTTGGTGTTGACCAGGCAGTGTATATTAGATGTATACTCTGCTGCTCCTACAAAGAATGCTAATGAGATCAGTAAGGCTGAACCAAAACAGTAACTTTGCTCAATGGAAAATCTAAATAACTATACAACTATAAAGCACCATTGATTTGAGGGGAACTGCAGTTTGGTGCTAATTATCCGTCTGTTCACAACAATGAGACGCAATCATCATCATGGAAATCACTGCTTGTATACACATATTGAACATATTGATATTGGCCACTTTAAATAATAACTAAATATAATAATTATTGTATTACTGATAAGAATTTGAAAAGCTAGCTTTGCAATTTTGCATGCACTTTTGAGTCCTTATCCTTTTTAGTCATAAAAGTGTTTGACTTACTGAATCGTGATGTGAAATCAATGACTGTGTACATCTTTGCCCTGCACAACAGATCTGGTGACGACTGGTGAAAGTATATACAGGATTAACATTAGCAAATATCAAAATATCCATCTACCAAACTATCTACACCTTTTGTGTTTTCAGCGTTTGTTCACATTTTGATTAATCTGCATAATAAAAAGTTCTGTTGTATTGGATAAGCACCACTCGTATAATATACACGTTACCACTACGGTGACCATTGTTTAAAGCTGTGGCCACTGTGGACCACAAACTGAAAAATAAAGGCCCCATTTAATGTTCAACGGCTTTCCAGCATAGTTCATTCTGCCAAACAATTTTGAGAGCAGATGTGGCTTTGGCACGGCAGTCATCAAAGTGGCGATGCCAAAAGGCTGCACACCACGCACCACGATGCTTTGAGGTTAGAACTGGAGCCAGCAAGGCAGGCTGTGTGTGAGCAGCATCCACTGGCTCATGCTACTTAATGATCTTACAAAGAGGCGGTTGTGGTTTACTCTGCCACTTATAATCCCTCTCAATTCTTATATTAACCATTTACATGAAGAAAGACATGTAAAGAGTGACGGAGAAATATTATAGAGCAAGGTGGTTGCCAAAGTAGAAACTGATCCAAGCCAAGCTACAACACTAAATATACATTTAGGACTCTCTTCCCAGGGACTTACGGCGTTTCTCGATTCAAAGAACACAACTACAGACTTGTGTTCTTTTGGATGCTGGTCTTGGGAGTCCAGACTCCGGAGGACGGGACAACGGGAGGACGGGAGGACGGTCTTTCTGGGATTGGACCAGCAGCTGACTTGATGACGTCACCACAGCTGTTCTTGCTCCTGAGTTTACTCTAATTATTCACTGTAAATAATGTTTTACAGTCAAACAAAACATCCTAAAATGACATTCCTTGACTCAACAACAGTAGTATTTATAAAAAGTCAACTGTCAGTTTATTTTCTCCTCCGCTACTGTTTCCTGTTGCTGGTGAAATGCATTCTGGGATATCGGCTGGCCAGAGTACCCACAAGTCTCCTCTGATACATCCTCCGGAAAGTGGGAGGATCAAGTCACATCCGGGCATTTTGACCGTGCTTTGAGAGAAGCGAACTTTGAATGTGAACATGTCCCCGGGCTGCGACTGATGGTCAGGCTGCAGCCAATGCGTCTGCACACATCTCCCCTCTATCCGCTATCTGCTTCAGAAAGCTCACAATCTTTGGTCGAAAGGCCTTTGAGGAGTCATGAAAATCGACATCCCCTTTTTCAACATCGGTTCATCGTTTATTTCACTACTATCATAGCTATTGAGAAACCTTTACACAACATCGCATAAAGAACCTCCTCCCTATCAAACACATGAAGTCCAGCCAGGATATATTCACAGAAGATGAAATAGTCTCCAGAAAGATAATTGCCTGTGCTCCAAATCTCCCATCCTGTGGATGGAGGAGCTGCCTGCTCTGTGTACCCCGTACACTACATCAACATGATTTAGAGAACACACACATCAGCCTCATTGCTGCAAAACTGAAATATGACCACTGCGTAATCTTAAATTCAGTGCTCACTACCTGACGGCACAGCGAGATAGTAAACATCACAAAACACTAAAATAAAAGCTTTTTATCAACTGAACGACGGCTGAGTGAGATTTTAATTCCTGTTGTCTAAACGCTTGGGTCTAAACCCTAAAGTTAAAAATGCATTATAGGCATTTTATAACTTTTTTATCTACCCGTTGTAAAAATACAAATACCACAAGACGTATATGACTAGAGACCCCGGACTGATCAGTATGAAGATATAAAAGCTGACTACGATGGCCTCCACAGATGTTGTTTGTTGGAATATTCTCCAAAACACCGGGAATGTCACAGATACAACTCCTCGATTAGGAAAACATATGTATTGTATGTAGCAATGCACACACAGCAGGTAAACATTTTCACACCTTGTTGTGTCACAAAAGGAAGAGTCAGAGAAACAAAAGACATCCTCCTGAACCATAAATTGTCACGGGTTTGTCACGGGGTGAGACTCAGGGGCAGGTGAAGGTAATTAACCAATCAAGGAGACAGAGAAGTGTCTGAGGGCAGGTGAAGGTAATTAACCAATCAAGGAGACAGAGGAGTGACTGAGGGCAGGTGAAGGTAATTAACCAATCAAGGAGACAGAGGAGTGACTGAGGGCAGGTGAAGGGAATGAAACAATCAAGACAGAGAGGAGACAGGGGAGACAGAAGAGACACCGGAGACAGGAGACAGGAGAAACGGAACAGGGCATTACATACAAATTCTCAACAAAAGTTCTGGAAACATTTTGAATTTGATATTTCACATACGGTAATGCTAGCCTGGCAGTAAACCTGACAATCTCATATCAATCTGTCGACGTTGAGATATGTTCAGATTGACCACCAGACCATCAGCGTGACATCACCGTCCTTGTGTACGGTGTTGATTTTGAACAATGTTTTTACTCGCGGCATCGACTGAGCCATCTTTGATTATTTTCTGGATGGAGTACTCGCTCGCTCCTTTATGAGACTGTTTGCTGCCTTTGTACTTGCTTTTCTGTGCACGTCGTGTTTTACTGCCCATGTCTGACACAGTAGCACTAAATTACATCTTAAGAAAACAGGGATCAGAGGCATTCTTGTTTTCTTTTGCAGCCTTTTGTGGCTTTTCTAACACAACTGTTGTGTATATATCTTCAAACTGGATATGTTCAGTGTGCTTTTATTTGGAGGAATACTCATATACATGTGTAGCATTTATTCATTTTCAACATGGTCTAGAAGTTGCATGACTTATTTATGAGCCTTATGGTTTGCAGGCACATGCATCTTACTCTCATACATTTAGGAGCTGTGACCACTTTTAAATAGCTTCAACGATTTTGGACTCAACTAAACAGAATTAAGGATTTGGGGCCGAGGAATAACTTAATGGAGCTGCCATGACTTGCATGAGTTATAATGTTTGCATGCACTGGGCCCTGGGAAGCAGAGGGGGCAACAAAGCAACTGTGGTACACCCAACTTTACCATTAGGTGTGTTTGTTTTTAATATTTATCTATTTATGTTTCATGCTGCAGAAATTGCTGCAGGAATCCCCAAGAAGCTGGGGAAAATGTAAGCCAGGTACAAATTAAACGGCCATTTATTCCTCCATATTCTTGCACAGGTGCGCTGATATCATGCAGGAACGATTTTCACACATTAATACATTTTAGAAAAGGAAAACAAATCCATGCATGCAGTCCGCTTCAGCATACGCATACATCCAGATGTTCATAGATATGCCGAGTACTTTAGCGAAAGGGTAAATTGAAGTCCATTAACAGGTCAGTTGCACATGGAGTGAAATGCGTTCCTCCTCCTAAATGTCCCAATCCAGACGGGGAAACTCGGCTAATGACTGTTAACTCACAGCCCACTGTTCAGTCATCACTAATTGAGATTGAGAATGCTGAAACCTCCTGGACCTCCGAGTCCCCTCTGTTATTTGCCTGGAGTTGAGACTATGATTGTTTGATATTAAAACAAATGCAGGTGTCTGGAGAAGGGCGAATACACGACACAATGAATCAGTGTTTTTAAGAAATGTTCTGCTGGAGATAATTTTTAATCTATCTCCAGGAAAGGACGACACTCTGAGCCAGAACAGAGCACAAAGCAAATAAAAAGTGTACAACAGATAAAAACAGCTTGTTTGTTGGCGTTGGCAGGAGACGAGGAGTAAGAACGCACAGACGCGTCGCTCTGGAGAAGTAGTGAAGGTGACCAGCACATGTGTTGTGGTCAAGAGAGAGGTTGAATGGGGGAGGGATAATCAAAAGGGATGATGTGTGTGGGTGGAGGGGGTGGAGGGGGGACAGATGCTGCATGGTTTTGCGTGAGTGATGGATCTGAAGCACGTAATGACCAATGTGGATTCCAGTGCAGGTAGTACCCGCTAAGTATTTCATTTCCCAGGATGCACATCAGAGCAATTAGATGAGCGCTGATGAGCAAGTAAAAAGCGTCACGGATCGATCTGCCTCGAACTCCCGCGAGTAAACCCCGTCACCGCTGTGTGCCTGAACTTCTGACTCTCCTTGATCGATGCTACAGACGTACAGCGCAAAAGAGACATGATGGGTTAATACACTCTGGGTTGTGCGAAGGCTCTTTTCATTGGCGGAGAGGAGAATGAGAAAAGGAGGTGTTGCAATTTGCCCGTTTTAATTAATATTCATATAATGCACATAATCTAGCAGCTGCTAAATAATGCACAGTTAGGGTTACAGACTCACTGCCCTAAACTGCTAAATCAAATTCATTTTCAAAACATATATAAACTTTAAACAGACTTATTACAGATTATTTATATTTATATTCATAGATGTTATGATACTATTATTATCATGACGTGATCATGTTGTCTAAAAGTAATAGAAATCGTTCATTAAATGGATTGTGTGTTAAATCATCCGAAAAGGGGGGAAAAGGACATAAATAGGAAATACCAAATTATGACTTTAAAAAGTACATGGTACACATTATTTCGCATTGTTGGTAATAGAGGAAACATGAAAGCAGGAGAATCCAAAATGTTCTCTTTTAAATATCTCTCAAATAGAGGGAACTGAATGAAAAGATGTGTAACTCTCACAACACAATGCAATGGCGAGTAAGAAAAAGTGCAGAAAAATGGGAAGTATAGCTGTAAAACCAAAACCGTCATACTTTACTCGCTTGGCTCACAAACACAGTTAGCGATTAGCTTGTGAAGTGGAGCATTCAGCAGCATCATTCCCTCAGGAGTTAGTGGACAGCAAAATCAAAGCAGAAGATTAGACACAAGGACATACTCAACAGAAAATGATGTATCATGTTGTGAAATAACTGATGGATGTGTAGCCAAAATAAGCAACTGTTTTCCAGCAAGTTTGCTTTTATCACCTCAAGAACTGACTTGCAGTTCTGAACAGAGCCTCAGATGAGATGGTTTCCTATCTGTGTCGCATGGATTTTGACACTTTGGGAGAGTCTATTAACTCTAAGAATGGGTGTGAATGTGAATCAGATAATGTCCGATTCTGTATCTCCAAAGTCACAAAAGTCCATATTGGACACATTTTTCACATGCCACATATACTTTTCAAACATAATGACCCGGAAATGACTTTTTCTTTCTCGGCTACACATTCTTACAAGATCTGGCCCCTTACGTTTCCTCGAGCACAGTGATTTTCGCAAAGCGACGGCTGATAGCAAATATATTTAACGCTGGAAAAATCTTTTTACAACATTCAATAGACATCCAATAAACAATACAAAAAATAGGGGTGCTTTGAACACGTCACGAACATGCTAAATATGGAAACAGGAATTTTCAAACAATCTGAAAGATGCATGTTTGATTTCTCATCTGTAATAATATCATTCATCATTGTCTAATTCATTTGCACTTTTTAAGATGTGTTGTGTGTATCATGAGAGACTATTGATGTGGAATATCTTTCCATGGCAGGAAGAACATTGTAAAATCTATTTTTATACAAAACAAATTCTTAAATAACTTTAATGGAAACTTTATTGATTTTTAACTTTGTTGGCAGCTGGGTTGATTATTTTTTAGCTTGTAAGCAAATAAAGGAGCTTAAATAGTGTTCAAAATCCGTGCATCTTGCAGCTGCCTTTCACTGAAAGAAAGAAGATGATTTACCAAATATTAAGTGTGAGGCATTACTTTATTTATTTGTTCCACACTACTTATAATTGGATATACGTTTGAGCCGAACGTGAGGTTATTTCTTAGCTCTGAGTTGTAGAGCTTAAACCCGCCAGAGCAAACCAGGACCCCTATGCACACATCACATTCCCGTTTGACGCCTGTTTATTGCGCAGCCTTGACGTCGACGCGCGAGTATAAGAGAGGCTGCGAGGTGGGGATCTCGGAGACTATAAGAGGTGTGCCCACAGCCAGAGCCCACAGACACAGCTGACCGCTGCTCAGGGGCCACTTTGTCCTCTTCTATCTGGATAGAAAACAGAGGAACTGCCGCACATTCTTCCACGGAGAGCCGCTCTGCATGTGCGCTACCGTTTTTTGTTTTTGTTTTGGGGTGGTGAAAACTATCGTGCATTATCTTTCCCCTTCATGCACTTTCAGCCGGACAATATTAGATTTTTACCCCTCTCCAGATATTTGAGTTCCTTCAGATATTTGTGTGCGCAAGTTGTTGGTTCAGCACCATGGGCGGCGTGGACAGCGGCAGCAGCATGGAGCCGGCCACGGTCCCAGGAGCGCGCCTCTCCCTGTCCGACCTGTACTCGGTCATCCCCTTTAATGTCACCTTCCAGGACGACGGGCTGCAGAACTACACCGAACAGCCGGCTCCGGTGAGGAGCACCGGGGGCATTATCATAGCCATATGCATCACGGCTCTCTACTCCGTCATTTGCGTGGTGGGACTTCTGGGCAACGTCCTCGTCATGTACGGGGTGGTCAGGTAAAGGATTGCTTTTCATTACAGTCATTGCACTGCTTTTCAAGCACTTGATAAGAGCAACACACACACACACACACACACACACACACACACACACACACACACACACACACACACACACACACACACACACACACACACACGCACACACACACGCACGCACGCACGCACGCACACACACACACACACATTATGTCATTCTGCTCTCTTGAGACCGTTTAATGCCCCATGCAGGGGCGATATTTTATTAATGCTCTCACAAATGTAACACCATTTGGATGCATTCTAATACAAAGTCTATATCTTGTTTTGTTTGTATGCTTTTTTTTTGCTTTTTACTGTGGTCCCCTTTCATGAAAGTAACAAACCCAAATCAAGAAGATGCTTTCAATTGAATGGAAAGAAAATGTAATATAAGAGAGAAAAACAACATTTTCTCCAGCCCTCTATATAATACATGCGTTCCTAATTGCATTTGTGTGTGTGAACTACTGCAGACCCAAAAAATGCTCCCCTGCATTAAGCATGAGATTGTTCTTTCAACATTTCTACATGGAGAAACAACATGTAAAAGTTTTATGCCAAAGAGGGTTGGTCGCCATCGAGTCTCTCATCTCAGTCGCACTCTCTCAATTCAGTTTGACTCATCTGCGCCTCAGGGCGGTTCGAATAGTCTCCATTAGTGTAAGAAGATCTGTGGACCAACAGCTCTACACTGAGATTGTTAGAGAGGGGAAATCTTGGAGTTAGAAAAGAGCATCTGAATGAAAATGTGTGTTCTTTGTTTACTTGTCATCATAAACAAGGGTGCTATAACCCCATCATTTATTTAAGCTTTTTAAAGCGATGCGAACTAAGGTATTTGAAGGCTTAACGACTTTGTAATTAGTAACTGCATTGTGTTCATTAGTTTGCAGTATAATTGTCAGTCCGAGGTCATAGTTTACAGCTCGGCTCTAAGAGCATCCTTAGAAAGCCTGTATACACCCACCTTGTCACTCCAAGTGCCCTTTCATTTCCTGAGAACCCCCCCAGCCCTAACCTTTGTGCTCGTCAGGAATAAACAGCTTAAGCAGCAGCTCTTGTCCTTACTCATTATGGTAATTGTACTAATCGCAAACATTCTCCCAATATCACCTGAAGCATTAATTACTGCACCTGGGCCGGCAAATCCAACAAGCAGGTACAATTAATGCAAGATGCCGAGGCAGAGAAGGATAACATAGCCAAGCGGGTGTTTTTCAGCCGACAGGTATGACATGACGGGCTGAAATTTATTTAGATATGCTTCAAACAGATGGAGTACAATATAGGAAAAAGTCACAAGCAAGGCATTTTATGCATGTGGTAAAAGAAAATCATTAATATTTACAACAAAGACCATTATTTTCATTCAGGGGTTGGAGAGAAAATAATTGTGTGTGTGTGTGTGGGGGGGGGGGGGGACAAGGCAGTAGACAAGAGAGAACGAGGGGGATACGAGGGTGACAAACAGGAGACGGATGAGACCTCAGAAGAGGCAGTGAATCAGAGTGTGTGCAGAGATGCATCCGACGTGTGTGTGTGTGTGTGTGTGTGTGTGTGTGTGTGTGTGTGTGTGTGTGTGTGTGTGAGAGAGGATTCGTCTCTGATGCATGACCCCACAGAGGCAGAGGGAAGCTCAGAGGATCAACCATCCCAGCAGAATACTGTCTCCTGTGGAAGATCTGTGAGCTCAGAGGGGAGCCAACTTAGAGAAGACGCCCACACTTAGACGCAGATAGAGTGCATTTGAGAAATAAGTAGAAAAAACTGCTCAAACCCTGGATTTCATCTATTAGTGTGTGAACATGATGCATCCTGTGGATTCATTGGTTAAACCATACCTTCAATACAACCATTGTAGGTGGGGGGGGTTCTGCACTACCCCTCATGATACTGGATGGAGGATGATGGGGATGTGGTCAATTCTGTTTACACTTAAATCAAGAGAATTTCTGCCAAACTTCACATCACAATATTGCTAATTGGAACAATGAATCCCGCCAACCGTGAAGGATGTATTGTGGCCCAGCAGGCCACTGTTCTCTGGTCAAAGCGCCTCATCCACTGGGAGAGACAAACAGGCCACAAGAGCAACTTGTTTATCGGTTGAGAGCTACTACAAACACATTGTCATAATTCACTACAATATTGTACAAAAAAGAAAAGTCGAATGAAGGCAATCAATGCTTTCTGAACTGAACACTGAATCAAGTGTTGTCAATTTTTACTTTTACTATTTTCTGACATCCCGTAGACAAAAGAACGAATCGATTCAATACGACTCTATTAGTAACCAATCATTTTTTAAATATCAGAAATAGTGGGAAATATCCGTAAAAACTCAAAGATATAGAGTAAAGTAGCAAATCTTCACTTTTGAGAAGCTGGAACCAGCAAATATTGTAATCTTTCTTATTTGACCGATCTTTTCAGCAATAATCGTAACAAAATCCCAATTGAAAGCCTCCTTCTGTGATTTGTTTTCTTCTGCTACTTCAAGCATCTTATAAACAAACCCCAAAGTCATGAATTTTAGATATTTTTCCGTCCACTTGGATTAATGGATCGAGGCGCTCATATGCACACAAACTCCATTTAGAGCGGCGAGTGCATGGCCGCTCACGTCCGTGTGAATTAGGCTGCAGCGGCGCTGAAAGCCTTCGGTCTGATTGCTGATGGAGCGGCCGGCACATTGTAGAGTCGGTCCACGCAGGGCAGGAAAGCACCTCTTGTCTTCTCTTATCTTCCAGCTCTCCTCTATCTCGGCCCCTATCCTGCTGCAACACCTGTTAGATAACACTTGGCTCAGTGCTCAAGCAATCGTGGCCTCCATTTTAAATCCATCAGCTAGTGGCAGGCTGGATTACTTTGGGTGTAAATAGAACTGAGCTGCGTGTTCTGGTAATATGTTGATAAATAATAAAACTGATCAACAGAGCCAAATTAGTATTTATATTTCTTCAGGGACTGGGAGTGGAAATTTGGCTGAAAATATCATAACCTGATGCCAAGAGGAGCATGACTTTATGGCTGTTGTCTCAAGCCAGGCAATAACCACATTCACACACATTCACACACAGTATTGTGTGTGTGTGTGTGTGTGTGTGTGTGTGTCTGTTGGCCGTCAGCCCTGGAAACGCAGGAGAGAAAGAATTGCTGAAGTCGGCGGTGTTAATCCAACTCGGGCATCGATAGAAGGCTCAAGACGGATTTCAAAGGAAACCTGTACTCTCTATAACTGAATGTGTTTTTGTGTGTGTATCTCCAGAACCAACAAAAGGGAGTAAAAGGTCTACGAAGAATCAAAAAATATGGTTGACTACATCACAAACATTATACAGTTCCTCATGCGTGGCGGCGGGGGTCCGGTGTGCTGTCACCTCGTTGGTCTGGGTGGGTTCTCTCAGCCAGCCAAAGAAGCGTCTGTGGGCGCTCTGCCAGGTCCATCGCTCTGTCTGTCTTCAGACAGATTCTGTCAACACAAAAGTGTCTCAACCATGCAAGATGCAGTCATGGAACTTGAATGGTGAGAATAGTATAGATCAAAATGAAGGACAGGAAGACAGGTGTGGTCTGAGCAAGGGCACCGGATGGGTGCTAGGAAATGGGCAAGGGGCCATCGTCATTCATCCGTCATACGGTCAAACCTCACACCCCAGCACTCTCACTCCGTTCGGCAACAACCAATGAACTTGTGATAAAACCCAGACTGTTTTCTGTCCTGGCTCCTTATTGGTGGAACGAGCTCCCCGCTGACGTCAGGACAGCAGGAAGTCTCTACATCTTCACCCGGAAACTAAAAACACATATTTTCCAACTATATCTGGAATAAAAAACAGATTAGCACTTCAGTGGCACTTAAATGGCACTACTTATGGTGTTACTTATGTTATTACTTATGTTATTACTTATGTTATTACTTTTGGTATAACTTATGTTATTACTTATGATATTACTTATGGTATTATGTTATTACTTATGTCATAACTTATCTTATTACTTATGGTGTGACTTATGGTGTGATTTATGGTATTACTTATGATATTACTTAAGGTGTGACTTATGGTGTGATTTATGGTATGACTTATGGTATTACTTATGGTATTACTTCTGCTACATTTGTAGTTCAACTTTCTTGAAGACATGTGGTCTTGTTTGGTTGATGCACTTATTGTAAGTTATTGTAAGTTTGGAAAAAAAGTGTCTGCTAAATTACATGTTATGTAGTGCAAGTTATATTTTCATGTGTTTTTGTCTGAAGCCATTCCTTCTGCTCACTAGGGGTTAGGGCTCAGGGATTGTTATATTTCCTGGAACAATCATTGCCATCCAATACGATTCTGCTGCAAAAGCGGCGTTGTTCACTTTCGATACGACTTGGCAACGGGAGATATTCCTCCTCCCCTCCCGCTCCCTTTGGTTACACCAATGCAATCATTGTGTTTACTAATGCTATCATACCGCGTTCAAACAAATCACTTGGTGAAGTATAGATTGCTTCTAAATGCCCGACTGGATATAATTTACATAGTGCATAGTTGTCGGCGTTTGATTAATGGACAGCTGAATAACAAACATGCGATCGATGGCGCTCTATCTCGTTGAACAGGCAGAGATCCTTCACCGTGCCTACAGACCCCAGAGGTCAGGACAGGTCAATAATAGCCAGTAAAGACCTACAACCCTAATTGTTTCAGTGTGCTGCCGGTCAGACCTTTTATTTTCAAGTGGCAGCAAAATTTGCGAGTGGAGGAAAAGCCCCGGTGAGTCGTGACAGCCTCAGAACACCGTCAACGCCGTGAGGAAAGAAAAACAACAGAAGGAAGTGAGCGATCTCAGAGTGTGACAAACGTGCTTCACTGTAACGTGAAAAAGGGAAGTTGGAATGAGAGAAGGAAGGTACAAGCTTTCCCTTTTTATCTGAATTATGCACTGAGCAATTAACCAGAACATTACCCCAGGACTAGCTATGCCATTGCGATGGCACGACTTTGAATTGGAAACGTTTCTCGTCAGTTTCTGCGTTTTATACATAACCACCTCTTAATGCTTGGTTTGTTCGTTGCATGCTGGGAGGAAACACATTTAAAAACCTAAAAGAGCATCTTGCTAACGCCACTTCTGTCTACTTTAAATGTCACAACGGCTCTTTGGTTCCCTGATAATCCAACCGGCATCCTGAGTTCCAGCTTGGATGTGACACATTACTCTGATTTACAGGACCTGTGTGAACATAAACCACAATAAAAAGCTGCACATTTGCATTATTTCTCCCCCACTTCCACTATATGTGTATTTCTAATCTCCACATGGCCATAGGATTGGGTGGAGTAACATCTAAGCCCAGTGATGGTTTTTTGAAGCTCTAACCAGCAGGATACAGTGTGTGGACCTATTTTGTGCGTTTGGATTAGGGGGTAGGAAAAGAGACAGTTCAATGTTTAAAGAGATTAGCACACACTTGCATATATTCCTCTCCACATGTCAACGGTGAAGGTTTAGCTGCTTCAGACGGATTGAAATAACAAAGTAAGCAGAGAGCAGTCAGTTACTTAACTGGATGAGACGATGATTGAGTTTACATCTTGTCTGTGTGACAAAAATCCATGTGATTAGTCCGATACCTGATTAATTTATGTGCTTGATTCACACACAGCCCTCACATAACGACCACAACCTCACTGTGCTGTGTTGCTGTCAGTGGAACGTCATACACGCATTGGATAAAACATTCAAGAGGATGTTAAAAACCAGCCATCTGCTGCTGACTTCATGGTTTCCTTTGGTCTAGATTGAGAAATTAACTGAAATGAAATGTCTTATTATCAAAGCCACATGGCGACATTAAATATTATACTATAAAATTTGAAAATATAGATATTACCGAAAGAGCACAGGGGGTAACTAATAACATTAACGTGACATGAGGTGAAGAATGAAACTCCTTGGTGATTAAACTCACCATTCAATATGGCATGGCATGAGGAAAGAATAGGTTATGATATGTAAAATAAATGCAAGTCAAGAAGAAAGCTAAAAAGAGGAAGCCAAAAGCGTCTCCGGGGGGCACAGGAGAGTTCACAGGGAGGTGTAGCGAAGTCATAACTCATAAATCAGAGCTTTGAGAGTTGTCACGATACCAGGATCAGGAAATGCCTCCGAGGCAGCGTACAAGGCTGGGATATCGGGGAATACACGAGCCAATCCAATATCTTGTTATCATATAATTCATCAGCTCCTTTCTGCCACACTGGAACAACACCACCACGTGTCGACCACACATCCACACAGCATCCCCAATCGATACCGAGCAAAGAATTGTTCAATAAACATCAAAACTCTGTCAGATAAGAATTGATCGCTGCTTCGGAAATTCTGATAATAAATTGTACAGCGGATCAAGATGGATATCGGTCTATTTGTACAGGAATGGTACTTTTTTTTCTCAGTTTAAAAATCTAATTTCCCACAGAGCTCAATTAAAAAAAGGACGAGCAGCTTTCCCCCTTTAAAAAAGAAAGAAACTCATAGATCTACTTTCAAATATACGGACGGGATTGAAATCACTGACCACAGCGGGTAGTTTTAAAATCACCCCACATCACAAAGAGAAATAAATCCAGTCTGATTGTGGCTTTGCTTCAGCTTCCCGTAAATTGCCCACCTGAATTGAATAAATCATTTAGTTAATTACACCTGCAATCTCACTTATAAATGTTATTCCTATTATGTATTGCTCAACGTGTGTACATTTGAACTGAATTATCCTTCAGCTCAGCAGAGGAGAAGCAATCAGTGGTGAGACTCAGATAATCAGGTAAATAAAGGAACAATAGATTTAATTATAACGTCATATTCAGCTGAAGCCTGCATTCACGTCATACATCATACATTGTAAACGAAATTTCAGCCCACAGAGTTCAGTCACTAATATGTCATCAATGGACCAACACCCAAAAGGGTCATGTGACGTCATCTATTAAACTCTTGTTGATCCATGCGGTTAAAAGACCGTTTTCAAGGGAATTATTTATAAAACAATTCTTGAGAGTTATACATTTCATTAAAAACTTATTAATATGGAAGATGTATGTGGTAGTATGTATATATATATATATATATGTATTTTTCTTTTCTTTTTTCTTTATTTTGATTTCAATTTAGGATAGGAATTTATAAGCATTTTTTGCTTCTACCTATACCTTTTCAGTCTTAGTCTTTTGTATATTATATAGGATAATACTGTATTGTATTTGATTTGATTGACTGAATGAAATACACAAACAAACAAACAACTCCTAAAGGGAGGAGTCGTCACACACAAGGAAGACACGAGACAAGAGTCTGTTTTCAGAAACACAACGACATGCTACAGGTCACACCCGGAAGTAGCAGACGCAGCTTATGCATTGGCTACTATATTTTCTTTATCTGACTCAAACTCCCACCTCTTTACTTCGTGTAGTATTTGTCGGATCAGTTCTTGGCAATTTAAAACGTGATACTCATTATACAAAAGACATAAGTTACATTTATTGCGTGCGTTTCATCAGTTCAACCAATGTTGTCCCTTATGGTAGCTAAGCCCAATTAAAAAAAACAGCACATATATCCTCACACATCCTCATTGTAATTACACATATTTCTAAGGAGTCAATAGTTGTGCTTGTGTGCTGAGTTCAGCTACACCTTGCGTTAATCATACCGACCCTTGCCATCACTTCCACCAACACTCCTCCAATTATTGTCTGTAGATGCTGATAAATCAAATCTTATAGATCTTTCCCTTTTTATTCTCTATATTTTCCATTAAAAATGTTTGTAAAAAAACACAAATAAAATGTTCAATGGCATAAAGTATCATACTGCATATTCATAGAGCGTAGGCATATGTATTAAGCATTTTATCTTAATAGAATTGTGCCATTTCCTAGTCTCTCATGCTTGTCTATTGTGCCTTTGGGCACTGTGCTATGCATATAAATTGGTTTGTATTTGGAAGCAATCATTCAAAAAACTCCTTGTAAACCATATTAACTATGCTTTTTATTCCATATCTTGTTAGGTTTTTGATGAGAGAAGTCTTTGTGAAAATAAGCCGTATACTCCAGAGGAACATTTCTGACCTCAATAAGCCAATACTCGACCACACAAAATGAGTTTGATAAAAAATGATGACCATTATTTTCCGGCCAATACGTATTTTCATCTTAGAAAAGCAGGCTCCAACACATACAATATATATGAACCTCAATCTGATAGCAGTCGTGTTTTCTTTTCACATTTCCCTGGTGCTTTTCTTGCAAGACGGCTGCTTGATCAGAGGCCCATAAGCCAATCGTAACTATTATCTCAAATCACTCATTCAGGAACATAAATGTGTTATACACAGCTCTATTCAGCACATCCATAGCATGAGGGAATTAACTCTTACATCTATGTTGTAAAAAGCACGCTGCATAATGAATATCCCTTTTCAAAATTTCCATATCCCGTAACAGTGCCGCTCTCATTGCGGCCGCTGCCTAATGCGAACACGTTTCCTCTGCTTTGTGATCACAGATACACCAAGATGAAGACGGCCACAAACATCTACATCTTCAACCTGGCTCTGGCCGACGCCCTCGCCACCAGCACGCTGCCCTTCCAGAGCGCCAAATACCTGATGAACACCTGGCCGTTTGGGGAGGTGCTGTGCAAGCTCATTATCGCCATCGACTACTACAACATGTTCACCAGCATCTTCACCCTGACCATGATGAGCGTGGACCGCTACATAGCTGTGTGCCACCCGGTCAGAGCGCTGGGGTTTCGGACGCCGGTCAAGGCGAAAATTATCAACGTGCTCATCTGGGTTCTGTCTTCCGGCATTGGCGTACCCATTATGGTCATGGCTGTGACCAAAGTGAAGGATAATGGTGAGATAGTGTTCTCTTCCACTGTTATCTTTCATAATGAATTGTTAAGTTTCACACGAGTGGACTGAAATAGTAGAGGCACATTCCTAATCTGGTGCTGCCCAATGTGACTCGAGATTTACAACCTGGAGAAGTTGAACTCGACACCAGAGATGTAGGCGCACCAACATGGACCTCCACCCATAGCACCTATACTCTGTTGGGCACCCACATGGTGGCAACTTCATTGACTGTGTTATAACTCTGTAACGGTGTTCATCTGGTCACATGACATGTCTTGCGTCTATCCATCCTGGAGAGGGATCCTCCTCTGTTGCTCTCCTGAAGGTTTCTTCCATCTTGGGAGTTTTTCCTGATCCAGTGAGGTCCTGGGACAGGGATGTGGTATGTCTACAGATCTTAAAGCCCTCTGAGGCAAATTCATAATTTGGGATATTAGGTTATGCAAAATAAACTGAATTGAATTGAACAGGAGCACATAACAGAGATTAAAGGCTCGCTGCTTAACAAAGTCACACACTTCAGGCTTGTGAGAAGCAATAAAGAGTCTGTATATTTAGACAAACTTCTGATAGAAGTATAGTTGAAGTAGAACGGTCGGTCGTACAAGCGGGTTTAAGGGATGTTTCTCTGTAACTTCAACCAGCATCTACATCAACCTGCTTGTTACCCCACATTAACACATTATGTTGAACTCTACCTGCTCTATCTCCAGGTGTAACCATGTGCATGCTGAAGTTCCCTGACCCCGACTGGTACTGGGACACCGTGACAAAGATCTGCGTCTTCATCTTCGCTTTCGTGGTTCCCGTGATGGTCATCACCATCTGCTACGGCCTGATGATCCTGCGCCTGAAGAGTGTCCGTCTGCTCTCGGGCTCCAAGGAGAAAGACCGCAACATGCGCCGCATCACCCGCATGGTCCTGGTGGTGGTGGCGGCCTTCATCATCTGCTGGACGCCCATCCACATCTTCATCATCGTGAAGACCATGGTGGACATCGACACGAGGAACCCCTTTGTGATAGCCAGCTGGCACCTGTGCATCGCCCTGGGCTACACCAACAGCAGCCTCAACCCTGTCCTCTACGCATTTCTGGATGAAAACTTCAAGCGGTGCTTCCGAGATTTTTGCCTTCCCTGCCGGACCCACGTGCAGCAGCACAGTCTGACGAGAGGCAGCAACAACACCAGGGAGCCGGTGTCCGTCTGCGCTCCCACAGAAGCGGGAAAGAAGCCCACATGACTAGGCATGGACGGGGTCCCACGCGGCTCTCGCTCGCGGAGGATCCAGCAAGAACTGCAATCAGAGGTCACCCAGATCTCCACAACAGAATTTTAAAGATCATGAAGAGAGAAGGAGAGTCTCTGAGAACCCGTTTGTGGCCGTTATTCTCTCCAATTTGTCTGACTGAACGTTCAAAAGGAGTAGCTAAAGATAATGGGGAATAAGTTTCTCTCTGATCTTACCTTTCTGGTAAAGTTCTGATAACAACATTTCCTCAAATGTGACGCCTGACAAAGAATGTGACACTTTCTATTCAAATGTAAGCAAGATTTCGAAGCAGAACATCCCTAGATCGTGGTCACTCTGCCCAAATGGGCGAGAAGAGAAGGGGACAGACCTTTTTGATGATACAAGAAAGACAACGAAACGTCCGTAGATGTATATCTCGTCAAGGAAAGAAGGTATTGTTCAAACGTCATCCATCGGAGAGCATTGTAATGAGACAGAATGACTGACAGAGTAAACAAAAGAAAGGATTCTGAAACAATGGGATTTCCAAGTCAATCTTTTTTATTTCTTTTAAGAACACATTTAAAGAAACAAAAGATACTGTCGTGATATAAGAGTGTTTTGAATTGTTCATTTGTATCTTCTGTATCTGAATTTGCCTTACAGAGCATGAGTGATACCCACCAACAGCTGGATGATGAATTCTTGCATAGCTTGTTGACAACAAGGTCGACCACGCTCTACATGGAGAAGGGGAATCTTGTACAATATAAATGGACATGTTCGGGGTTTTACCCTTGAGACTTTGCCACCATCAACTGAGTTTGAAGGTTCAACGGTTCAGACAATGTTTGTCATACAGGACATAAAATCCATAATCAAGGCCATTTCGTAAGATTTGGTGCTCGGATGGAAAAAATCCTTAATGATATTGAACCACACATGCTTGAAATTCTATGGACGTCTTTCATGAGTGGTGTCAAGTCTGCAGACTCTGAGCAGAATCGCTAAAGAATTGCAAACCTGCCACTGAAGAATACTGTTTAGTGGCATACTGTTCCCTCCACGTTTTGGTTTATGTTTGAAATAAATATGAAACACATACAACTCGAAACTGAGAGCATTTTCATTTCAGAGATGCTATGTCTTTGAAGTCAAACTGCTCAAAGGCAATTATTGATCTGCTTTTAAATGAGTGTAATGTCTGTCATCTGGAATATATGTGTATCACATTTAGGACGTATTGACTGGTCATTGGTCATTTATTCCGGGTAATTTATTTACTCCAAAAGACGATGATGTCTTTCATCAAAAGGACGCCATTGATTTAATGAAGGTTTCAACTTTCCATACCTGATGATGGATGTCAGACGTGATTATGCAGAGTTGATCCAAAAATGTTCTCATGTGGAAATATTCTGAAAGCAAAATACGTGTCGACTTGCAATCATTTCAAAATGTGCCATTGTTCTGATTAATGTTGACATGTTTATTTAATGTGGTAAATGTCGAGTAGATAAAACCCATCCGTGTGGAATGTAAGTCAAAGAAGATGAAAGTAAAGCTCCCTTTAGGCATTTGGGATGGACTCTATATTAAATTGACGTGACAAATGAAAATAAATAAATGTGAATTTGTAGATAACATAAAGCTTTTGCATTTGAACAAATTCAGCTACAGCTGTACAGTATGTGTTCTTTACACTTTTTTAGATTTTACTATTTACACACAAAGCTTTTGACTCATGAGGATCAAATTAAAAAATAAATAAAAGGAACAAAGGGGGAACAACAATCCGATGCTTGGAAATAGATTTCAGCAATGTGTCTGTTAGGTAACTGGAGAGTTACTCACAGAGACGAGGAGAGACTCTACATATTAACTATGTTGTGGCAAGTAGCAGATAATCTTTACACCGTGATCCATTCCTGCATATTTAAGCAATAAGGTACGAGAGGCAGTACTGTATCGTCAATAATGTCAGCTTTGAGTGTGTTCTTACGTCCGACGCCCAGCAGAGGGCCGACAAACCCTTGAACAGGACATTATTAACGATACAGTACTGCCTTGTGTACCTTATTGCTTTTATAATATGGTTGTGTGTGACATTATAAATGGTAATTAAATATTAAGCACAAAATAGTTGTCACCACAAAATGTTGTGTATCGCATTTCAGTAGCCAAGAGAAAATAGTCCTAGCCAGGAAGTCAGAATCTGTGAATATCGTTCCAACATTACCACACTTTTTACAACGCTAACAAAAACATTGTTTGCGGATGTGAACGTGCTTCATCAAACACCTGCACCGACTCAACGTTCAGACACAACTGCTGCCCCCTAGTGGCCACCCTTCACATTGCGCACAGTGCCATAGAAATCACCCTGCAGTATTTCATTCATAACTTCTCTGGTTATACAATACAATACAATACAGTATTGTACTGTATTGTATTCTCTGGTTATGGTCTTCAGGTTTAGTGGTTATGGTCTTCAGGTTTAGTGGTTATGGTCTTCAGGTCTAGTGGTTATGGTCTTCAGGTCTAGTGGTTATGGTCTTCAGGTCTAGTTACTGGTTTCTCTTCGCACTAGTTGGTGAAGCACTTCATTGCCCACTTCGTTTGGCTTTTCCATTGCGCAACATTTCATATGTCTCACTTTCCTTCTTATCCCTGGTAGCATAACGTCCACCTGAAGTTTCCTCTTTGGCTAACCACTCATCTAAAGTCATTCCCCCCAAATATCAAAGTTCACGGAAACATGTTTGGTAACTGTCACCTTTAACTGACAACTAACGGCCGTGCAAAATGATATGGAAAGCTCAGATAAATGTATACAGATGTAGGACATTATGGCTGAATAAAGTACACCGCGTGACTCACTCTCAACCAATCAGAATACTTGATTTTTATCTACCTGTGTTACAGTTTCTTATAGTGACAGTGGTGATTTAAAGTGTACTGTATATACATGCTTAGCGTTGACAACGTGCTGAATTTGTTGGGTGTAAAGATATCTCTCAGCCAGCATTATTTTGAAAACTCAAATTAAAGGCACAGTGACAAATGTATAGAATATGTTTTTCCAACAAAAAAAATGACAAGGGTGGTCCAATTATGATATTTTGATAAATAAACCAAAGCGAGTCATTTCCAATCAATGGGTATATAGAAAATATCAGTCTTGTGCATTCAGGGTATGATCAAAGGTAAAGTGTGCATGATGTTTACTTTACTAAAACATGTTTCCTCATCTCATTTCTTTCTCTCACTGCAGAATTCTCCTCCGTTTTCATTATTTTAGATTTGGATGTCTTCAGTTGTTGGATAAAGTGTGTTCAATATAATATCAATGAAATGTTCTCTGCGTGGCCGAGTCCACCAGAAATAAATCAGTAATATTTGACCACCTCATTACCTCACCTCAAGTGACAAAAACAAAGAAATTACTAAAAGTATTACTGATCAATGCTGGGCAACCATTGTTGCCCTATAGTAACAATGGAGATTTCAAGCAGTCTGTTCACACCCAAGAGTCTTTTAATACTGAACACTGCCTCCCATATTCCTCAATACTTGTGTTTTTTCCAGGAAGCTCTTCACTGATGTAATGAGCCTAATTATTTTGCACTCACACAGGCAAATGGCCTCAGTCACAGAAAGCTTCAGAGTGTTTTTATTTGCAGGATATTAATGCTAACTGGGAAAGATACATGAATAAAAAGGCATTTCCCAGAAGAAAAGAAAAACGCAGACTAATCTTAAGGACTAATATTTACACTAGTAAACCTGAACCTCTCCATGAACAGCCTCACATGCCAGGTGGAGTAAACCGAACCGCACAGGGAAATTAAAGGGGACTAAAGTGACTGAATGAGCTTGAATGTTATTGGCTCGCTAGTCTGCGACAACAGATCACACGCCGTCCCCGTTGACGTGATGACTGCATCAACAAGACTATAGAATGTCATATTTGATTAGATTCATTTCTGGTGATTTCTGTTGTAGCAAACGACAAAAGCCCATTTCACTGTACGACCAGTGTTACCAACTCCTTTCCGGTAAAAGTATTTACAGGTTAAAAAGTCACCAGATGACTCATATACGTTCATTTACAACCATATCATAAAGTAAGTTAGATAAATATTTAAACAAATAATAATAAAATACAGGGATATTTGATTTAAAGCAAAAAAGTTAAAAAAATTAAAAAGATAAAATTAACAAATTATTTACATCTGATATTTTAAAAACAAATCTTTTGAGGTTGAGAATTTTTTTGTTGTTTAGTTAACAAATATAAAACAAAATCCCATGTATATCTGTACATCTGACTTCCTCCTGACTGGCCCACAACTCGTGACTCAAGAGGGAAGGAAGAGAGTCCGTGCTGTTGGTAGATGAGGAATGAATAACTTTACGATATATTGATTATCCATCACGTTTTCCCTGATAGTCGCTTAATTGTTGCTTGATGCTCTAAAGAAATAAAAGTAATTATAGTCGGGTCTGAATAGTCGCTTATGGTGGATCTGGTGTGTGTTATATTAAATAACTGTAGCTTATCTGATGAAAGGACCCTGTGTGAAGCCGTTTATTAATCGGGGACTCAGGAGGTGAGGTGTCACTTGCTGAACAGAGTTCCCATTAACTGCTAATCGACGTTAGAAGAGAGTTCATATCACTGTTTGCTTCTTCAATCTTCTTCCTCCATTCAGCTTTGTACCTTTGTAATTTGCATTCCGCTATTTTCATTATCAATGTAGTCCTTTTTATATTTGATATACACTGCTTTACACTGTAAACGGAATACTTAAATACTGAAAAGCCTGTGTGAATGTAAATAATTGTACATTTGTGTAAAATGCCACCATGTCGTTTAATCCCTGACTGCAGAACGGCAATTGTGATGATCATACTTTTTAAGCTTATTATGTTGAATACACATTTATAATGCAGCAAATGTGCTTCAAGCCATAATTTCAATTGTTGTCAAAAAATAAAGTCAATTAAATGAAGCACAGAAAAAAACACTTGAGCTTTGTTTCTGAAAAAAAGAAAAGCGTGTTTTGGTTTCCTGGAAACATGAGGGAATTGGCGTAATATTTACTTGAACATTATTGGGCTCCCGATGGAATAATCCATCTTGCATGACCGTGACTCAATTAAAGTAGCAGAGAGTGCTTCAACGTGGTCCTTCAAAGTGCATTTCCGCCGGCGCTCAGAGGAACACGCTGGAGATGGCCGAGGGGCCGCTCGGCGTCCCCGAGTGTGCTATGCAACGCTATCAGGAAATTAAAAACAATCTAACTCTGCATCTCCTCCGCAAATTGAGACCAGCATCTTGCAGTCGCCATGGAGACCAGTGCCACCAGTGCACAGTGCTGCTGTGAAAGAGAGCTTGACGGGTTTCAATTTCATTACGGAGGTTCCCTTCACGAGCAGCCGCTGATCAATTACTGTTGTCGCTCCATCGTCAACAACAGAGAAGCCTCGGAGCAGATTACACGAGGACCGGCCACTTTAAGAGCGATGGGAAAGGCTCGTATCCCCGATGTGATATACTGCAGTAGTTCAATATATTTATTCTCATATGCAGATACTGTGCTGCTATCATAATTCCCAAGATGCTGGTAAGCAATCCGGCCTCCTTGAAATTATGATAATTTGTAAGTAGGTAAACACAAGGGTGCCTAGTTACTCATTTGCAACAGCAAATATGATATCATACCAACTATATTATTGTGTTTGTATTATACCCTTTACCCAGTAATGAGAGAAAGAAATCACACTCGATTTACATCCCTGGGAAATATTTTAAATAAATGCATCTGGCGAATCCAAAAATGTTCATATAGAATAAATAAACATTTTTTGGTTATGAAATCCAGTTTTTTATAGTCCTGTTTGTCAAATGCTGAAGACCAAGGGTCTACACACCATTACGAGCATCTCTGTGAGGCTGTGCTCAGAATGTAGCCTATGGTCATGAACCAAAATGCTGAGGAAATATTATGTTGTACGTTTTTACAATTCATCCACACAGATATCAGGACCATGTTTATGGTATAACATTCAATAGTTGTTGATGCTGTGACTCAAAACCACAGATGATGGCACTTTAAACATTTTTGGGGAAATCACCAAAGTGAGTAGTAAATGTTGTCTGGAAACCTGCTGACGGTGCAAGATAAGCGACCAGAGCGTCACAGAAGTGGTCAGGGTTCATCTTTTAGTTTAGTGGAGACCCAAATAGTGGACCGACCCACTGACACTACCAGCTTGGCTGGTAAAAAGTAAAAAGTGACTTAAAGCACAAGATATTACACGGACCCCAACAAGGCCTGTGAGTTATCTTGAATAAACAGCTCATCCTTTCTGGGAAGAGACATTGGCTTTGACATATTGTAAATGTATATATAAAATTTAGCACTTATTCCCACTACGTAATTCGAGCAAGGGTTTCTGTGAATACATAATTGGCTTAACGATTATAAAGGGTTTTATTTCCATGAGAGTTTGTGGCTTTAAATGTGTCTTGATTTATTTCTCTTCCAGGTGACGTGTACCTCTCCTCCTGTCAGACTCCACTCAAGACCAACATGCAAAAATCCATCTTTCCATTAATTGAATGTTGACAAAAATCCCCAATTTTCAAAGTATTGACTGGACATTTTCTCTCGTAAAAAAGCAGCTTGAGCTAATAATAATAATAATAATAACTCACAGCCCAAATAGATGAGAAGGCTTATGGAAAATGGATTTAGAGAGAGGGCCCTTGACGGAGTGGAGATGCAGGGTGCATCTTGGGCAGTTTTATTCTCTCCGCTACTTTCCTGAATAACACACACATATATAACAAACATGATAATAAGATTCAACAAAATGTAGATAGCAGCAAATGAAACGCAACAAATAACACAGTTATCACGTAAATATGGGAATAAAAGTAGGGAGAGATGCTGGAGTTGGTGTTTACACCACCGAGGTTGATATTGGTGTTTTCCTCCTCCTTGGATAAGATGGAGACGGCGATACTGGAGAAAGATTGTTGATCATATAAATAAACGCCTCAGAGATTGACCTTATAGAGAGACCCTGTTTTAATGTTTCCATGGAGTACACTAACGCTTCTACATTTAAAAGATCATAAAAAAAAGAGTTTCTTGCGGGTTTGTCTCAGCGACCTTTGGGTGCGTAGTTCTTTTAATGACGTGTTTTTACAATCTTATACTTCAGCATGTTTAGGACGAAATGCAACAAACTTAATTTAACGAGCACATTGATTTTAAAAAATAACAAATGAAGTGTGGCCCGCAGGTTGAGGAAGCCCTTCAAAACATTTTTTGCCGTGATGTGTTTCCTTCCATGTCAGGGGCTTAACCGACGTTGTCATGACGACAGAAAGTCGACCGATCCTCACCGGGCGAAGGCCTGTAACAAAAAGAAAAAGGAAAAAAACACGACTGCCTGACTGTCGATTGCTTTAATCCAGAGAGTTAACCTCTGTGAGGGATTCCAATGGAGAAGCAGAGAGGCCTCGTGGTCTACAGTCGACAGCTCACATCCCACTCATCCCACTCACACGGCGTTCCCTGTCAACGCTGATGGAGGTGACTTCCACACGCTGCACGAGGGGCCCTTGATGCAAGAGACGAGAGGGAAGCCCCCCCCAGAGTGGCCGTCCATGGCCTGTCCACCTCCCCTATTGTCAGAGACAACCTTGGATTGCAGCTTCTGAGGTGTCCTTATTGTTTGTAGTCAACTGGTGGGAGTTAGCGGGGGAAGGGCCAGAGGTAATACTCATGCTCCCGCTGGCTGTGTGAATGTTAGTTAGTTCTGATGGACGGGTGCAACCTCGGCTAGTAGCCCCGGCCATCAGAGTATAAATATGTGGGAATGAGTGAATGACATGTAGTGTGAAAGCACTTTGAGTGGTGGGAACTGGGAAGGGTGTGAAAGTACACGTTTACCATTTACCTTTATAAATAGGAATACGTGTGTGTGCCTGTGTGCCAATATCTTTTGCTGATGATGGGTCATATCCATCCATGATGACCTGGAACATTAAGGAAACACATTTAAATGATATGTGCTGCGTTGTGGCCCTTCTTAAACCATATGCATTCTATATGTAAACTCACCCTAACACATGCTTATACAGTATATTCTTTTTACATCATTACAAAAAAAATATTTTTGCTTAATTTCTCACTGACTCCGACTCTCACATCTTCGGGACGATTTTCTTCATCACCCTTGGACATCTTCTTATTAAAATACACTATTATTGCGATCATCATTGTTTTTATTATTTGTGTTGTTTTATTCTATATCTGTTCATTGTTATGCACCTTTCACCTAAAGTCAAATCCCTTGAATGTCCCAATAAACCATTCTTGATGTCGCTTCGTGGGACACTTAAAAAAAATGGACGTTTTAGTAGTTTCCTGGGTCCCTCCACGCTTCATCCGGTGTGTGTGTGTGTGTGTGTGTGTGTGTGTGTGTGTGTTGGGGGGGGGGGGGGGGATGCAAGAATAAGACACAAGTGAGAGAAATGTGAATGCAGTTGAGGAGAATTGGGACGCACCCAACATTTAATTTCAAGATGGGGGGAATACTAATTCTTGGGAAATAATGAATTCCGGGTAAAAGGGTCCCAAAAATATTCGGCCTCTTTTCACATAGAGCTACAAAGTGAGGGAAGACGCATAATACTGTATGTTATTCCAGTCTGGAGTTATCGTCCAGAGGAAATGAAAAAAAGAAGAAAGAAATCACCTCTTGTCGGTGAAAGATCAAATAGATGGCGGGTACCATGTTCCATAAACCCTTGGGTGCCTTCAATTTCTGGACAGCTATCCACACGGAAGATATTGTCACGCTATCAGATATTGCGAGTTGTTATTTATACACTTGTAACTGACAACCAATAAAGGAGGGTTTAGAAATACATCCATTTTGCGTGTCATGCAGCTTCACTCACAGAACAAGAAGGAAAGCTTTCTGAACCCTGGACTCGTCTCACTCTTCAAATATAAAATCTAGCGATTGGGACAATCTGACTAAGGAGTGAATGTCGCCCACGAAACGTTCATCTCATAAGTGAAAGAATCGGAAGAAGAAATGTTGTGAAGCGGCAAGCTACATCTGGTTTCCGTCAGTTTGTGGTGCGGATGAGTGGGTGGGAGTCCGTGAGGGGAGGGGGGTCGCCACCGCTGCAGTTGAATAACAAAAGGTGGAAATGGAGTCTGTGTCAAAGGCATCTTCTATTCTTACTAATGTCCACATGCTCCATTAAAACAAATCCTCCATTAACTTTCATGTTCATTAAATAGTCGTTAAAAGATCTCTTCCGGATGTAAAAAACGAAGGATCAAATATAAGACCAAAGTGTGTATACACAGCATATATATATATATATAAAATATTTATTTATTAATATATATATATAAATATGTATTTATTAATATATATATATATATATATATATATATATATATATATATATATATATATATATATATATATATATATATATATAGAGAGAGAGAGAGAGAGAACTTGAGTCAGTCATTGATCCGTATGGTTGGACAATAATGTGATGCATATTCAGCCGAGTTATATTATATTCACTTTAGTTGTTGTGAACTTTAGTTGTTGTTCCAATTATAAAGGTGGAAATGAGCATTTCAAACAAAAGAGACATAATTGCTGGATGCTCGGCAGACCTTGTATGTTTCAAGACTATAATTGGACAACCGTCTATTGTTTTGTTTTTTTAATTAGCAATCATAGCTTTAGGCAGGAAAGAGCCAACGGTAAAAGCTCTATTCCTCTCGTAGTGCCGTCGGCGTCGGCGTCGGAAGGTAAACCTGGTAAACATGGTGCAGCTCCTCTCCATGTGGCCCGGCAGCTGCTGGAGGGTTGGATGTGTCATGGCGGGAGATGTTTTCCCCGATGTCTGATGAGAGGAAACACCGGGATGTTGATGATGTCCTGTGGCCGGAAACACATCGGAATCAGGACACCGCTTCCTTTTCTTTTCCTGTAAGTTTGTGTTTCATGTTATATAAAACTGATGATGTATTAAATTGGTATTTAGCTTTAACATTTCTAATCTTTTGAATGAACAGCAGAACTTCCCTCGTTGCTTGGACTTTTGGCTTTTTCAATCGCTTTGCAGGGTTTTAGAAACAATATTCATCAGCACTATATTTTGTAGCCATGATTATTATTTAACATTTTATTATTAAAATGTTGTTTGTTTGTGTCTACACTATCTTGAACAGGCAATGACATTAACTCCCGATTCTGTGCATATTCAATTGTTTACTATTTACAGAACAGTATAATAAGATGCTGAATCATCATATTTTTGCATTATCACCTGGGCTGCATAAGCGGTGGACCGGCCCGAGGGTCCCCTAAAGGGGCACTTGGCTTGTGGCGGTTTCCCTAAATGTAGCTTGGGAATATTTTTTTATGCACTTCTAAAGCACAATATCCACCAGACATGATGAGACCTGATCTTATGTTTTTTTTCTTGAAGAGAGTCGTTATAATAGAAATCTATTTCTAAAGGTTTCCATTAGTCCACGTCCTTTTATTGTCAATTAATCCTTTGAGAAGGCTAAATGTTTCGGTCCATCTCTTTCAATACTTTCCTTCAGCCCTGCGATACCCGGCCTTATTATAAGACGAGAAAGAGAGAAAAAGAAAAGAACTATACTAAATCCATAAAAGTGCAGAGTAAAAGCTTAAAACACTGAATTTGTAGCTTGTTAAGATTAAAAGGTGCCGGAACAATGAGATCCTGCGAGTTACTTCTGCATCTCTTAGAGAGGACCGCTGACGAGAAGCTGAACTGTGGGCATATTAAAGATGATTATCCCAGAGAATCAATTCAAAAGACTCTTTTCTCCTTGTTTGTGTTTTATTAACACGTGTGACATAGTAAAAACACGACTCTAAAGACTTAATAGATGCTGGTTTAATTCACAGAGGTCTACCTGAAAGCTCTTCATTTGCTGACATCGATTGGAGGATCACAAAAAAAAGGCCAAAGTTAATGAAATGCATCGTCCAATTTGCATTATGTTTCTCTCTTTGCAAATGTTCCTTTTTAAGCTGCTTATTTTCCCTCGGCAATCAATAACGCTCTATTGCGATATCAAGTAGATTTCATTCCTTGTCATCTCAAATACATTCAATGCAGCAAAAGAACATCAAAGCCATTCCTTCAATAAACTATTCAAATCCATCCGAGGGCAACAGCCTCAGACCAGAAAGAAGATATGAGCAGCTTCTCCAGAGCTAGAAACATGTGAATAACATATTTTATGACTTATTAATTATATAAACATGTTTTATATATAATTAGCTTGATTAGAAAAGGTTAAAGCATTAGTTTGAACTTGATAGGAAAAAGTATTTCATCACCTTTTTTTCAACATAACCTGAGCTTATCTCAATCTTATTTAAATGCCAATAAAGAAGTTTTGCAAAAAATAAATAATACAGCCGGTGTCACTGTTCCGTGAATTTGAGCGATATGAATTCTCATCATCACGGCTCCAGGACTCGTCTGTTGACGAAATTGTCTCGAGAAAAAATTGCTGACCTGCATCTTGACTTATTCATGACTCAAAATCAACACAGAGCACTCCCGGCAGTGAGGAGAATAGATTATGACGGGTGGAATTTAAAAACTGTGATGGCCAAAGGTCAGATTAATTTGTCCCCGGACCTCCCCCATTGTTTCCTCTCAGGCTTTGTCCTGAGATATTTTTGCACTCGTATTAACCACATCTGTTTAGAAAGCAATGTTTGCTGTTGATTGATTGAGATGTAGATTTTCTTTGGCAGCTGGATGCAAATTACATATTGACAGGCTCTCTGGACAAATCAATGCATCGCCGTGAGCCAAGGGCGTTACATTGAGAGCATGCAGAGGAGTGTACGTGATGGATGGTCCTGTGACAACAGGGAAGAAATGAAAAGGGCCGTGAGCCTGCAGGCGTATTAAAGGTTGGTTTAGAGTTATGGTCCATGCAGTTACTAATTATGTGCTTTTGATGTATCGTCTTCATATTCCTTCATAAGTCTGAGT
The DNA here is from genome assembly GCA_036178185.1 of Liparis tanakae. Taxonomy (NCBI): domain Eukaryota; kingdom Metazoa; phylum Chordata; class Actinopteri; order Perciformes; family Liparidae; genus Liparis; species Liparis tanakae. Next base: position 11,361,491 of record CM070106.1, read on the forward strand.
AGCAGCTCATTGTTTCATGCGTTTTTTATTGTTGTTTTAAAGGTGATACAGGTTAGTTTGACGTTTTAGAAAATATTCTCATTGATTGTCTTGTGTCTTTAAATAGAAATGTTTCCAAAACCATTTTCTCCTTCTCATTCCCTCCTCCGATACCTAAACTTGAGTATCGCGTTTCCCTGGTATACTGAGGTAATTTCTCCCTGTGGATGAATAAAGTAAAATCGAATCTAATTTAAATCTAATTACATCAGGCAAGTATTCGTTTTCTTTACGTTTGCTTTAATGGTTTCTTTTAATACGTAAATTAGCCATTGTCTTATTCTTTTTATATGTGATCATTTGCATACATTTCCAATGGACAACTGAACATTAGATGAAGCCAGGTTCAAAATGTCATATTAAATTGAGTGATAACATACATCAAATGTTATTATTACTCCATGAATCAAAAAATACTGTCAACTATCATTTCTAATAAAATCTGCTGACTTACATCCAGATATTCAGCTGTCGCTACATTTTCATCAGACTCGTCCCTGTCTAGACTTTATCAGGGATATTTCCATTGGACTGTGGCCATGACTACCGCCCCCCCCCCTTAAAAATTATAATTTCCTGATTTCTCATCACCAAAGGCTCTTTATATCTGTTCAGCTTCTCCTTTGTTGCACAGCCTATATATCACATTTATTCACTCTATAATTACCGCTCTAAGGCCCACATTAAATGAGTCTCGACTGATTGAATTATTAACGGAATACTGTGATTGCAGCTATATTCTATATACTGTATAGTCAAAGTTTCAAGAATATTTCAGAAGGGAAGTTCAGGTACTTTGAGAATTTTATTTTTTTAAACGTGCAGAGCTTTTGCACAAAGTCTGCACTGAATGAAAGTAAAAGTTACAAAGTGGTTTGGAGATGCAGACAGCATGCAGGAGTATTCTTCTTACATTGGAAGTTTATTTTGAAAAGGGAACATAATGAAGAAAAACTGAATATGTTCAGTGAATATGGAAGTTTATTTTGAAAAGGGAACATATGCAAATGAGGAAAAACTAAAAATGTTCAGTGAATCCAAAAGTTTATTTTGAAAAAGGAGCATATGCATGTAATGAGGAAAAACTAAAATGTGTTGTGAATACAATAGTTTATTTTGAAAAGGGAACATAATGAAGAAAAACTTAATATGTTCAGTGAATATGAAAGTTTATTTTGAGAAGGGAACATATGCATTTAATGAGGAAAAACTGAACATTTTCAATGAGTTTATTTTGAAGAGGCACTATACATGCAACAAGCAGAAACTGCAGGGTATGGAGAACAACATGGTTTGAAGCTTATGCACACTTCCCAAACGTCTCTTGTGTAATGTCTTAATTAGCATGTAAAGCTCCGCGTTGTGTCTGGCTCATCGACTGACACGTTGAATCCATGGCTCTTCCCTCGGCCTGCAGCCACATTGATCCACAGCAGCAGCCGCAGTGCTTACCTCACGCAGCTCACGCAGGAAACGCATAGTTCATCAAACCCAGCGATCGTTAACACCACGAGGGCCACGGCCAGAAAACACAGGAACCAAACCAAGAGGATGACTAAGAGTACACCTGGAGTTCGGTCCCCCCACTCGGCGACTCCTCCGGCGACTCAGAGTCGATGGCATGCGAGCTGCAACACGATGCTGATCGATGTTGCGTAATCTATAGTAGCAACGCGGTGCCACGCAGCATTATCGGCCATTGTTAGCGAGAGCATTGTTGACAGCTTTAACAAGCTGATAAAGAGGAGCAGGGGGACTTGAGCCAGCTCTTCTGTTTGACTCTGAGCTGAGCAGTGATCGGTCATCAGCTGTGATTGGTCATCAGCTGTGATCGGTCATCAGCTGTGATCGGTCATCAGCAGTGATGGCCACTGATCCCAATGTGGTCTCTTGCCTCTGGATTCCCACGCTCCTCCGCGGCGGCCCGTCTGTGTCTGGGTTCTCCAGCTGCACACTTCAGACGGCGAGGAATGCCCCGTGGAAATGAATGCTTGATTAGGGAGTAATTGAAAAGGAGTTACTTGCTTCCCAGGAGTGCATTTGGGATGGAGTGTATTTTCCTTGCTTCTGATTTCTTTAAAATTCTATTTCTCTCAGAGCAAATAGGAGAAGATGGTAGTGAATAGATCTGTTATCTGTGGGAGAGGGCAGCCTGAGACGAGAGTCATGAGCACAGCTTTATAGGCGCACTTCAGATGTTGTCGTTCAGCTGTGCACTGCATACAGTTTAGGGATTTAAAGGGAAGGGAATGGTCAACATTTAAAGAAGCCAAAGCCAGGATATCCGGATCTGTCATCCCATGTATAAGATAAGATAAGATAAGATAATCTTGTATTCGTCCCACAGTGGGGACATTTCAGGATCACAACAGCGCATTAGAGCATTAATAAAAATAATAGATACAAATAAAACACAATAACAATACTAAATACTAATACTAAAATACTAAATATACAGAGGAAATTAAGTATGTGTTAATGTGGGAAAACTGATGTTACGTTGAGCTATTTATTGACTATTAGTGTTATACCCTGCAGAGTGATGATGAAAATAGGCCCTTTTTAATGGACTCAATGGTTTTTATGCAATGTTTAAATAATGATATTGTTAAAAAGGTAAATGTTCTAACTGCATGCCCATGGATGGATGTTTCCGAAGCGTTCCTTATTGTCTATATGACTCGGACCGGCTTTATTGGGTTTTATTTTTACCAAAATAATGAAAAACAGGCCAACATCAAAAAGGCCACCTATTTAAAACCCTGTTAATAATAGCAACTTTCATTAAAATGTTTAATACGTTTTTTAATAAGCGTGGTCAGGATGAATAACCTTCATGAACAAGGTGCATCTACTTCCTGGTGGATAACTTACTGAATAACTGAAGGTCATTTTCTTCAATACGTACATTTGAATTACGCTGGTTATAAGAAGTGCACTTATTAGAGCACACATGTGAATTTATCTAAGTGACCACTGAGTAAAAGAAAAGAAAATAGAGAGGAACTAAAAGCTTTAAAGAAGCCTCTTCTAATCTTCTGCACAGAGTTGCACACAATGCCATCAATGTGGTGCTCTGAGGGCGTATATGTTTAGGAGTGGAGCAATATTACATGAATCACTGTGGAGCAAGGCACTGACATTTTTCTTGGAAGCTAATTTTCTAAAAGGTAATTGGTAAATCTCCCTCTTAATGCCCGAGTGCTCCGTAATGGAGATTTTCTTGGCACAATTTGATATAAAACACTCACATTGAAAGATGGAGAAGAGAGAGAGAGAGCACTCATGAGGACAAATATAGGGGCTACTGTGAGTCAAATGTAGTGAGTCAAATGTAGTGTAATAAATATGATACGTTAACTTTTAATAAGTATATTTATGTACTTTTAAATGTAATATTGGTTTCTTGCTATTCCACTTGTTTTGCTTTGACTCTCCGTGGAGCACTTTGTAAACATTGTTTTTAAAGGTGCTATATAAATAAAATAATAATAATAATATTATTATTATTATTATTATTATTATTATTATTATTATTATTATTATTTCATTGAGTACGCTTTGTTCAAAAAGCCAATTCATGTTGACTTCAGATCAGCTATTGCACTATAACAACGTCCTTTCTCAACATTTAGTTCATCATAGCTTGAGCTTCAGACTCAAATATTATTCAGTGTAAGGGATACTAATTATGTTTTTTTCTATTATCAAAGTAAATCCAAATTTAAGAAAACACATTCAGTCTTACAAAATAAATACACATGATAATTACACAATTCTAGTGAAAATGAAATATTATGAGATAATAAAAAACTAAAACAATTAAAAACGCTCTTATTCTCAAGTCCTGTATTTGATGCATTGAGCTGAGAATGTGTCGCAAAGTGATGATGTCGTATCAAAGTTACGTGATAACACACAAAATAGCTTAGCTGCTATTCAGACTATTTCATAATTCTGATTTAATATATCAGAATGTTGACGATACATTTATCCATGTGATATTTGTTCTTGGGAGTTTCATATCTTCAATCAAAGAAATGATGTAAGAAATTGTGAATATCGTCTAATATCTATAAGCCTTTATTCTTTTGAAGGGTTACCAGCAGTTTTGTATCTGCAAGTATAGGGAGATCTCTGAGCTACTTCTTATATATTTAGAATAAAAATAAAAAAGAAGATAAGAAACAACTGAATTGACTGAAACCTCCGAGGCGTAACGATTCCAGGTGAATTAGAAGTAGCTGCTGAACATTAATGGACCCTCAGTAGATTACCTCATTGAGACGTTGACAGTGTTTTAAAGATGTGGGTGACACGCAGGGTGAAAGTAATAATAAAAGCTCCTGTTTATTATAATATGAGATACTAAGTGGAAAAAGAAAAAAACAGTGCTGAAGGCATTTTATATGCACGGTGTGCACAACTCTTATACGACATGAATGCTCCACCTGCCCTCAGCCCCGATGCATCAGCCGCTCTGTCGGCGCTGCTTGGCATGTGGCACCGACGCATGGAGACGCCCTGCGGCGTGTTTATGTTGCCACCAATCTAAAGACACCTGCATCCTTATTACACTAAGAGACGACTGATGTCGTGGAAATGTCTGGGGCTGGGGAGGGTGGAGGTGGAGGTGGAGATGGATTACATTAGTCCAGGAGGCCGCTGGCCGTTGGTATCCATCTATAAAATCTCGCTAACCCACATCAAAACTATCTTGATTGATAAATAACACGACAGCTTGTCTCACTGCTCCCCGTCATCCGGACGAGGACAATACGCTGAGTGTGCACTTTGCTGGTATTGTGTTCACGGGGTTTCTGGGTAATTAAGCGATGGGACCTTTCAAGCACGGAGAATACTTAAAACATCATGTATCGCATTTCTCTCTGGGGCTGATCTAATCCCGCTCTCGTCTCCTTCCTTCTAGGTCAAACATCTCAGCGGCTAATTGAACTAACGGCACTCCGCCTCCTGTGGAGATCAATCATGCGGGGAGTTGTACACACAGCATCCCTGCTGGGGTGGACATGTCTTTCAACATTGGTGTAGGTTTGATGTTCGCTTTCGATGTCTTCCTCCATCTACCTCCACCCGCCCCCCAAAAAAAAAACGTAAAAAAAACTGATCTCGAGGCCGAGCGGCGTCCGCATTCTCGAGCGTCACACACATCGGCCCGGGCGTCCCCCGGTCCCGCCCGTCGCCATGGTGACGAAGAGTGACAGCACGCTTTGTTATATTCACAAAATGTAATTACAGCCCCCCACCCCCCACCCCTCACCCCCCATCAGTCCCATCGGAAGCTGCCGTTTGGAAACTTCCAGGGTTTTGTAATGATTCAGTGATGACACCCCCCCCCCCCCACACACACACACACACACACACACACACACACACACACACACACATACACACACACACGCACACACACACACACACACACACACACACACACACACACACACACACCCTCGGCCTCGTTTACCCTCCAGCTCCTTAGCTATACGCTCTTTACCGTGATGACGTCGTGTGTGCTTTACAGCAGAAGTCGGTCACGGTAAAGCGTTTGGTTTTTGATTATTACAGTGATTAGAGATAATGAATTCCATGTTTAAAAAAAGTTTAAATCCCAGATCTCGAGTCGCATCGTGCCGCCTGATAAGGAGGCGCGTTGAGTTTCTACATGTTGTCATCTAAGTGTAGCCGCTTGCCACAGAACGCGATGCACGGAGGAGTCCCGGGAGGACAAATTGCCCCAGTGAGGTCATAAATATTCAACGTTACTAACAGAGACACAGTGGAGTTCAGCTCACGGTTCCTTCTCTGCGTAATAACTCACCATCAACAGTCTCTGTCAGCGTTCGGAGTTCACGGCTAATTGTGCATTCACGCAGAGCCGCTTCCTGGGAACGCGAGCAGCCTACTTTCTCATTTTGTTGAGGAGATAAAAATAAAAATCATACATTGTTCATTATGTGTCACACTGTGTTTTGATATATCCCCAAAAGTACTTGTCTAAGAAATATCTTTACTTGCCTTCCCAATGAAAAAAAATAAGGATTTATATCATATTCACTGTCAAAAGTGATTCACTTATTACTTATTTATGAATGTGTAAGACTTAATAGGAATGTGTGCGTCTTTCCAAGCGGGAAAGGACTCAAACTTCACCTTTAACTTGTATTTGATGCTGCTTCTCTCGTCTCTCCACAGAGTTCGTTCCAAGGAACTCGTATCTTCAGGCGAGCACGCAGGTTGGTGGGGCGACACTTTGCTACTCCGCTTGAGCTAAAAGGAATAATATTTAGCATTTCCCCAGGAAACAATATGGAGACTGATACTGAAATAATCTCTCTCAATCCTCCCTTCCAACTCGCTTGAAGTGTGTGTTGTTGCCCTCCGCCGGTATTTTCTCTTGTTATTTCGCTGTGTTCAGGATGTTTATGAGTTTCAGCGAAGAGCCTTCAGGCTACACGTGGGCGTGACCCCCCCACCACCTTTAACAGCATGGGTGTGTGTATGTGTGTGTGTGTGTGTGTGTGTGGGGGGGGGGGGGGTGTTACGTCCACGTTTCATGCCAAGGTCATGAAATGTTGCTGCTGTCACGACGCTCAGTGCCTGATGCTGAGACGCTTTTTAGCGTCTATAATAAAAAGTGGATTTATTAGATGACCGATAGAGTGTTTCTCTCACACACACACACACACACACACATCTCTCTCTCTGTGCCTGACGTGTGTTATTCTTTAATAAATAAAAATTCAATTCAGTTTATTTGTATAGCCCAATTTCACAAATTACAAATTTGCCTCAGAGTGATTTACAATCTGTACACATACACATCCCTGTCCCAGATCCTCACATCGGAGCAGGACAAACTCCCAAATAACCCTTCAGGGGGAAAAAAGGGAAGAAACCTTCAACCTTTAACAGAATTTAAGGTTTTCTGCATCCGATCCATCGATTCTTTTTCCGCCGTGCGACTTCGACTTCTTTGTTTACACCGACTCGAACGTTTGAAGAAGATTTCACAACAATCCATCCGATGACTTTTTTTTTGATGGGTTGCTCAAAACAACAAATCAAAGTAATTAGGGCCTGCCATCTGGTTACCATGAATGTGTGTGCCAATCTGTCTAGAACCTGCTGAGCTATGCATCTAAGGTGACACCTTCAGCCAGCTGGTTGCGCTTGATAAAAAGTCACCAAAGGGTCAATTCAGCGCCATACATGCACTAATTGGTTAAATGCAATTCATATAATGGTTGTTAGCCCTCCTGTTACCTTCAAATGTACTAACGTATTTTACCCTTAGCCTTTTAAGCCCCATGGCAGTTTTTAGGATTCTGCTCGAAATTGCATACCCAACCTAAAAAGGGTGTATCTCTGCAACCACAAGGGCTAGTTGAATAATGTTGGTGTTATAATAAAGGCAACCCATGTGAGCTTTTGTTCAGATGTGTAGATATAGTACATATGTTACTGGTTAAGAGTAAATAAAGATTGAAACACAGCAAAAATAGAAGTTTCAAGTCCGAATATAAAAAAAAAACACTTTCAGGATGATTATCTCTTTGAAATGATGTCTCACTAAGGTCTAAATCTCTCCAAAATCATAACACAATATGTAAACATTCCCTCTGCAAAGTTTGACTTTGAAAAAGTGAAGCAGAACAAAGTTAGAGAGGGTTTAGTACAGAGAGAATTCAGGCAAATATCTTTTAACTAACCCTAACCCCATTTGCATTTTCTCATGTACCAAACCTTATATTTCACTTGTATATTATTTATGGTGTTCAATACACTTATGGTGTTCAGTTTTTGCAGCGGTAGCAAATTCTGACAAGGCAGCACAAAATGACAGAACAGCGGCTCACGTCGAGGATGTGCCGCGAATGGAAAAGGTGGCAGCGGCCGAGGAAGGGAATTAATGAAACGAGGCCTCGTGGATTTGCATTTAATCACAGCTGGTTTGACTTTAATATAACGACTACCGACAGGCGGATTCAATATGAGATCAGGGGTGATGCGGTTCATCTTATTTTATAGCACTTCCCACTCAGAGGTAGTCCTTTGCCTTTTGAGTCAAGTCGCCAATGTGAGGAGCAAAGTATGATTCATAGGGTCGTTTTAGATTTAATACTACGTTAGAAATATTGCTGTTATATTATGACAGTAACAATTTAAATTATAGATAAATCTGATGACCTGTTTGACCAAAAGCTCCACACCGGCTACTTTATGGATATTGAGATGAAACCATTTCATCGACCGCTGTTTCCAAGGTAACAGATGTCAAAAAAAAGAAAGAAAAAAGCCTTAAAAAGAACTTGAGTGCTCCATCAAGTCATTTGGACTAGACCAGCGGTTCGTAACCTTTTTGACCACGAGGCTCGAATGTTGATGTCGTCGGCTCCTGCAGCTTTTTGACAAAGGCTTTTCTGGTGGTGTGTGTGTGTGTGTGTGTGTGTGTGTGTGTGTGTGTGTGTGTGTGTGTGTGTGTGTGTGTGTGTGTGTGTGTGTGTGTGTGTGTGTGTGTGTGTGTGTGTGTGTGTGTGTGTGTGTGTGTGTGTGTGTGTGTGTGTGTGTGTGTGTGTGTGTGTGTGTGTGTGTGTGTGTGTGTGTGTGTGTGTGTGTGTTAATTAGTCATGTGGTATATTCCACATAAGATCATTGAAGTGATCTTAATAAGCAAGTTATGCCTTTTGGAGCATTTGACATGTGGATTCAATTACATTATAATTATTAATGTGTTCATCACTTTAAATATTGCCGCTGGAAAATGTGGAACTCATTTAAATTCATTTCTATACGTTATATATTATACTTTTCGTACTGTTGGATACATTGTATTTTTCCGCTCATTAAAAAGCGATTTAATGATGTACTTTTTGTAGCTAAACACCTGCTAGTGTTCAGCAGGAGTTTAGTCTTCTTGTTCTAAACCCGAGGACACTAAAACATTTAACCGGATTAAAAGGCGAACGCCTGTAATCATTCGTCATTCGGTTAGTCTGGACACTAAGTGGAGGACGGCTCGGTTCCTGTTGACCGGCTCCACGTCCGCTTGCTGCTAATTAGCATCACAGGGGACAAACAACTCTACGTCAGCAGCACTCATCACACAGGTCCACTATCTGAGGTAGGAAGAGTCGGATGAAGGGTTTCTTCATCGTGGTTCGTATTATTGGATCGCTGCTTTGAGACGGTGGAGATGTGTCTGTGAATTAATCTGCACGTTTTATAAAACACTGCCCTCCTCTGGTCATCTTCAGGAGGCCATGTACATATCCTTCACTTCGGCCCAATCCTCGTGCCCTAAAGCCTGAACACTCAGGGACTTATGACGTCACTGGTTGAGTGAGAGGCGGTGAGGCCTTCAAATGCAACTGAGACTGCACTTTACTGAAATACCATGTTTATGTGATACTCATTTCTCCTTGATAAGAACATCTTCCAGGCTTTTATGAGAAGTTGTTTTAAACAATGTATTTATTAGTTTGACACAACAGCTTCAGAGACTAAATGAAATGTTTGATGAATAAATCGGTGTCAGATTCCATTCTTCCAATTTCAAGTGTTTTAATGTTACATCTTTAATCATCCTTTGATTTGTATCTCTTTTTTCACCTCTCCACACTCACCCTGTGTTTACAGTTTTTCACAATTGTTAACACCCAAAAAGCGAAAATTCGGCACAATTTGCACAACCTTCTCTTCATGTACCAATCGTTCGACCCAATCTGTCACTAACTCACACTGCCTTATCTGCATTAGACTCTGATTTTCTTTGTTTACACTCTGTCACTTACACATCCCTTGTTGTCAAAACACTACACACAATGTTCATTTGTTGCACACACTTCTCAATTAAAATCTCAAAGCATCAACTACAACACACAAGTAGTCAAATCTCTAAACATTCAGGTCTTTTTGAGAAATTTGCACTCAGGACTGCAGCATAAAAGTGCCTTGAGCCTCTGTTTGTTTGATGAGCAATGGAGAACGTGGCAGATAACGACAACCAGAGAAGGAGAGGGGTCAGAGTGAGAGGAGGCGAAGGGGCAGAAACGTCATTGTTGAGGTCCCCGGTCAGCGTGGTGGGAACATCACGATGTGTGCTGCAGCGATGACTCCACATGGGATCTTGCACCGTCATGTCCACCTCGGGGCCTGTAGCACCGCCCGTCTCCTCGTCTTCCTAGATGGCCTGCATGACCTACTGGTACCACCTGGCCAAATAGATGACCAGCAGCGGGTCGACCATGTTGTCATCTGGGACAATGTGAGTCTCCACCAGGCTGTTCAAGTGCGCGAGTGGTTCCAGGACCACCCACATTTTTCCGTTATGTACCTTCCACCTTACAGTTTTGTTCAATCGCTAACAAGCTCTTACCCATACTTGAGATACTTTTTCTAAACTCTTACAGTAACAGACTCACACCTACAAAAGGACAATTGGCCAAATGGATAATTTTCTTCTCAAAAGCCCATTTCGTTAAATATATACTATTGTTCCATTAAAAAAGTTACAGTAAATCCAAATTATTTATTTATTCATTTTTTATTGTTTACAAATAAACTATGTTTTGGGGCAACGGCTGCAATAGCTGATTGAACAACATTCGGTGAGTCAATCTCAACCTGTCATCAAAATGTAAATTCTAATCCAAAACTTGCTAAAACATATTTCTCAAAAACATTCCAAACTCTGACCTACTATCAGGAGACGTGGAATCAATTGTTTGTTTAATTATCAGCTGAGATATATTGTTTTATAACTGATAATATTGCAGAAGAGGTGTTTAGACTGTATCTAAGGTTTGGAATATTGTGTTTGCCATTGTGGGATGTTGTGTGTTAACATTCGTAAATAATACAAAAACAATCCATCGTTTTGTTGGGAGGTATAGCTTGTCTGTTAAGAAAATGTAAGCATTGTGGAAATTGTGTTCACTGACTGCATATTGTGTGAAAACGACATGAAATGTGTGAATGGTACGGCCACACAACACCCATGTAGTGCTAATCGCGTTTAGAGTTTTGAAAATGTGACCGCTGATTGGACAAACGCTTGGTAGCGCCTGAACAAAACTGTATTCACCCTTACTGAATCCTATTGAGGAATTATTTTATGCTAAATAGAAACATTTGATCGCAAAAAAAAAGAGGAATTCTTTTCAGCTTGGAGGTGGAAGGTATACGAACGGACCCCACAGGACCAGGTCCCAATGCTCAGGCCAGTTTACAGTACTGTACTGTTGTCTCTGTGTACCAGAATAAACCTTTGTTTCATATTTGTGTGCTGTTTTAAGTTTGACTGAAAAAAGTAGGCCTACACTGAGGAATTTTACAAAAGAAGAAATGTCTCATTCTCCAGAGTCATTGTCATTCGTGTGGTGTGTTCCATTTCGATGATTGTGTTTTCAATTTTGCCCTTCTGTGTGCTGTAAATGCTTGGTAGTGTGCAGCAAATGCTTAGCTGTGTGTACTCAATGAATGTATGTGTGTGTCTTTTGAAAAAATGGCTGTGTGTACCAAATGAAAAAACGAGTTCCATTATGTGAACAGGTAAGATATTTGATGGCAAAGGGAGTGTCAGGTTTAGCATTTTGTGTGTGAGGTTTTCAGTTTTGTGTGTGCAGTTTTGAGAAAGCCATTAGTGTTTTGAAAAACGTGTGTTAACAATTGTGAAAAACTGTAACATCACATTGCTATGAATTGTGGGTAAGTCTCATGGGCAAAGTGTTCATAAGGTACTCAAACTGTCAGCCACTCAACGGTTTGTCCCTGAACCCCTCACGACTTCACCGGAGCGCCTCAAAGGAGGCGTGAGGAGATCGGGACGCCTTCAATAATGACTTCTCGATGTAAGATGCAGACGAGTGGTCAGGCTGGAAGAACGACGCCATATTGAAATGAAAATCACAGGTTATTTTAATTTCCGTAGTGGATTGTTAATTTATCCAGTGTGCTTTGCAAACGACGTTTTCAAGATCTCAGTATCAAAAAAGAAAGAAAACATGTTGTACCATTACTACTTTACAATTAAAACATGTCAGCATTACTGTGGATGTACAATATAAAGTCAATCACATCTACATTATTGATCTATACAACTGCAGCCGACTGTGGACGTGCATATATAAAGTACCGTAAAACAAGCCGGGAAAATAAAAATATGTACATTTTCCCGCTTGAATAATTCAATTATGAACAGAATTATAGGCTCGGAAACTTTTTAATTCTCTACACAACCAATTAAGGAATGTAAAGTGCCTTATTTAGAAAAAAGCTCTAGTGATACGTGCTCCATGAGAATCATTTAAACGATCGACAAAATACAGTAAAATGCACACTTTCAGATATTAGGTCGGAATCGGCGCCAGAGGTTTTTTTTTTAAACACAAGGCTCAAACCTTAGATTTAAACAGAGACGAGTTTTACAGAGAAAGCACAACGCTGTACGGGAAGGCTTCCACATTTCGTCTGAACCTTAAATTAATGTGTGAGATCACGCAAGGCTGGTCGCGGTGTCGACATTTGTCGTACCGAACGCAAACGTTCATACAAATGGAGTTCAGACTCGGTAGCGTCAGCGGGAGCTACAGGGGTCGGACGCGAGGAGGAACTAGAAGGCGGGGGAAGGCATGGTGGGGACTGTAGTTCCCCCGAGGGACTCGGTGCGGTGACCCCTCTGACAGTTTTCCTCTCGGTTCAAGCCAACTCGCTCTGAGATTAAAAGGTTCTCCCTCTTTTAGTGTTGGCACACGGCTTCCTCCGTCGCGTCTCGCCGACAGACTCCTCCCGTCTCGACCTCCTCGGCCTGAGAACCGGAGTCTCTGAGAAAACGTCCGTAGGTTTGACTGTTTCGTGGCATGTTTCGCTTTGGTTTCGGCGACAGTAGTGTCTGCGGCAGGCGAGCAGGCGGTCAGTGAGAACTAACCAAACGGGCCACATGCTCGGCCCCCAGTGAGGAGAGAGGCGAGTAACTCCCCACTGGTCCCCAGTCCGAGTGCTGCACTGGTCAGCGTGGATGCTCTAAGGCCGATGGAACCTGGTGGAAACGGAGGGAAGCGGTAAAGAGGTTATTCGGGAGGCTGCTCGGCTGCAAACGTCTTCAGAAAATCTTCAAAATGATGAATAAGCTTGTTGAGGTGAATGATGGATGGGCGCTGTGCACAAGCCTGACCTGGTGTAGATCCGGCTTTCTTCGTGCACCTCCATCTCCGAGCTCTTGAATTCGTTGAGCTCCTTACGGATGGCCGCCTGAGAAGAGACATGAAAGAAACGGCACTTCAGCGGGGAACGCTTTGATCCACTTAGAGCGAGGCGCGGGGCCGAGATCAAAGCCACGCACACGTTTGGATTAGTCTACCAACTTGAAAATAAAAGGTTTGAACTTTTAGTCCAAATAAAACGCCTGTTATATCAACATATTTCCGTTGCTACACATTCCCAGAGCTTCCCTGAACCTGGACAGTCTCTAGGTAATATTCGGCCCGGCCACGAAGCAGCATCAGGATTGCATTCCTGGGATTCCTCCTCCGTACCGAATGTGCGTGGGATGTAAATCCTCAGCTGTTAAATAGCGCACCGGGCTTAGGCTCGCTCTCGCTAAGAAGCTCAGCTTGAGTTTCACCTTGTCAGCGGGGGTGAGCTTGGTCCACGGCTTGTCCGCTCGCCGGTCGTAGTCGTGGGCGTGGGTGCTCTCGACGTCCTCGTGGAAACGCAGGATCTTCCTCTCCTGGAGTTCAGCCACTGTGGGTCTCTGGGACAGCTGAGGGCAGAGTGAGCAGTGAGATACAATTCATAATAACAACAACAACAAGCTGCGAATGCATAACGAAGGGACTTAGTTGCATCCTGACCTTTCTCGTTAGCCTCCGTTTGATCTCGGATCTCTCTGTTCGCCGGTCATCTTCATTCTTGGCTGCAGGAAGAAAAGACATTCCATGAGAGAGGGAGACAACGCAGCCAGTCAGGTGGACTTCATCCGAGCCGCCGCCGCCGAAACCAAATCTTTTAAATCTTGGCCGTGTTCGGCACAAGGCGCCGCTTTGTTTTAGGGTGCGAGGCGTCGTCTTGGCCGAGTCGTCGGAGGACAGGAGGGCCACGAGTCCTGGGTCAACATTTATTTATGACAGACTCTGAGATCTATGAAGTTTGTACTCGATTTCTAAGAATCCAACTTGGGATCACAGTGATGATGCAATTATGTTTCAGTTTAGTTTATTTATTGGATCCCCATTAGCTGACGCCTTAGCGACCGCTAATCTTCCTGGAATCCACAACACTCGGTCTGCAGTGAACTGCTCATCGGTTTCATGTGTTTACCGTTCAAAAAGATGCATCAGGAGAAGGAATTCATTTTGAACAGCTGGAGCCAGATGCTTAAAACATTGTGTATTCAGAGTGGAGATACAAAGAGGGCATGTGCATGTCTATGAACATGCATATGTACGTATACGCTCTTCAGAGAGGCAGCTGATCTAAACCGTCCGGCACCGCGCACTAAAACAAATTCTGTGTATCGTCAACATACTTGGCAACACATGGTTCTGAATGAAGGACTGAGCGATGAAGGGAGCGCCTTACCCTGAAGGATGTTCCTCTGCTCCAACTCGTCTGCTGAGGGTCTCTGACTCAGCCGCCTGAAGACACAAACCACAGGTCACTCCTGTCGACTAGCCTCAAACAATATCAACTACACTATAAATAATGTACGAAATCTGTCGGATCGCATCGGATAACAGCGACTTGCCACGTCCAATTTTTACGACGTGGATATAAATCATCCGGATGCCGCGTGGGTCCTTTACCTCGTCAGTGCCGAGCTGATCTTGGTCCTCACTGCCGTCCACTGCTCCCGGTTCTGCCAGCTCATGCTGTCCTGGTTCTCCTGAGATTCCCGTTCCTCTCTCTCGCGTCTCTCCATCCTCAGGGCCAACGTGCCCTTCCTCTTCACACGACTGGCCAGACCGCCTGCTGCACAGACGACATATAGATTTATACAGCCATTTTGAGTCGAGCACAACTTGAACACAGAACGTCAGCGTGGACTCCAGAAGAAATAAAATGGACTTAAGAATGAAGCAATAAAAAAGAAGCATTCCTGCAGCAGGTTCTAGAACTTCTTATGAAACTCTTCGCCTCATTATTGTTCCATCATTTTCATGATGCTTTTTAGCTACTTTTGGGAAAACCCTTTGAAGTCTACAAAGGTCAGGAACACAGAGTTTAATATCCTCTAGCCTTCAGGTACTTGAGGAAAATGGTGCCCAGAACAATTTGATAGGTCTGAAGAGTCCAATCCTCAAATAGCAGTCCAAATCCAAATTAAAATGAATTTGCCGTCAAAACGACTCAGAAAAGCATCGAGGATGTTTCAACATATCATAAGCTACAACAGGGAAGCGTACAATAAATAAATCGGTAATCAAAACAGAAGCAATCAAACTTTTATGAAAGTTAAAACCGTTACACAATTACACAATTTTGTTTTTTACATTTCAAGTCTAGCAAGAGATTTAAAAATTTACATTTAGAGACCAAAGGCGCTTGTATCTACAGTCTCCCACATGTGATTTTAAATGAAGGAGTCTGAGAAAGTCCAACTTACTTGGCGGGTCGTCGTCGTCGTCGTCGTCGTCTCCGTCTCCGTCTCTGAACAGGATGGGCCCGTCGGAGTCGGACTCCTCGCTGTCCCCGGGGCCTCCGCCCTCGTGGATGACGCTCACTCGGAGGTCTCCTACTAGACCCCTCCTGCTGCGGGGCTCCAGCTCAGGCTGGGGAGGAGGCCTCTGAGGATGAAGCTTCCGGATCTCCTCCTCCATGTCAAAGTCATCGTCTTCTTGCCTGTAAACGAGTGCAGCGGTGAGAGAGCTGAAGACTCTGCAACCATTTTAAGCTTCTTCAATGTATGCATTTATCTATTCAAGCTGTGAGAATAAACTGAAATGATGTTAAGCTTCTTGTAGCCACAATGTTCCATTGGTATGCAGACGACTAGTCAGGCAATTTGCAATTGTAAAAGATTCATATTTGGCTGGTAGAAGAGTGTTGATCCCCTGCTTGTAGCACTTCTTTTATTTATTTGAAAGATGACCTTGAAATGGGGCAGCGCAAATCTGAGAGTTAGGGCAATAACAAATCCAATTTTATAAAACAATGTCAAAGGATAGCTCAGAGGTTTCTGCCGTGTCTTGCAAATGAACAATATAATTAAATACCGTAGTCAACATACAAATTAAATACATTTCTGAAGAGAGCGATCCAAATGCAGCCGTCACTGGGGCTCTTCTGGTATCGTAAAATAACCGGAGTTGATTTTGAATGACATGTGATCTTTGATTGAGAGATTAGCTAAAGTGTGTTTGACACACAGTACAAGTAAATCATTATTTTAAAAACCTTCAATTTATACATTTATCTATTCAAGATAGGCTCTAGAACAAATGAGAAATGCCTTCAACATGAACAGTAATTTAGAAACCCAATAATATTTTGTGAACTATGATAGAAGGCAGAAAACCAGCTTATTTTACATTATATCGGCTGTTTTGATCAAGTACTTGACCGAGTTGTGGAAAGTGGAATCAAGATTAATCTATGTTGCATCTTATTTGCAGATTAACCCTCCTGTTACCTTCAAATGTACTAACATATTTTACCCTTTTTGACTACAGCAAATAAAAACTCCAGAAAACGATTAGAATTAATATTGTTTTTCAAATTTAAGTGTCAGGTATTTTTTGTGTGTTTGTTGATGACCTAAATATCTCTTTAAATAAATAAAAAAGTTGATATTTCTTATATGTTTTACACAGTGAAAAACAGCCTGGGGTCAAATAGACCCCGAAGAACACCGGTGTGTACAAGTTGTGTCCAGGACATTGAAAACATATCATCATGTGAATGTTATGTTTTCCCAGTTGTCCCCGATAAACAGGAAAAGTTATGAAATATGAAGCAAAAGAAATGTATATCAATCATATTTTTAGAGACGTTAAATATTGAATGGGGTCAAATTGACCCCAAAGGTCACAGGAGGGTTAAAACTAACCGTACAGTATGTCAAGCTACTAAAACGACATGTGTCGAGAGCTAACCCCCTGTCGCCATGGTGACAATACATGCTACATCATCAGTAAAGCTATAAGAAGTTAACCAAATCAGGTGAAATAATTAGACGTGGTGAGCTTCTAAATGACGGGCTGAACTCAAGTCAGCTCATCCTCGCCCATCAAAGCAGCGGGACGTTCCTATACAGGAATGTGGAGCACTTACAGCCGGAGAGGTTCAATGGTGACGGGAAGAGAGTGCCGCGAGCCGCCCCCCGTCTCGCTGAGGAAATCTGGAGGAGACTCGAAGAGCAGCGAGTAGGCCCTCTGGGAGTCGTTGGGGTTGGGCGCCGCGGGGCTGGGGCTGGCCAGAGCCCTCTGGATGAGGATGTGCAGGGGGACGGCCGGGAGCTGGCTGGGGGGCTCGGTGGTGGGGCTGGGGGGGTCGGTCCTCACAACGGGCACGGGACCGGAGGACGAGTTGCTGGGCGGATGGAGGGACTGAACCCGGGGAGGAGACGGCGGTATGTGGGACGGCGGCGACGGCAGAGACTCGACGGAGCCTTGAGTTGCTGCTGCGTTCGCTTTGTCCTCATTGCCATCTCCTTTAAGGACAGCAGGGGGCGCTGGCGCGGGGGCAGGCGCTTGGTCGCTGGCGGGAGGCTCCGGGTCCGGACTGTGAAGCTCCGGGTCCACCGAATGCCGCTTGGTCACAGGGGTCATCCTCTTGGGCGGCGTCGGTGGCGAGCGCTTGGTGGGCGCCGCCACCGTGACGACGCCGCCACTGGCGGGCTGCGAGATCTCGGCAGCTGAAGAAGAACAAAACGGGAGGAATCAATACATGTCGGGCAGGAGGACGCTCACAGACGTGAGCTGCAGTCAGAACACGAAGCGGCGCGTTCAATCGGAAATTACACTACCGTTCAAAAGGTTGGGGTCACTTAGAAAAAAAGAAAAAAAAAGCACTGTTTTTTTCCAATGAAAATTACATTAAATTAATCAGAAAGCCACTCTCTACATAGTTAATGTGGTAAATGACTATTCTCTGTTCTTTAATGAAGTCTCTACAGAGGTGTGTAGAGGCCCGTCTCCAGTGTTCTAGTGGTTCATTGTGTTATCGCCTTAGAAGACTAGCAGAGGGGTAGAACCCCCTTGAAACCCTTTTATAACATTTTTATTTTGCATTTTCCACAAACAGATTATTCCTTGACATTGAAACCCTTTTTATGCGAGCGCAGCTGAAAACAGTTATGCTGGTGAGAGAAGCTCTAAAACTGGCCTTCCTTTGAGCGACACGTTTGAAGAACAACATTAATATTTACAATGATAATCATTATTTCTAACCTTGTCAATGTCTTGACTATATTTTGTATTAATCTTGTATTCATTTAATAAATAAAAGTCTGAGTTTTCATGAAAAACTCAACATTTTCTCGGTGACCCCAAACTTTTGAACGGTAGTGTATGTTTTAAGAACAAAACCAAGCAAACAAGCTTTAGTTGTGAGGAGAAGATGCGACTGCTGAGCTGGCTCTGAGTCAGTGGAGGGAGACGAATGTATTAACACACACAAATGAAGCAACAGTCTGTAACCACACACACACACACACACACACACACACACACACACACACACACACACACACACACACACACACACACACACACACACACACACACACACACACACACACACACACACACACACACACACACACACACACACACACACACACACACACACACACACACACACACACACACACACACACACACACACACACACACACACACACACACACACACACACACACACACACACACACACACACACACACACACACACACACACAAGTTTCCATGCGATGTTTCCTGGCAGCAGTGGGTTACATTAGAGCTGCAGCACACATGCGGGCGGTGTTGATGTTAGAACCGAGGTGATTCAGATGCTACGAGGGGGTGAGCTGATGCAACCGAGCTGCAGGCGCTGGTTAGGATGGACCGAGATGTGCCGCCCCGCCTGGTACCTGAGCCGGCCCGGACGGCTCTGTGCCGCATGTACACGGGGAGAGACAGGTAGAGGCCGAGCTCGCTCTGGCGGCGCCAGCTGGTCCAGTAACAGGGCTGCCTGACCGTGGAGCCTCTGTTCAACGAGGACGCTGGCAAACATGAGTGAAGATGTCAGGGCCGGGGTTTGGGTTTGGATTCCAAGCTGGGAGAGAAACTCTGTTTGGGATAACACTCGTCTTGGCTGGACACCGTCCAGAAGCAGAGTGCACGTCCTGGCTGTAAGTTAAACAGCCTCTGTGGAGAATCAACTCGGAGCACACGATGATAACGACACTCATTATGCTCGTTCTCCTGGTTACATTAAGCACCACTGCAGTGGGACGCTTCCCATTAACACAGACTTACACTTTCCTGAGGTTCCTGCTCATTCATTATGGTAAACCGGTCCCCTTACAGGGGCTGAATCACGGGGAGACGCCATTTTTTCGAGAGTGATAGATCAGCCGATCGGAAAACCCACGGGCATGAGTTCAGGGGACTGAGCCGGCTGGTCGGGGACGGCCACAGACCCTGGCACTCTTTTCTCTGCGGCTGTTCACCACTTCAATTCAGTTTATTTTGTATAGCCCAAAATCACAAATTAGCCTCAGTAAGCTTTACAATCTGCACACATACGACATCCCTGTCCCAGGACCTGTGCCATCTCTCACGAGGCACCGCCTCAAAGCCCGGCACGCAGCCGTCATCAGCATTTATATCCAAACGCAGGGTTCTTACACATGTGGACCGATGGATTTCCAGGACTTTTCCATGACTTTGAACCAAATGTCCATGACCAAACTGAACATCTTGCGTATTGAGAGCGTACGCCGGCTTATATTTTGAGCGTCGTTCTTTAAAAAACGGATATTATTTAAATATTCAAATTATGAATTATATTCATATATATTCAAATTCATATTAACCATTTCAAACTCGGCGTAAATGAACATGTGATTATAACATTTCCATGACTTTTCCCAAACTTTTGTGATTCAAGTTTTTTTCCATGACTTTTCCAGGCCTGGACATGACCATTTTAAAATTCCATGACTTTTCCAGGTTTTCCATGACCGTACGAACCCTGCAAACACCACATGTGTTTATGATTAAATTGTTTACAAGAGCACACAGTCCTGGATATATCTAGCCTTGATAGATCTAGGAGTCCACGCATCAACTCTCCAGCTCCGGTAATCTCAGAGAGACCTGAATGAACGAGGCGGCGCGCGTGTGGAAACCTCGCCTGACAAACGGCTGTGGAATGCGTCACCGCTAAACATTCGGCGTGCCGGGATGGGCTGTAAACAAACGCAGCGACGGCGTTCTGGGACAAAGAATATGAGATACTAAGAGACAATCAGTGTCAGCCTAACCTCCAGGGACGAGCCGCTGCACGTCTTCTCTCCAGAAACCGGTGGCTGTGCACACAGAAACTGGAAAACCGGCGACAAAGCAACGCGCCGCAGCCGCACCGCGGGGCTCAACACACATTTGTTACGGCCACTAGTTCAAAAGAACCCGACACGTACGGCCTGGAGGGCTCTTACAGTTGGACCAATGGAGTTCCAGGACTTTAAACCAAATTTCCTACGACCAAACTGAAATCTCGGTATACACATGAACAATTTCGAAATTGTTGTGCGTTTGAGCGTCTTTCTTTTAAAAAAAAAACACATCAATTATTTCAAACTTGCTGTATATGCACATGTGATTATAACAACATATCCATGACTTTTCCAGAACTTTTATGATTTGAGTTTTTTCCATGACTTTTCCAGGCCTGAAAATGACCATTTTAAAATTCCTTCACTTTTCCAGGTTTTCCATAACCGTACGAACCCTGGACGTCGTTGACGGCAGCTTCTCACAAAAACAAAAACGTAGCCAACTTTCTCTAAGTTGAATTATTATTCTTGTTGACACGCGATACTTTGGTGGGCGTCTTGCCAGAATACTCAAACGGTCACATCTGCATCTTGATAGTATTTGACGCCTTTTTCAGTTTGAATAAAGGGGCTGAAACGACTGTAAGAAGAATAATCAAGGCTCAATCTCTCCAACTGGGAAAATGGTTCATCAGGAATGACTTCCCAGTCGATTTTAAAAGCGGTACATTCACCTGATGTACTCGACTCACCTTGTGACAGTTTGACTAGCGGCAAACACCGCCACAATACTCTGGGCAGACGCTCGAACGGCCGAGTGGCATATGGCCGTCTGTGGAGCTCGTTATTTGAATCCAGCCTTCAACATGCATCTTGGTGGCACCGTTTCCCAAAAACTGAATACAAATAATAGCCAAATAATAATCCCGAGACATTCAGTTCGGAGGTCATTTGATAAAGAAAGAAACAGAAAGACCGGCTGTTTACAAGAGAAGGCTAATGTTATAAATCCCCAAACTCACCAAATAGTGCCGGGTTGCTGTTGCGGTTGCCGGGTTTGGGCGGGGGGACGGGACCCTGCTTGGCGTGGGGCGGGACGGGCGGCGGCACGACGGCGTCAGCCGAGGAGCGAGCGGCGACGGGGGATCGGGTCGGGTCCTCGACGATGAGGGAGACGGTCCGCGGAGGCTTGACCACAGCGATGGGAACGGAAGAGGACGACGAGGTGGAAGAGGTAGACGACGACGAAGAAGAGGGGGCGGGGCTCCTGGCGTACTCGGCGGGAGCCGCGGTAAGACATTTAGGGGGCAGCAGAGCTTGTTTGCCCGATGAGTGTTCGTGGGAGTCTTTCGGTGGACGAGGGTCGGAGGTGAAGCGGACGCCAGCGGACTCTACGGAGAGTGAACACACACACACACACACACACACACACACACAGTGTTAGAAAACATTCAGACCGTCTTTTTGTTACAGTGATTTACTACTAAAAAACCTTCTAGACAAGCAGATATTGGAGGGTGACCATGAATCAGACGGTCTCAAGTTCACGCTCAACGGATCGAAACCCGTGCAGTATCTGTAGATTCTGCATTATCAATAGCTTGATAGGTAGTGTTTCTGTTTGTTGACGTTTCAGATCAACTCGGTTGGCTCCATAAACCCCGTCAAACGGTTCAATCATTCACCCAGAGTGTAGTCACAGCATCGGGAGACTTTGGTTCGCACACATGTTAGTATTTCATCACAGCGAAACATTCACTGACTACTTCCTGGGAAAATGGTCGGCAGTAGCAAAGAAAACAATTAATCATTATTGCCACAGAAATGCTGTTTACAACCGAGACATCTCAAACTCCAGGCTGAAGCGATATCTTACAAAAGAGTACGGTGTATTTAACGGTTTCTCGTAAACTAAATTTTGAACATTTAGGTCAGTGGTCCCCAAACTAAAAAGGGCCTCCACATTTGGCCCTCTGAACAATACCAGAGGCACATTTTGATTTTTTTTAAAGTCTGGCCACACAAATCCTAGACTAGCCCCTTACAAACAGAACATGTGAAGATCCCGGAAAGGGTTATTAATATTTGGTTACGTTTAGCTTTGTGGAAAACAATACATGTTTACGTTTAGGCACCCCTGCGATCGTCACTTTTGTTACAAACTGAGAAGGGAAAAGTGATGTGGCCCTAACAGGAAAAAGTTTGGGGACCCCTGATTTAGGTCATTTTACTTCCATGAGAGTTTAATGTCACAAGCTGGAAGGTTATAAAGCAAAAAAGACACGGTGAGCCGGCATAACTCAAGCAACAGAAAGATCTTACCAGAGCGTTCTCTGAACTCTGTGGCCTGGTTGTATCTGGGCAGAGTAGTCCTCTTGTCGGCCTCGGAGACGGCGCGGGCCCTCTTGTTGTCCTCGGAGGACGACTTCTGCAGAGCAGGCCGCAAGTCCATCTCGGAGACGGGCCTGACGACCTCCCGCCGGCTGTCCGCGGGCCGCTGAGGCTCGGGCTTTTCCCTCCTCTCCTTCTCCTCCCTCTTCTCCCGCTCATCTCGCCGCTCTCTTTCGTTTCTCTTGGCGTCGTATCGGTCTTTATCCTCCCTCCTCTCTCGCTCTTCTCGCCTGTCTCGGTCATCTCTCCGGTCCCGATCGTCTCTTTCGCCTCGGGCATCAAGCCGCCGATCCTTGTCTTTGTCGTCCCTCCTTTCTCGGTCGTCTCGCTCCCTGCGCTCCTTGTCGTCTCGCTCCCTGCGCTCCTTGTCGTCTCGCTCCCTGCGCTCCTTGTCGTCGCGCTCCTTCTCGTCGCGATCCCTGCGCTCCTTCTCCTCCCGATCCCTCCTTTCCCTCTCCTCCCGATCCCTCCTTTCCCTGTTGTCTCTCTCTGTTCGTTCGTCTTTCCTCTCTCTATCGTCTTTCCATTCTCGCCTCTCCCTGCGGTCCACTCCCCCGTCCCGTTCCTTTTCCTCTCGCCAGTCCCTTCTTTCTCCGTCCTCCCTGTTCTTCCTCCCTCGGTCCTCCCGGTCCTCTTTCCCATCTCGCCTCTCTTCTCTGCGGTATCGGTCGTCCTGCGGAGGTCCTCGGGGTAACGAGCCTCCTCTCTTATCGACGTCTGACGGGAGACGGCTCCGTCTGTCGGCCTCCACGGCGAGCCGTGCGTGAGAGTCCACGTCGAGCGGCGCCCGGTTACTGCGGGAGGCGTCGGACGGCACTCGGCTCCGACGGTCGTCGGCTTGGGGCGGCCGGAGCGAAGTCACCTTGATGTCGGATTCCCCTCGAGACACTCGCACGCCTTGTTCAGACAACTTGTCCACGTCCATCGGCACAGGGTGACCATTTTTTACTGGTGGAGCTTTGGAGTGGTTAACATTGCTTTCTGTCCCGTGGAGAAACAAGCGGGGAAACACAGTTGGCGTCATCAACAATGGAGCCAATTAAAAATATGAATCCGTAAAATATTCAACAGAAAACATGAAGCCTGACCTACCGTTTTCTGGGATATCCTTTAAAACCCCTCTGGCAACCAACTCTTGGCGACTTTTTCGAACAGAGATTCTTCTTTCCAAGGCTAAGAAAAACAAAGAGAATATACAAAGAAATCAGCATAAAGAGATAAGATAGTCCATTATTAGTCCCTCAGTGGGGAAATTACAGGATCACAGTAGCATTGCTCACAAGTGAATAAAAACGAATAAAATAGAAACGAGTAATAGAAATAATAGAAATAAGCATTAAAAAAAAAACTTTAAAAAAAACAGTAGAATATTAATGTACAGACTGAATAGAAAGGTATATATAAACAAAAGTACTTAAACATATTGTGTAAAGTGATGCACATCTAAAAGATGGCAATAACAAGTCCTTACCCATCGACGTTTCAGTGAACTTGTCACTCGGCTTTTTCTTTCTCCATTTCCAGGGCTTGAAGATCTTCCCCATTTTGGAGAACTTGCCTTTCCGTTTGGTCGGAGGCGTTCCCCCACCGGAGTTTCCCTCTTCGCCCTTCGTGTTGCCGTGTTGCAGGTCGACCTCATCATCTGCGTGAAAAGGACCGAGGCAAACACCACATGTTCAGAGATTGAATTGTGAAACATGTTTGAAAGGAGGTACTTCACAAATGTTAAGCCTTATATTTTTTTCCAGGAGTTATTGGCTTATTATCTAAAAATCTATGCAAATAATGTAACGCATAAAGAGATCAACACGCACTCTCTGGACAGTCCTATCAGTTACAACAGTGTAATAACACACTTGAGATTTATTGCTCATATAACCTTCAGTATAGTCATTTTCTTGACCACATCGATTAATTGTTGATGTGAACGTAACCGATACGTCCCAGCTGTGTTGACAAACCCAAGATATTATTTAGGCGAACCGCAGCATTCTTGGTAAGCCTCTAAAACAAAGTCGGCACAGTGGAATTTAATCTTCGGTCTCCCTAAATGACCACATCCGGATGCCGAGTAATTGCCGGTGGCCTCCGACTGCAGCACACACACAGTTTACGTTTCTGTGCAGGTGATTCACACTAGGCCCCTTTTTCTATTTAAAGGATATGGACAAACACAATTTACAACACGAGTCAGCTATGACGCCATCATAAGTGGGCTGTTATACAGGCCGAACCTGAAGCATTAGATGTTGTGTGTAGACGGTGCATCCGTAGTTTCAGAATCCAGAGACAATCATCGAAAATAACAACATAATAGTCCCACTGTTGAGGCCGCAACAGACACGCGGCGAGAGTCCAGACGTCGGGTAGAGCGCGCCACTGAGCAATCATAAAAATAAACAACAGCCATCAAAACAACGTGGGTCCAAATTCCACTCAACTTTCATCTGAGAGCCGGACAGTAAAATATGGGCACGGCTTCTTCTGGTATCATTTACAGGGCAGCGTGAATGAATGTGATTTCTGGGTATTGACGAGTTTAGAGAGGTCCGTGGAACATGTCGGGTTTACCGCAGGTATCAAAAGGGTTTTGATACCTGCGTTTCAAAACCAGTGTTATTACCGAGGAATGACAGGATTATACACATAAGTACACAGCTGTGCGGGACAGAAACCGTGACTCAGACATTCCTACGTTGGTCTTACGAGTCGGGAAAGACGGCAATAACTGGGTGTGAAGCCACGGTTGGAACTCTTGATGACGAGTCGCGCTGCAGCGTGGAGGCAAGCGGAGAGATCCACAGAGGAGGGAGGGAGGGAGGGAGGGAGGGAGGGAGGGAGGGAGGCTCAACTACAAGTCCACCATGTGATGTACAGTAAGAAGGGTGAGGTCATTCGTCTCGTTGGAGCCGTCACGGTGAGCATCGTGTGACGGCGACGTGCATAATTGGGACACTCGCCGCCAGATGGGATTTAAAATAAACAAATGTGTGTGTGACATGACACCATGTTTGGCAATTTCCATACGGTTAAGATAAACATGCCGAATGTTCAGTAGGCAACAACAATGAAACACACATGTTGTGCAGTGTGTCGTTTGGCCCTCCGTGACCACTCGTCGGGGTCAGGCTTCGCTAAGCTGGAGCCCTTCATGTTGCGTCTCATCCAGTCGTCAGGACGCATCGGCAGACCGTGGGTTTGGGCGATATGACAGCATCTTGTAATTCTCGCAGAGATGGAGGAGGAGGGTGAAGTTATAAATCGAGAGCAGGAAAGGAAAAGAAAAGAAAAGCGCCCTTTACAGAAATTAATTAACACATTTTAGTATATTGTGCCAGCATTTTGACAGCTTTTTTAAATGACTTCATGTAGTCAGAGGGCAGACCTTCGTCGAGGCCGTTCCCCCACTATTTTAAAGAATGTGTGCCCGCTCCCTGATTAAGATCTGCCCACAACTCAGCTGTTCATTCACGACCCATGCTTCACCAACTTTAATTAACATCGGGCCGGTGGTTTTTCCATTATCCTGCTAGCAAACAAACAAAACATTGCCTCCTAGGAGGAGGACCATGAGACCACGTCCAGTTTCAAACCAATACGCAAACTCACATATAGGATGCTCAACATGAGCATCCAAAACATCTGTTCTCCGTTTCACCGTCAGCGCACACATGTTCACCACGGGCACGGCACTGCGCAGCGAGAGCGCGACGCGGTAATCAACCACAGCTCGTCTACGAACATGACAAGGCGACTCTGTATCGGGCACGGCACGACAGAAAGACGCGTCCTCTTCAGCCGTGACCTCGCTTTTAACCGGCGCTTCGTCTTCACACGACCAATAAAGATGTCAGCGCTTCAGACGAGCTGGTCAGATTAGGTTGTGTGTCCTGACTCCAAGAACCTGTCCATCACCTCTACTGTGTGGGCACTAGCTTCTTCATGTTTTGATGCATAAATGAGTTCAGACAAATAATAAATACAGGGTTCTTACACATTTTGACCAATGGATTTCCATGACTTTTCCATGTCTTTTCAATGATTTTCCTATGATTTTCCGGGACTTTAAACCAAATTTCTATGACCAAACTGAAATCTCGGTATGAACATGAACAATTTAGAAAATGTAGCGTATTGAGCCGTGTGCCGGCTTATATTTTGAGCGTCTTTCTTTAAAAAACATATACATTATTTCAAACTCCATGAACTCAAACTCAAATGAACACGTGATTATAACAAAGGTCCATGACTTTTCCAGGCCTGGAAATGACCATTTCAAAATGCCATGACTTTTCCAGGTTTTCCATGACCGTACGAACCCTGTAAATAATCTAGTCTTTTTTATCCCTGATAAACCCACAGTTTAGTCTCCTATCCAAGTGGTTAATCTGACCTGTACCCATATCTGACTCACTGTTGCAGCAATGTTGGTTCATGAAAAACATTCACGTGTCAAATCTAATAATGAACTGCGGGCGCAGAGGGGTCGGTGAACGCCGCGCAGCGGACTGGCGCTCGCAGCTATTTCACACCAGCGGGCGTTGCACTGGGAGAGGTGGCGTGGCTGTGAACTGGGAGGAAGCGGCCCGGCTGCGCGGTGGCCCTGTACAGCAGAGCACGACAATCTGAGACCGACGCTTTTTACGGGAAGGCCAGCGAATTAAAAAAAAGGCGACGACCCCGAACGAGGGAGGTGAAAGTGGAGAGGAGTAAAAAGCTGACGATGCTCCGACCAAAACGCAAACGCCCAGGCTTCAGGTACGCGTCTGTAAAGCGACTCTGAACACGGAAAGCGTGTTTCATCGAAGCCCGAGACGGTAATAACAACATGTAGCCGTCTGCGAATGCCCGTGAGGCAATGCCTCCGAGTCCTCTGGTGGAGCCGTCCATATGAGTCGCGCCGATCACATGACGCCTCGTCATCGACGACACAGAACACCAGAGGC
Organism: Liparis tanakae; assembly: GCA_036178185.1. Classification (NCBI taxonomy): domain Eukaryota; kingdom Metazoa; phylum Chordata; class Actinopteri; order Perciformes; family Liparidae; genus Liparis; species Liparis tanakae. The sequence goes on from CM070106.1 coordinate 11,389,367, forward strand.
ACAAATACATTCTGCACGGAGAGCAAATATTAGGCAAAGAGGATGTTCTCATATTACTTGTAAAAGTGTGTCAAAGATAAAGCAAATATTCATCCAATTCATTATGCAGGGTTCATAAACATGTTGACCAATGGATTTCTAGGACTTTTCCAGGACTTTAAACCAAATGTCCATGGCCAAACTGAAATCTCGGTCTATGCATGAACAATTTAGAATATTTAGCGTATTGAGAGCGTACGGCGGCTTATATTTTGAGGGTCTTTCTTTAAAAAAAACGTTAATTATTTCAAACTCGGCGTAAATGAAAATGTGATAACACGATTCCATGACTTTTCCAAAACCTTTGACTTTTCCAGGCCTGGAACTTTTCCAGGTTTTCCATGACCGTACGAACCCCGATTACGAGTCCACAGCTTAACCAACAGCAGGCCAGAATCCACAGGATCCATTACAGGCGGTACCGTCAGGCAGACTAGTTATAGAGTCCTAGAGCTCCAAACTATTAAAAGAGAAGCTGTCGGTGTGCAAATAGCATTCGGGAGAGGATCCTCCTTTTGAAAGCAAAAACTGGTTATGAAAGTTTAAACCGCCGTGAACCAGAGACACTGGCGCTTTGGGGTTCTCATTACACCTGTGGGCTACAATACGCCTCGAGAAGCACCGTCATTTGAATTAAAATACAACAAGAACAGAGGGGAGAGCTGGCGTCCGCAGCGAGGAGGCACGCCGAGTGCAGCCGGCGAGACGTCTGTGTGGTTTGTACATTTCACAATCACCACATTCCATCTGCACGCATTCTTCTCTACCAGCCTGTGCCTGCCACCTCCTCGACGCTCTACAAAAGACACCCTGAAATCATAATCCGCTCGTTGGCTTTCCATACTGGACAAACGCACACACACGCACGGCAGCCTTGCTGTTGACCCATCTAAAAACGGGTCAACATGTCCACGGCAACCATTTAGCGGCGAGCCGCCGGCCTTTGACTCACCCGTGTTGCGTGGGGCCGGTTGCCGGGCCACGGTCTCGCTGTTCCCCATGTTACAGCTCCCGTCCCAGCCGGCCTGCCTCCCCCGAGGCCAGAGGCAGGAGAGGGAAACCTACCGCCACCTCGCCCTTCTCCAAGCAGACATAGAGCGTCTGTAACTCAAGACTGCCTTGACTGCTCACTTGTGTCGTTTGGTCTCTCGCTCGCCTCAACAGTCCTGCTCTCCCCCCCCCCCCCACCCTTCAGCCTTCAGTGATTTGGTCTCTTCCACGCTTCCTCCCTTTTTCTTTCCCTTTAAAACACAAACACACCCGCTAAGTTCCTCGGTCCCTCCCTTCTGGGAGCTCGGGCTTCATAAATAAGGTAGGCCAATAAGGTAATCCAGCAGATGCCTTTCATTCCAGAGAGCAGATTTTTTTTTTTTCCGGGGCAAAGTTCACAGCAGGCGCGCTTTGAGGGATTTGCAATGCGGTGGGCCCCCTGCTCGCAACATTTCACAGACTGACAAAACACTACTCCCTGAAGGGCGAGGGGGCGGGCTCTGCAGCGTGAAGTAACTGGAGAAGAGGAAGGTGAACCGATCCAAGGTGGAGCTCAAAGCCAGAGAAGAGGAAGTGACAGTGTCTAATGACTCTCCAGGGTTTGTCCCTTTAAACTAGGAAATGCGTCGTGAACTGATAACACTTGTATTAGATATTAACACCTCTGTTTTACAACTAAAGTCAATTTATTTGTATTATATGGGTATGAATTGTTATATATAAAAAATGTTTTTGCCAGTTGCCAATTTGGAGCCGTATCTTAAGAAAACTAGTTCAGAAAATATGAACTTTGACATACTATATCTCTTTCAATCTTTTTTTTTAAAAAAAAATCCAAGAGTGTCTTAAAAGTAGGAGTACCAAACACAGACTAACAACCCGAGCAAACAAGGCCAGAACTTGTCGAGAGGCCTTAATATCCCATACATCGTCTATGCGGGACAGACACGAGGCAGCTAGAGTCTGAACCTTTCCATTAGAGTGCGCTGTGATAAGGTTATGAGTGATCAGTGTGTGGGGGTGAGAGGAGATCCTCCCTGCACGTTAGAGGTGCGAATTGAAACTCGAAAAAGGAAACGTTAACATTCTCTTCAAACGGCTAATGAGACAGAACTTGGTTTAAAGACAAATGAACCGCTGACGTTATGGGATCATTAGTTGTTAAACTTACTTGTATGTGAGGAATTAAACTTTTTTCTCTAATGACTGGGAGATGATAATCATATATTACCTTAACGCAAAGTATGCTACTACATCAGGATGTAATGGATGGGTCAAAAGAAGAGGTTTGGTAAGGAGTGATACAGTGAGCTATAACAGAGTCTTCAGGGAATTAAATCCATCCTAAGAAGCCGATTTCAGATAACGCCCCATCACTGACTGTGTTTACATGCATTTGAATAACTGGCTTAGTCGGACTGAAATTGAATTATCCGTTTCATGTAAACACCTTTGTTCCACTATGTGCGGTCCGACTACGATCCGATTAACACCCCTGGATAACTCGATCCGATCCGGTTGATAATCCGACTATCGTGGCATGTAACGGCGAATTGGATTAGGAACCGGACTTTGCGTCTTTGTGCATGCACACGCAAGTGGAAATGACTGTATTACCACGAGTTGTAATAAAAACAGCGCCACCTATCGTATCGGAGGTGACATGCTTTCGGCCAATGATTCGAATTACTCACTGCCATGTGTATTGGGATAATAGCAGATCCCCCAAAAGATAGCATAGTCCGACTAAAGCAAGATTCGAAGTTCTACCATCATGTAAACACACCGAGTGTTGCTCCCTCGGCCGTTCAATCACAGCTGCAGCAAACAAGCACAACTTTGGACAGGAATGTGAGGAATGCAGGAACACAGCCTTTTGGTTAAAGGCCGGTAATGAGGACAATCATGCAGGATATCATGAGAAACAGAGGGATCACAAAATATGACATCTACTAGATTAAGACTCATGACACCTAAATTATTTTCACTCTTTCCAGACAGCAGCAGCAGATGGAGACAAACACTTTTTTTTAAGGCTTTTAAACAATACCTGTGAGAACGTATAACCCAGCTGAACAAAACCACAACGTTAAAATACAACCATGTCGTCATGTCGTCAGGACAACTAGAACTAATTAAAATACCAATATGATGTAACACAAGCCAACATGCAAGATGACTCTGCCCTTTCAGATCAAATTACAAGGACATGTGAAGTGATGTAGTTTCCCAACACAGCTGTGTTTTCTTGTCCACAACACATCAATTTTAGAAAAAGGCCAAGGAGGACATGGGGTATCAACGGGATGTGTAGATCGAGCTTCCTGCCATGGCCGAGGTGCCCATAAAGGGATCACGGAGCTATGCTGCCTCTAGGAATTTGAATAGACCAAAACAATAACTGATCACTTGATTTCATTACAGTCTCAATAATTATAAAACTATTATTTCTGCAATGATGATTGTCATTCTAAAAAAAAGAACATTACAGTTTAAATGAGCTTGAATACAAATGTTCAGCATTTAAAAACAGCCTCCGTCATGTAAAAAGCAAGTTTACTCACGAATATATTCGGACTGAACAGCCATCCTGGGTTTATCCCCACTAGCAAATACACCGCAACCGATCAGCCGATAGAAAAAAGATCCTCTGGGATACAGGAGCGCGTACGTGGTATGTCGAGGTCCGTCAATGATCGAGGACAGAGGTGAAATAGACTCAAGGCCACGAGTGACAGCGAGAGAAACTGTCAGCTCTGCTAACCTACAGGTGTGTCCTCTGGGTGAGAGCCAATCAGATAGCTGCAGTGTCAACGGAACAATGCGTCACAGGGACAACCCCTCAATGGACAGCTTCATAGCCCGACACTGTTGTTGACTCACCACTTTCTGTCATCATGATACTATTGTTTAGATAACACCAGTCTCACTACAGCCCATATATATATATATATATATATATATATATATATATGGAACTAAAATTAGATGGCATGCTTTAAAAACACAAATTATATTGAGGTTTGTTTCATATCTTCATGCAAAAAATATGTAAAAGATCTTTAGATTGTTCATGTTCTAATTTGCCGACATATTTATGCTGTTCGGCACAATTACATAAAAATACGTATGACTTATAGTAATGAAACTACAAAATATACATATAAAATTGAAAAACCAAAATCTTCTTACCAGAATTTTCCATCACAGTGTCCAAAACTCAGCAGTCAGTAGCTTCTGAAAGAAATTAACAAAAGGGATTATGTTATTTACAAGAACAATAATTTGACACGTCATGAGAATGTGGGTGTGTATAAGTACAAGAGTTGTTTGACTCATTGTCAACATGTGTGCAGCCTCTGAAAACAATCTAACCCAATTCACAGAGAGTGCAAAGAAGAATACACTGACATTAAAAGAAAAGTTCAGTCAATGGGAGACTACGGGATTCAAGAAAACACTTAAAGATTTACTTTGGAATAACTAATGTAAGTTTCTGTAGTCATTGAACATTTTAATTATTAGTCAGGAAATGACTCAGGGCGCTTCAACAAATTGATTTTTCTGTGCAATTTATGGGGAGAAAATTAAAAATGAACAAAGCTCTGTTGGGTTAGCCAAGACAAAAATAGAGCACTAATTAGTTCACACACCAACTGGAAATCCATTTGAAAAACTGAGAGACAAACCAATTACACACTCGCATGAATAAATAAATAAAAAATACACATCTTTTATCAGTAGGAATGAAACAATGAAATTCTGTTCTTTGCGATTTACTGTGCAACTCATCTAAAAAGACTCCAGTACAAAAAAAAAATCCAGTACAATGTTTTCATTGACGGCCGTGTACCAACATGCTTGTTGAACTCCTAAATAATGCAAATAACCTCAACCTGTCAACAGTTTAACGCAATCAAATGAAGAGCAAAACCAGTTCAGTACGTCACGGTGAGTGTGTGTTTGAAGCAGAGACGGGTAAAGAGACCTAGGGTACAATGTGTGGAGCTCACAAGTATTGATGCTAAATTACAGTTGACTAGAAAAGCTCACTAAAGGGTGTTACCACTGAACGGCCGACGCTGGTAAACCAGGGGTATTTTCAGGAAGGTCCGTTTCATAAAGGTTAAACTGGGTATACGCATCAGGTCTGTGAACCCTTTTACGAATTTGCTCCGCATACAAATTATATCTAGATACGATCTAACCTTATCACATGTGCATCTCCTTTCCGCACTAGGATCTGATTGAAGATCCGAACGCTCTGAAAGGGCCGAGCGGAGGAAGCGTTGCACACAGGCTTGGAGAGGCTCGTCTAGAGACATTAATCTTAAAACCCTGGCATTTAGTGGGAGACGGCCAACAAATGTGAGGCCCGTCTGCAGTCGCACGCCGAGGGACGAGGAGACGGCGAGAGCGGCGACGTCGCTCGGGTCCGCCTACAGGAGGAGCTCTGCAGTCGTCCAACAGTCCTTGCACTCCCTAGTCAGCAGATCATTCAACAAGCCGATTAACGATCCGTCCATCATCCTCACACATCAAGGAGCACACTGAAGAGCAGCACTGTGCACACTTTAAAGTCTGTGATGAAACGTGATATGCCAGTACAGAACCGTATGCTTTCAAACGGGAAATAAAGATGGTTAATTATAGGGAAGCAAATCCATCACTTAAAAAAGGAACAGAGAGCAACAACATCAACACTGTTCAGTTGGAAACTCGCAAAATGAAGTTGAATGTCCTGCTGCTTTAAGAAAAAGGGGCAGAGTGAGGGCAACAATCAGTGTCAAGATAACAATTACGCGCTAAAGATAAGCAACGGACATTGATAAACATGACACAATTCGTCTGGTCTGTCCCAGTCACCTACAGAGCAACTTTTCAAACGATGAACCTGCCTGTTATTGGTCAAAATCATGAGGTGCGGCGACTTCACGCACACACAGGGGATGGTCCTCACGGCAGTATCAGGCTGCACTTTGGAATGTCAAAAGTCCCTTGAAGCTAGTAAAGCCCGAATGGACTGCACAATGTGTACACTGCAGCATAAAAGGACAAGTGTAGCCCGGCAGGCAGACATGTCGCCTCCCCATCAGCTGGACTCGGCCACCAAGTTCTTTTGGAGTTATAAAGCACCGTTTTCTGTGAATTCAGCTATAAAAATGAAGTATAATAAAAGGGGCAATAAGACATTATTAGTTTGGCTGTCTTGTTACAGCAACTTACTTCTACTGAAGATCATTGATCGTCTATAAAATGCGTCCCCATTAAGGCTATCCGTGACATTTGGCTGTGATTTCTGGTTCCAAAAGGTAAACAAAGTGATACAGCACACCTGTAAAATATACAACAACGAGAACATTTAACGAGAGTACACTTAAGTCAACTTCCTTCATCGTGCAGGGGTTATTTATCCTTTATAAAAGAAAATTAACTTTAGCCTGAAAACATGCCGACTATTAAATGACAATTTATTGGATGGCATTTTTTGGGTCGTAGCACGGATCCTTGTCTCATCGTTGGCAAAATCCTAAAATATGAGTTAATTTCCTCATGTGGAAATTAAAGAGGAAACTGTGGCTTAAACTTTTAAATAAGCTAGTTTTAGGTTTCTCAAGTGCAGACAACCCTCTGCCAGGTCAGCATTGGTTCGGTCCGACTGGTTTGACAAGTCTTGGTGTACAGTGTACACCAAGTGCTCAACAGTGCTTAACAGCTGCAAGCTGCAAGCAAGAATACATGTCAGTACACCACTTCAAGTTATCTATTTAAAAAAGCAAGTACACCTTCGTTCTGAATATTACTTCTAGATGTTATCCTCAGGTGTTCCCTGAATAAAAACTAAAAAACACACACTTGGTCAACAGGGCACATGCCAGAAGAAAAACTGTTGAAACTAAAGTTGCATGCTGAACACACAGACTGGTGGATTATTGTCATTATGTCATAATTTACTCCAATACACAATATCTGAGCCAATTAAACAAAGAACATTCGATTGAGCTTATTACCAATTAAAATAAATAAAAACATGATCCATTTATTATTGATAGCAACCTGCCGGGAAAGAGTGAGAAGTCGATACGTACTTAAACTCACAAATAATTCACAAGATAAAGTTCAGCACCGCACTTCTGTTCTCGAATATCCTCCCGGTGCACTGGGCCCAGACCACAGGTAACCGGTGCAGGCCGGCAGCAAAGCAAACAGGCGAGTTAATGAACACTGCCTCGTCTGCAGAAAAGCCGGTAGACGAGAGCAGCTGAGCCCGGAGACTCAATCCCGTGCACTGTAATGTGCTCAGATTACCGTGTGAACGCGTAGAAACCCACACAGGTTCACACCTACTCTTGTCGTTCATTTACACCGCATCCAAAGGTTGAGGAGGAGATAGCCTGTTATCTTACGTCACATTGGTTTTGTTTGAAACTCAGTACAATGTGATGCGATATGAAAATGTGTTCCAGATTTTCAGGTTTGGCAACCGGATCAGGAATAGCGGATATTGCAGTATTTTCCCTCGAGTAGAAGCGTGCAACCTTTTCAAGGATTAATAAAGAGAACTGGATTCAGCATCGGAGGCGGGCTCCTGTAATTCAGACGAAAGTGTTTAGTGGCGTGTGACACAAAGGGTGCGACTTCAAAGTAGAAACTATCCGGATCTTCTGAAACGATGCGCCCAGAGAGCAAGCGCACCGGTGTTTGCTTTTAAAATGTCAATACAATAAAATGTCAAATAACAGAACACACAGACTACTGCATGATACTGAACAAGAGGCCGGCATTTATGGGTGCATGTTGGCATCATAATGCTAAGCAGTTAATGAAGTAATATAGTATTGAAGATTTTAAAACACCGTTTTATATAAATGTGCATATACACATACTCTTTAAAAAGGACATTAGTAAACAGGGCGTATTTCACTCGCAAATAAAAAAATATATATATATTCTTTAAAAAGGACATTAGTAAACAGGGCGTATTTCACTCACAAATAAATAAATATATATATTCTTTAAAAAGGACATTAGTAAACAGGGCGTACTTCACTCAAATAAAAAATTAGAAAAGCTACAGTATGGTTGTAGTAGTGTCATAACTTTTGTAATAATATTAGCTATCCAACCTGTAAATCAACCTTGCTAATGTAGATGTTAAAGAAATCAAAGTTTCTTATGATAATTAATGTTTCCTTTGCAATCAAATAATAACTTGAATAGATATAAATATAATGATTTTGAAAAGTTTTTTTTTAAATAAAATGTGCTCTTTGCACGGCCCCGGTAGTTTATAAATGTTCCACAGTCCTCTGTGTTCACTGTACAATGAGCTCATCAAGAACTCAGTGTGCATTGAATAAAAGAATGGAGCACTGCAGAGCGGAGTACAATCAGCCATTAGTCCACATTCATTCTGCTGACTTGGCAATCACTGAATGAAGCACCAAGCTGGAGTTTGTTTGGAAGAGAGATGTGTGGACGTCACTGTTGACCACTAGCTGATAATGGCCTCTGATTATATAAGACCTACACGGATTCACAAGATGGAAATGCTCAAACAAATTAACAACATCTGAGCACATTCATTGTAGAAGCTTGTTTTACCAAATACAGAGTCACTTTGAGTTTGTTTCCCATCTCAAATGTCCTAGAAAGCAGAGTGTACTTTGTGTCTGTAGCTAAGTACACATCAGAGCTGATGACATATGTTGTTCCCCAAGGTTCAATACTGGGGCCTCTTCTGTTCAACATCTACATGCTTCCACTGGCTTAGATGATGAAAAACAAGTGTGTTATCATAATTACGCAGACACACAAATGTACATCCCTATATCACCAGAGAACTATAATACCATACAAGAGCTGGCTAAATGCATTGAAGAATATAACTGGATGTGCCAAAATGTGCTTCAATTGAAGATAAAAACAGAAGGAATTGTTTTTGGTCCCAAGGACGAACATTTTAAAGTCAGCGCTCGGCTTCAATCACTAAAACCAAGCGAGACATATAGGTGTAGTTATGGATTCAGACCTTAACCTGAACAGCCACATCAAGACGATTACAAAAAACAGCTTAATATCACCTGAATAATATATCAAGAATTAGAGGACTTGAACAGGATTTGGAGAAACTTGTCCATGCATTTATCTTCAGGAGTCTTGACTATTGTAACGGTGTGTTTACAGATCTCTGTAAAAAGGTCAGAAGGCTTGCAGCTGATTCAGAACGCTGCAGCTCCAGTCCTCACTATGTGGATCACATCACTCCAGTTCTGAGGTCTTTGCACCAGCTTCCTGTCCAATAAAGAACTTACTTTAATGTCTGCATTTCACTACTGCAATGCATTTCTTTAACAGCATTGCATTGTTTTTAAATCTTGCATTATGTTTTGATGCTTTTAAAGGTTTTATGTGAATCACGCCTTGTTGAAATGTGCGATACTAATACTAATAAAGCTACCTTACATCTTCCGAGAATACACAATACTGTTAATTGTAGTTTAACATTTAAAAGTTTCAGAAAAAAATATTTGCATTTTAAATGATTTTGTATTCCTTCCTTTATGTGCAGTAGGACAAAATAAAAGAGCACACAAATGATGAACAATTCCTATCATAGAATGGTAAGAAATCATTCTGCCCTTTCAAAACATTTCACGTAAAAAATGTAAAGAAGTTTGAGATATATCGCTCCATTAGACATGTTGAGATGACACTTGTGAGCCATGCTAGATGTACATTTTCTACCAGCTGATTCTCACACACACACACACACACACACACACACACACACACACACACACACACACACACACACACACACACACACACACACACACACACACACACACACACACACACACACACACACACACACACACAGCCTTGTCTTTATCGGGACCACCTGACAGGCACATCACTTGTNGGTTCCAACTGGTTCCACCCTTCCTAAAGGTTGTACAGCACTGAAAAAAATCAGGCATTATCTTTGAGATGACATAAACAAAGATATCACTTTAAATGATCAATTAGACAAAGTAAAATCCCATGACCTGACTAGGACCCCATAGTGGGGTCTCCACGTATTTAGTTATTTGTGAGGACACTATACACACTGTCTGGTTTGTATTCTTTTCTGAGGGCCAGTTTACACACAGTCGGGTTAAACTCATTTTGTGGGAACCCCGAACACCTTTGACTGTCACGATGCTGTGGAACCATGATGCAGCACGATATCCATCTGCTAGAACGTGACGATTTGGGTATAGGTTTAGGTCCTGTTTTTTTAATATCGAGGGTATTTTCTATTTTGTGATCAAACTTTGTGAATGAACAAAATAAATAGCCATACAAGTCAACCATAGTCTTATCATTGTGACTCCTAATAAATTTATAGGGATGCTATTGGTGAACTTGGTACCTGATGAAACCTAGTATTAAGTACATGCAAATGTATCATTAACCTTTCATAATGTCAGCAGTACTGCAGGACAAAACTCATAACATTAGACAGAGACAAAAGTGAAAAAGGTCAGAAGATCGCCTACTTCTTTGGTTGAATTAAACAAATTGCTTCAAATGAGAGATTTGAGCCAGTTAAATTGTAAATTCCTAATTTTATTAAATATTTCAATATATTTAATATTTCAATATATTTTTTATAAACAAATGAGTACAAATTGGGGGAATTAAATTATAAATAAATCCGCTAAAATGTCAATTAACTGAGATTAGTGGAAAATGACAGATAAAATGATAAGCTGTAAAAAGAGATATGGTTATAAAATGAGGTAATGTGACAGGAAATTAAAGGCAATGAAGTGAAATAATAGATTATAGAGAATAAAGATTAGAAAAGGAGAGACGAGTGGTGGTCAACAGACACTCAACACCAATAATGCTAAACACTAAACCATGCACTACTGCTTTAAATGCTAAACATCGCATGCACTAAATGCGAAAACGTTGCATAAAAAAATTGCACTAAACACTGAACAATGACACCGTAAAACTCAACAGCCATGCTCGATTCAAACCGTTCTCTTCAGCGCTGTAATTCTGTTCTTTATATAGAATTTCAAGGCCGACCATGTTCTATCTTTGAGAGCAGCTTTCAACATCAAGGCACTTATCACAATCACTTTTGCCTGGTACACGGCATGACGTGATGAAGGACATCATGTGCTTCTCGACTGAGATTATCTCCTTTTGTCCACTTCCTTCTTTGGAATGGTGGGCGACCTGTCGAACAAGAAACACAATTGTTTCATTTCCATTCTCGTGCTATGGAACTGCGTGTAGGGTGCTCCTCGTCAGCATACAGCTTAGGCGCAGCTGTTTTAACTGGGATGAACATATCGGCCATGTGGAGAGCATCAGGATGACACGCCAATGGGATGGGGGTGAGAGCCAGTGGGCTGCAATTTATCAATACAACATTAATGTCCTGCAAAAGCAGCACACATCGACGTCATTCCATTATGCAGCTCAGAATGTAGGGTCTGAACTGGTCGTTATTAATAAAGACAATGCTCATTACACTAATTAAATACCAAAGAGCTTGGTAGTTATACAAGTACTATACCTGTGTAAATAATGTTTAAATAACATTTTCTATAAACTGTGAAGTCATAAGCAACTGTTATATGAGGCTGAACATCAGCTGGTTCAGGTGTGCCAGAGCAGAGAGAACTGGAAAATGGGCAGGTAGGGGTTCTGGATGTCTGGTGGGCGTTTAAAGTGAAACTTATATGAAATGTTGAAGTTTGGATTGAGACAATCAAAGTCTGACCATTTTAATTTACATTAATATGACAGTTTTTCTTTCGCAACATATTATTGGAGATAATAAATATATATAATGTACAAGTCCATCACCTGATGATTGTTAGAAGAGTTCATAAATAATAGAGGCAATACTACTTTGCATTAAGTGATTTGACTTCATCTATCCAACAGTATTTAAGCAATAATTCTGATTCCATTGACCTATGTTTGTATTTATAACTCGATCATATGTTTTCCTTTGCTGCTGTTATAGCATTTTCCTAGTCCCTTTAATGTCACTGTAACGTTTCAGGGACACATTTTAAATATCTCAACCTCCAGAATAAGATGGGAAACCAACAACGGAGCAAATATGATGGGATGTGAAATTCCATTTTTTGTTTTTATTGACACGGTCGCCTAGGTAGGGATGAAACCGATCCAGTTATCAACCTAGGGAACACGTACAGTAATAAAGTTTGATATCAAAGAAATATTTTCTTCAAAACCTCTTTTACCTCTTTTTAATTTTTGGAGACTCTTGTTGACAACCTCCTGAGGTGCTGCGTCCATCACATCTGGCATTGTGGTCTCATCTTCTCTGAGTGGATGAGAGCTGACTTTCTGAAAAGACAAAAGCGAAATTCTAAATGAATAAGTCATACCACAGACAAATAGATGTTTAAATCGTTGTTAAACCACGCTCTACAGTGCGGTTATATCAGCTGATACGTCAATTCAGAGAATAACGGCCGAAATTAGTGCTCTCTGGCACTTTGGCTGGTTGAAGGGCTCAAAAAAGAATCATCCTCACTAGTCTTTGGAATATATTTGTGGTCAAAAGCTCATCCGAATTGTAATTAATCCCACTCTCCATCTTTAAAAGAAAAAAGTTTTTACTTAAATTAAAGTCAGCACATTATTAAACATTTCCAATGCACACTTAACTTTCCACATGATGATGTAATGTAATGATGTGCACCATCAGTTAAGAAAACTCAAGCAAATCAGTATTTCTCTAAATTGTGAGTGTTGCTCACCTGTATGCTTTAGTTCTTCTAAGGACAGAACTCTGGGATTCATCGGATTCATTCCAACAATCTTTTGTCAGGGTTCTGGTGCATCCTAGAATACAAACACAAATGTTTAAAGGGTGTCATATATTCCTTTTATTTCAGACTCATACATACATGTACACCTGTAAAGAGAAGTACAGCACCTCTAAAGAGAGCAGTTTTAACATCTGTACACATGTCACACAGCATATTAGCTTGTGCATAAAGTTTGCAACACTGCTGTTGCACATCGTCATCATCGCTAGATCATTCCTGATGTTGTGCCCCACAGATCTAGCTTTGTACACCACATTTAGTTCCTGGTCTCCCATATAACTATATATATAGTGGGGAAAAAAGTATTTAGTCAGCCACCAATTGTGCAAGTTCTCCCACTTAAAAAGATGAGAGAGGCCTGTAATTTTCATCATAGGTAGACCTCAACTATGAAAGACAACATGAGGAAAGAAAATCCAGAAAATCACTTTGTCTGATTTTTAAAGAATTAATTGGTAAATTCCTGGGTACAATAAGTATTTGGTCAATAACAAACAAGCAAGATGTCCGTCTCTCACAGACCTGTAACTTCTTCTTTGAGAGGCTCCTCTGTTCTCCACTCCTTACCTGTATTAATGGCACCTGTCTGAACTCATATCAGTATAAAAGACACCTGTCCACAACCTCAAACAGTCACACTCCAAACTCCACTATGGCCAAGACCAACGAGCTGTCAGAGGACTCCAGAAACAACATGTAGACCTGCACCACGACCACATGGACCACATGTAGACCTGCACCAGGACCACATGTAGACCATTAAGTAGACATTTACACCTGTAATAACTTGAGGTTAGATCCTAAAATGTTTTGTTAAAATTATATTAAGTCACTTATAGTTTTAATAAAAAGGATAGGATAGCAAGAATGTGTGTGAGATTAATTTCTCTGCACAGCATATTATGGCCTGCAGAATGGGGCATGTTCAAAATACCTGTTTGAAAATGACTACAGCTCATTAAGTAGACATTTACACCTGTAATAACTTGAGGTTGGATCCTAAAATGTTTTGTTAAAATTATATTAAGTCACTTATAGTTTTAATAAAACGCCAAAGGATAGGATAGCAAGAATGTGTGTGAGATTAATTTCTCTCCACAGCATATTATGGCCTGCAGAATGGGGCATGTTCAAAATACCTGTTTGAAAATTACTACAGCTCATTAAGTAGACATTTACACCTGTATTAACTTGAGGTTAGATCCTAAAATGTTGTGTTAAAATTATATTAAGTCACTTATAGTTTTAATAAAACGCCAGGGCCCCACAAGGATAGGATAGCAAGAATGTGTGTGAGATTAATTTCTCTCCACAGCATATTATGGCCTGCAGAATGGGGCATGTTCAAAATACCTGTTTGAAAATTACTACAGCTCATTAAGTAGACATTTACACCTGTATTAACTTGAGGTTAGATCCTAAAATGTTGTGTTAAAATTATATTAAGTCACTTATAGTTTTAATAAAACGCCAGGGCCCCACAAGGATAGGATAGCAAGAATGTGTGTGAGATTAATTTCTCTCCACAGCATATTATGGCCTGCAGAATGGGGCATGTTCAAAATACCTGTTTGAAAATGACTACAGCTCATTAAGTAGACATTTACACCTGTATTGACTTGAGATTGGATCCTAAAATGTTTTGTTAAAATCATATTAAGTCACTTATAATTTGAATAAAACGCCAGGGCCCCAAAGGACTCCATGAGTAAGCTGACTGACATGCTGCATCAGAAAAGCAATGAAAACACATCCCTATCTTGATAGAGCTACATTGTGTACAGGTCAACATAAATAGAGACAATGTTTACTATACTCCATTACCTGACTGTAGCTCTATTTGGGTCACATCCATCATAGGTAGTCCAGTCTAAAGGCGTCTCCGGAGCCTGATTGTGTGTCACCTGGAATTCAGATTGAAAAAGAGACTGCATTTAGAAATTATAGTAATGATGTATGTTGAGATACTGACAAGTTACAAAGTGACTTTATTTGATAAGTCTATTAAACATTTATTAAATAGCAAATAACTTAAAGCAGTGTGCATGGCCTATTCTAAAGTCGAACACAAACATAGGGGGCTGCAGTGATTAATATTTAAAATACACTTTAAAACCTATAACAGCATACAAAGTAGAACTATATACAGTGGGGGAAAAAAGTATTTAATCAGCCACCAGTTCTCCCACCTAAAAAGATGAGAGAGGCCTGTAATGTTCATCATAGGTAGACCTTGACTATGAGAGACAAAATGAGGAAAAATAAAATAAAATCCAGAAAATCACTTTGTCTGATTTTTAAAGAATTAATTGGTAAATTCCTGGGTACAATAAGTATATGGTCAATAACAAACAAGCAAGATGTCCGTCTCTCACAGTCCTGTAACTTCTTCTTTGTGAGGCCTCTATTCTCCACTCCTTACCTGTATTAATGGCACCTGTTTGAACTCAAATCAGTATAAAAGACACTTGACAGCCTCAAACAGTGACACTCCAAACTCACTATGGCCAAGACCAATGAGCTGTCAGAGGACTCCAGAAACAACATGTAGACCTGCACCAGGACCACATGTAGACCTGCACCAGGAACACAGGATAGTAGATTGTGGAATATACCAATAAATTCTTTAAAAATCAGCAAGTGATTTTCTGGATTTTTCCCCATGTCTCAGGTCTACGATGATGACAATTACAGGCCTCTCCTCTTTTAAGTGGGAGAACTTGCACAATTGATGGCTGACTAAATACTCACTGTAGATATAGAGAGAGAAGAGGAAAAGAAAGAGAAAGAGAGAGAGAGAGAGACTTCAGTCATACTAAAAACTAACATAGTAACACAAGAAACTAATCAAGACTAGCATGATTACCTTCATAGGATATGAGGGTCTCGTCACCAGAAGACTGTGGTCCATTCTGTAGAAGAAGTTCAAATTCATATTTCATCAGCTGGTCAGCAGTAAAGTTATTCAATTAAATAGCAATAACCATGAGGTGATACGATATAAAACAGCAAATGAGTGAGCAAGCATTTTTTATCAAACGGGTCATCGAGCCGACTCAAAATCATTCATACTTTTGATCAATTCCAAGTTCTCTGATATCTGTGATTCATATGTTGCCTGCTGTTAAAACTGCAGCTGATAATAAGTAAAGCTGAGGTCTGCCAGGAGGGAATTGACCGTTGACTATCAGCAGGTATGACTACAAATATAGAAACTGAGTTCAGGTTCATATCTAATGTTTTTTAAGTTAATGACCAGAAAATATAATATTTGGTCAGTTAAATATTTACATATTATTCCATTTACTCTGGTATTCTGAGTCAGTCTGGTATTCTGAACCCCCCCACTGGTCCCCATTATATGACAAAACTTGACTGTGCCATTTGCGTGGCTTTGCATGTAATCTACTTGCACGTGTTCGCACACTTGCATATTTAAATTATTGATATGTCCCTTTGCATCGACTTTATTATTTACACCAACTTTATGCACAAAAACACTAACATGCTTATTTTTGAACAGATAACTCCTCCTCGAGTCATATTCGTCAGTTTTAATTGTATTAAGTTAACTAATGATAAAAACGGAATAAAAAATAAGCTAACGTGACATAGCAGAACACATCTCTGTTTTAGACACAACTATATGCTCCTGTTAATTGCAAGACGTGGTCATATCGCTACCAAAGCCTTGTGAAAATGCATTTTAATAGCAGCTAATTTCCTGACATGGGCTCAGGCAACAACGTTGCTTAAAAGCCTCATTTAAATGACAACATGTCGGCTCAGCGGACAGAAATACATTTGTATCCCGGTCCACGGCATTCTCCTCAGCCAGAGACAGTCGGTGACGCGTCAACCAGAAATCGGCATGTGACTTCTGTGTCCGCCCACCAGGCACGAGCAACACAATCCGTTTCACAAGTGAACATTTATTCACATATAGATACGTATTAATACATTTTCTTAATATTGATTAAACGAAGACTAAATGTACACATGTTCATTTGTATGCCTATTATTTTTTTATTTTTTTCTTCTTCTTCTTCTGTGAAGTAAAGATAATAATCAGCTTGTCTTCTCTTGGTTTTGTTTGCTGCCATGTTGTTTATTGATGTATTACCTTAATATTAATTTTTAGCATTAGCAGCCTGAACCTGAATTGAAGACGCTGCTTGCACATGCGCAGTAGATCCAAGTGGTTGGGCGTGCACAGTAGAGCCAAGTGTGTAGTGTGTGTTCCTGCGCTACCACCTGTGCTCCATAGGGGGCTACTGAGTAATTATAGCTAAGCACACCTCAAGCCCACTACGTTGGTTTATGTATATTTTGGTGAAATCTCTACAAACTTCCCAGGGCCTATATTTAACCATTTGTTCACTGAATTTGATGGGTCCAGCCTTTGGACCCCCCCACACTATGACTGTGCTTCCATGTCTCGGGCCACACAATATAATAAAGACACACACACACACACACACACACACACACACACACACACACACACACACACACACACACACACACACACACACACACAAGTTTATCAAACTCATTCCAAAATTGTCATCCTCCTTTTTGCATTTGGCCCGAGACTACAGCCCACAAATACCTCTTCTGCTTGATTAAGCCAGGTGTTCGCGTCTCGGATGCAACATTCCACGATCTGTATACAAAACACAATAACATGGCTGAGCCGAATACAAAGCTGCCTATCTAGAACAAATACAATAAGCTGCAGCTCCCTTTGTCTGCCCTCGTTTAAAAAAAAGAGTCCGTGGTGTCCTATCGGGCGTATTACGGCTTTCAGCCGGTACTAAAAGCTCTCGGTGCTTGTTGGAACAGGTAGACGGGCCTGTGAATGGAATGCAGAGGAATGCTCCGCGTGGAGGAAAGTCGCTTCCCTTGCAGCCAAAAGGTTTACACCTGAAGACAATTGCAATTTAATATGCCACGGCCGCCATTCAAAAGGTCTGAGGACTTAGTGACGCCTCAAATGCAAAAAGTACCAAGTTAGAAGGATTAACAAACGACAAATGAATACAATTAAATAAGGTTTAAAAACACATCTTTTCCGACTATATCTGGATTAAAACACAGATTAGCACTTCAGTGGCTCTTAAATAGCTCTTATTGTGGTACTTTTGCTGTTCGGCTATGTTGAGGAAATGTTACTTTCTGTATTCTTGTTGTTCTTATTGTGTACTCAAGGTTGAATGCACTTATTGGAAGTTGCTTTGGATAAAAGCGTCTGCTAAATTACATGTAATGGTCACACAGGTATTAAAAGGGTATTAGGGGGGAAAGACAGCCAACTAACGTCCACTATGATAACTCAACAATAATAATGCACTTTACATGATAAACGCAGCAGAAGCAATAACGACGTTCTCAAATAGAGATTACATAACGATGAGAAAGAAAAACAACATATTTGAGGTATTCACAAGTATTGAGACTGTGACGTAACGTGTTCATCAGCAAGCTAACAGACAGGTAATGTTACAGGTAACAGCTAGCGGATGACATGCTAACTGGGGGAAAGTAACAGTCTGAATACGGTCATTTACACAGATTTTCGGTGTCCCCCCTCTTCTAATTGACAAACTACAATTGAGCTTTGCGAGCTAAAGATAGAGACGCTTTACAAAGGGCGCTGCCGTGGTGCTAATCCCCTGCTGCTGGAGTAAGTCAGAGCAACAGGTAGTTAGCTCAATCCACTCTGGCCGCGTTAGCTCACGTAAATTAGCTCACACTTGTCGTTCTGGCTCAAAAGACGACACATTACGGCGGGCAGAGGCTACTCACCTTTTCTCTGTGACCGGTTAACTTGTGTGGACGTGTTTCCAGGAGGCAGGAGACAAGTTGTGCGTCCCCGTGTCTCGTTGCGTGTCGTCCCTGATTACTTTTGACACTTGTCGTCCATCGCCGGGAGAAAACAAGGCGGAACTAGCTTCACCAACTACCTTTTGACCCAAATAAAGTCGCGAAAGTAACTTTGTGAAGTGGGCGAAAAGGTCAAATCTGCCAGCATCGTCTGTATTTAACGCCAAAGTACCGAGGGAACCGCCTAATGTTGTATTTAAATATGTGTCAATACTTCGCTGTCAAAAGGTGTTGCGCGTTAAATCTGGAGGAAGATTAAATAATGTTACGCATGCGCACTCCTCAGCAGAGTAGCCGCTGTTCCCCCACCGGTAGATGAGAACCAGAGCCGTTTAATCAGAGTCGCGTAACATCCGTTTAATCCATAGGACCATTTTATTTTTCAACCGTACTGCGCCTCGCCTGAACACCAGACAAGAGAAGGCGGCATAATAGGGGCGTTGCCAAAAACTGCGCACAAGACTATTGCCTTCAAAAAATACACCGGACGTTACCGAAGCAGTGACTTCCTGTTTGTTCCGATCTGTAGGCAACTTGTAGTTTATAGACCACGTTCGGATTTATTCATATATGTTTGTAAATATGTATTTATGTAGACATGTACGTATACTTGCTATTAATGCTACCCTTTGTCATGTGTATGTCTCCCTGTGAAATACAATACGACTCGTTTGTACCTGTGTTAGATGAATAAGCTTTATTATTTATTATTATTATTATTATTATTATTATTATTATTATTATTTCCGACTATATTATATATAATATATATAGAATAATAGAATATTAAATTCACTTTAGTAGAACTTAAATGGCACTTAATTTTGTATTTTTCTTTCTTCAATGCATTGTACTTTCTTGATTCTTGTTGTTCTGAGTGTGTGGTCATATTGAATGCACTCATTGTAAATGACTTTGGATAAAAGTGTCAGCTAAATGAAATGTAATGCTCAATGTATAATATACTGCATTTGTTTTAATACAAGGAATAATACAATATATAGATATATATATATATATATATATATATATATATATATATATGATTTAATCATTTAATCATAAGGAATCATACTGCAGTGATGCTGCATGTCAGGAGTTATGCAGTGATGTAAAACAACTAAACAAAGATGTAAACATTATTGATGATCACAACTAATAAAGTTCTATAACTGAACATAACAAAGACCATGCCTCATTTCCCAATTCAGTTTCCAATCCATATGGGTGTGTCAAACTATTTTTGTTTTTTGTCTTTGTATCCCTCTCTCATGTCTCCCTCTTTCATCACCACAACCATAGAAGTATTCAATGTAGACAACACCAGCACGCTCGCCGTGAGTCTCAACTCCCTGGGTTTTGCAAGCTTTACCCTGTTGTTATTTTAATGAAATACATCTAATATTAAGTATCCCGATTACCTTGCATATTGTGTTAGCTGTTTTGATAATAACTTTTTGTGTTGGCCTGTAATCTGAGAACTGTGGTAAAAAAATAAATAATCTTGGATTCCTCGAGTTCAGTTGAATCTATCCATAATAGCCGCACCCATTTGCTCTGCTGTCACAAGGACAAATACAGGAGATCATTCCTGCCAACTGGAATTAGACTGCATACATCACCTCTGTACAGATCCTCCTCAAAGTGAACATCAATAAACATTGCACAACTTTCATTTAATACTTTGTATATCCTTAGATGCGCTCTATACATTTTCATTTTTATTTTTACATGTTGTTTTCCTTTATTGTTTAAATTCTTAAATGTAATATGTCCTTTCCTACTATATTATTTTACTGTATTTTATTATAAACATGTTTGCTGCTGCTTCAAATAAATGTCCTTCCTGGGGATAAATACATTATATATCTACACTAATCTAATCTTCTACACCTTTTCCTTTTGAATTGTGTCCAAAGGGTTAACGGAGTGAATGGAGGGGTTGGTTTCTAACATGATACAGAATTTATTTGTAAAAGTGTTGATGGCCATCAGAAACAAAAAAAAACACATAGTTATGGTGTGGAAACTAAACTATGACAGTGATCTTGGTTACAGTCAGACAACTCCACACCATGAGACTCAATCAAGGGAGAGAGGACAGACACACTCAATTGAACCTGAACATGGTATTTGTGTGAGATTGGGGATCTTGGTGGCAAAGGAAGGCAGTCTTTTTTTGGCAATTTAAAAAAATAGCAATATAGCAGTCAAATTTCTCAGAAAGCTGCTCTCTTGGGTCCAAAAGTAAGGTGACAATCCAATGACAATATTCAGAAAACAATGATCAGGTGTGTATCAATGTGCCTTGTAAGAAATATTGAACAGAGTACATGGACAAAGATGTTGTCTTTTTGTAAAATTGTTGTATTCAGTCTTCAAATGCACTGCTATCTACATTTTGAGTTGCATTCAACAGAAATCGGTCTGATTGAACTCTCCTTAAAATTTGAGCATGGTTACATATCTTGCTCTGCAGAAGATCCAACAATCAAAAGTATGAATACTGGGATTTCCTTCATTTGTCCAACTACGTGGGGCGAGCACAGTTCATGCTTTTGAAGACCACAGATCAGAAGCAGAGATGTGTCTGCCATCTGCTGGGCTGGCAACGACTCTGCTACTGAGTAGACATACAACGAGTCTGGAAACAAATAATCCGCAGCTCATCTTTACTAAACCATGCATCTAATCCCAAGAATAAATACAGATTTTTTTTTTTGCAACACTACTCGTTACATTTAAAAGAAAATATCAAAGTCAAAGAAATAAGAGCAGAAGTAAATGTTTAAGATCCTATTCCAGACACACATCCAATGTTTGCAGTAATCCAATGAACAAGGCATCAATGATACTAAAGCTGTTAAATTCATGTAACTACGAAAAATGTATGTGTCCTTTGTTTGCCCCAACTTTATGAAGTAAACACACCTTTTCTCACAGCACTGCCTGCCGTGAGAAAAGCTGCCGCCGTCATTCCCAGTCTAGAGTTGGCATTTCTTTCGACTAAATACTCTGCTGACCAGTAGAAGGAACTGTTGCGTGTGAAAGAAAAGTCACACAAAAGCCAACCAGTGACCTTGAGGTGGACCCAGTGTAGCCTTACTGCCCCAGACAGGCTCCCCACCCTCCCACTGTATTTATAGTAACGTTTGTGTTAATAAAAAAAGTGGTTTTGCTGGCTGAGGCTGGAGGTTTAGGACAGTGGGTCAGATCTTTTATTGATACAATTCTGGGGTAATAGCATTGACGTGAAAGAGGAGGTGATACTATCAGGTTTATCTATTCAAATTGGCAATTACACATCAAATATAATGTATATGTACATGCCAGACAGAGTGCACCTTCAAATATGTATTTTAAAAGTTATATATTAGTATTGCTTGCATAGCCATATTATTTTCTGAGAGCTTTCCTTGAGTTATTAAGGATGCAGTACCCCCCCCCCCCCCCATCCAATGACAAGTGACTGTATTTGTGTGTGTTTTGCTTGTCTTTGTCCATGTTGACTGATGAAGACAGAGTGGTGTTGACATGTTGCTCTGTCTGCACTACTTAAAGGCTGCCACTCAATCAGTGTGCTCAGTCATGTCATCCCCCCCCCCCCCACCCCCACGCACACGCACACGCACACTTCCTCATTGTCTTATCAATCCTTAGCTGAAAATGTACAAAAAAAATAATTAAGAAACATTCTTGATTAAAATGCAAGGACTTCATCACCGCACATTTAAAAAAACAGGCCGATCAGGACCGGAGCTTTGAAAACAGGATTTAAACAACAACATAGGAGCTCGTATTAATTTACATTTCAAGAATTAGGATCATAGCCCCAAACCTGCTCCCGACTTTGTACTGATTCAGAATATAATTCCCTACGGATATGATAGTAGTCACATAAATATTATGTTCTTGAACATGTTGCACAAGTCCTCTTTTTCCTTGTGTTTTTCCACGAGGCAGATTCCTCCCATCATGGGTGTGTTCACTCTTAAAGTCATTAACTGCCAATCAGCCTGAGATCTAGCATGGCTCATAATAAACTGAGAAGCAGTGAACAAACAGAGGAAACCTGCCCCACTGAACCCTGAAGAGCCAAACTATAAATATGTTGGATGGTCTGGTCATTTTATGGCGAATGGCGTCTGCACAATAGATGTGCGGTCTGATTAGCTACACCCATGTCTTCAAATCTATAATTAGTTAGCGGATTTATAGTACAGCTCTTGCCATGTCTTTTTTTTAGCTGCCCCATTTCCCGTGTAAAAAATGTGGTCTGGTCTATTCTGGATGAATAAGACGGAAAAGGTGCTGATTAATGTCTCAATTCACTCAACTACTTGATTCAAATCAATATATATAGAAGTGTATGCTGCTCTCGAACAAGAAATCATGAATCACATTCATCATTTTGAAATGTAACGTTCGCAATAAAACTAAAAGTCTGCGTTTTTTTCCTCCCTTATTACAAACAGGCCTGGAAGAAGCTGCTAAGTAGGCTTCATGGTCTGCAGTCAGGACCCTGCTGTGGGAGACAGATGCCTTGCTTGGCATTTTGAAGGCCCATTATACATTCATGACTTTTAGACGTACTGAACTTGAGTAGAAAAATTGTTAAAACATATATTTTTAATAAGTTATGACTTTCTACAGTAACTCATTCATCTACATAGCTGTGGTTTTAGCTATTTTGAATGTCAGTTAAGAAGCAAACAGATAACCTTCAATTAATAGCATATTTTCTTCAGTCTGACTTTTATGTTAATCTTCTTTTGTTTGCGTGTGTGTACTTGTAAATGTGTGTATTGTATCTAAACTAAGATTCAGCTTCCGGTTAATTTTTAATCATGCCCAGCTGTCTCCTAAAATATGTGTTCTATATTGTATATACAGTATAGTAGTGTGACAGTTACTGCCATCGCGATACGTGTTAAAAGATGGTGCGCCCCCTGTTGGTAACATCTAGAACTGTCTGTGGATACATTCCGTTTGGGGGATGTATTTCTATCCTCCCTGCAGAATGGTAACAAATCTACTTAACACTAATTCATCATCATGTAACAGACGCATACTTTTCATTACAGTGGATACTAAAATAAATGTGAGTGGAGTTAACTAAAGCCCAAATTATGGTGATGGTGATTATTGTTTATAGTTGAAGACCGAGGCTACGCATCCTTTTAATGGTATTCCTGTTGTTAGAGACCCTCACTCTCTAGAATAACAATACTTCACTACCCTGGTATAAAGGTGGAAAAAGAGACAGAACAAAAACACAAATGTGGGTTATATTTGGTATCAAGGGTGAAACACTGTCCTGATAATAGAGCCGCCTACACTTTCCTTCTGTCACCCTGCAGGAAACAGACAGGAAAACAATACGCTCATCGCTGTGGACACAGAGGCAGATTATACGCGGCCGTATCATGGTTTCACTCAAACAGTAGATAAGCCAATGCCAAGCAATCCTAAAAAAATTATTGTGTGCGTGTGTGTATGTGTGTGTGTGTGTGTGTGTGTGTGTGTGTGTGTGTGTGTGTGTGTGGCGTGATTATAATCCTCATTACTGGCCTTTCGAAATTTGCACGACAATATCAATCTATGACAGCTTCCAATGAGACTTAACACCGTTATCAATCACCGCACAGGTTCATTACCATGTTCCACCAAATGAACTAATAATGCTATTATCCAGTATAACACATTTCACATCAGTCCTCTGCAAATTAGGCCAAAAACACTTCAAATGTTACTGCTCGAATGGGATGTTTGGTCAAAGCAATAACGTGAGCTAGTGAAGTGGAAACTAATAAGATAAGAACAAGCTTGAATGATTGCATTTTTGCAGCATAAATACATATAATTATCCCTTTGAATATAATGTATTTCTATACAAAGCAGTTACAATTAGCTCCAATTGATTTGCTGCACACTTATGTGGGTGGGTCATTTTCAATGACATTCTACTCAAGTAAATGGTCTGAATACAGTATGCCAGGCTTGTAGTCCCAATAGAAAACATAGTAAGTGTACATGGCTAAATGTTTCTTTAAAATATATTTAAAATGTATTTAACCAGGAATTGCCTCATTGAGATAAAAAATCCTGGCCAAGACAGCAGCAGTCGCACATTACACAACGTTTCTGACAATACAACATAAAAACAGTCACAGACAATATATTTAAAAAGAATATGATATTTTTTTAGATCACATTGTAATTAAAACCAAAACTAAGACTCAAGACATCATAACCCGGTTCACACAGGAGCACACACCTCAGTCAGAGCAAACATCTACAACCAGATGAACAGACCTCCAACTCTTTTAATCTATTTTAACTCTTTTAATCTATTCAAACTCTTTTAATCTATTCATTGATACGGGTTATGATTGGTTTCAACATGACATCTGTAACTCTCGCTCACATTCCCTTGTGTGTGGAATGACTGTATTATTATTTTGTATTTTATTTTTTCCCAACTTTTTTTCAAAAAACTCCGACAGAATTTATTAAATTACAAACAAAAAAACTTAAATGAATAGAAAAGAATATTAAAATATGTCTGGAGGGTCAAACTGGACCTGAAATCATGTGAAAGCTGTTTTTGGATCAGCCGGTTGTCTAAGCATCCTTCTATTGAACCTTTATTGTTCTTATTCAGGCGCCTGAAAAATATTTACAATGCTAAACCACCTTAAAGAAAATGGGGAATACACTCAGTTCATCAAGATGTGGCTCAGAAAGAGATTTGTTTTGTTCAATTGACAGGGGGATTAAATAGCTGCGATAATCTGGGAGCTTGAAGGTTGGTATTACAATCTTTTAGGGATAAAAAGAAAAACACAACATTTCCATGACGTATAAAAGAGTTTAGGAAAAGTACAAACGCTGTATCTTAACAGAATCAAGAAAAAGGAAAAGCTTTCTCCCAGAACCCATCAACATCTTTCATGGACTCACAGACAGAGCCAGCAATGTATTTGTAAGGAACAAACACAGTTTAAAGATGTTTTATGCGTAAGTGTGAGTCAATGGGAGGATTAAGTGGCACACTTTCCCTTCAAGGGCTGTTATTGATGTGATGTCAGAAGAAAATTATCTTGCAAGGACAAAGTAAATCCAAATATTTTGTTCTTGAGTTCAACTTTGGTAAACTTTGACCTGCCATTGACTCATCTAGCAAGTGCTGGCCTTGGAGGAAGCTGATGTGGATTAGTAGCTGTATTGAGTCATATTCACTGTTCCACAACAGAGGAATAGTTTGCAGACAGTTCAGCAAAGAAAGAAAGAGATGTACACTTTTTTATCTCCGTGGGGAAATTCTTCTCTGCATTTAACCCACCCTAATAAAGGAGCAGTGTGCTGCAGTGAAGCACCCAGGGAGCAACTGGGGGTTCAGTGTCTTGCTCAAGGACACGTTGACATGCAGCTATGGGGGGTTCAATCAGGAGAGACGGGTATTTAGAGTCTCACAATAATTCATTTACAATCACATACTTTCATAGTGCAAAGTATTTTTGGTGATTGGACTCCATCCTGAATTGGGATACGCCTGGGGTAGAGCTGCTGATATCAGTGAAGGCAGAATCCCCCCATGGAGTCCAGACACAGCAGAGAGGAGAACATATTAAAAAAGATTGCCAACGATGTTGTGATTGGCTGACAGACGTGTGCTGCCTCTAATTGGTTGATTCCTTCATCGTGCTGACTCCAATCAGCTGATGGAGTAATTGCTGCAAGACTAACTTTTTACATGATGGGAAAATGCATATATTTTCATGTGTTTTGGCCTTTCATTTACACAAAAACAGAGGTTTTATCACGGAAAACGATCATTTCTAAAAACTACGGCCAAAGTGGAGATTTCTGAAAACTCTGTTTTTGTGTTTGCGTGTGAACGAGGTCAAACAGAGTTTTAGGTTGTCAAACGTCACAGTATGTGACTAAAAATGCTTCACGTCATGTGAGCGTCCTATGCGGACGTATGCGGACGGCGTATTTACGCGGGTTCATATAAACAGAAACTTTTTTGAAAATGACCTTGTGTGTACAACACTATTTTTTTAAACGGAGGGGCAGAAATATTTGTTTCTGTAAATACCGGCTATGTGTAAATGTGGCCTTAGAGACTAAGAAACAGTCTCTTCCTGTCTGAACTTTCACATGAGCTATATCAAACCGGGTACCTCGTGGATACAGGACGACCACTCTCCCCAATGTTGTTTTCATCCTGTCTCTAACCATCATGTTATTCCAGATCCTGCTTCCCATCTCGTCAGTCCAACTCCCTTCACCTGCCTCTGATCACCTCGTTAGTCCCTCATTACCTTCACCTGGTCCTCATGCCCGTCTCACCTGTTGCCCATTCCCTCGTTAGACCCTGTCTACTCAGGTTCCCTCACTTGTTCTCTGCCAGGTTGTCTTGTGTTTCCGTGCCAAGTTCTCCAGTGTTATTAGTGAATATTCCTGACCTGCCTGTTCTGACCTCTGAATCTCTGCCCGCCCCTTTTTGGACTTGTTTGCTTCTTGGACTGATCTCCTGGTTTTGACCCAGTCTGTTTTCAACTAAAGACATTCATCTTTGTTCCTCCTGTCTGAGTCGTGCTTTTGGGTCCACTCTAATAGCACCGTGATAATCTTAGTGTGAATTTACTTTATTTCTAATAAGCTTTATTTGACCCCCTTTTTAAAAGCTTTTTACTAAACTAAATGGTGCACAAAGGTGAACAGAAAGCCAGTAAACAAGCGCAGTAGAGAGAATCTAGTACACCAAGACAGTCACTGCCTCACCCAGAAGAAACCAAAATATGACCTTCTGCATTGATCTAGCTTCAGTACTGTAAGATATTGTGTGGCAGGGTAGTTGTGATCCAGTGCCCCAAACTTGTCATCAGGGACATAAAGCCCCCCCACCCCCACCCACACACACACACACACCCACGACCCTCTGGGCGTCTTCGCCCGATGCAGCTGAGGATGGGTGTAGACCGAGAGGAGCTGGAGCATCACGGAAACTTGATAAAATTGTTGCTCGAGAAAAAAGGGTCTTTGTTTTGAAGGGAGATTCCTCAGACTATAATTAGTTACCCAAAGATCTGCAGAGTGTCAGATATATTTAGGCTAGAAAATTAAACAAAGGGGTCTGAAGTTATGGAATTTGTGAGAGCACAGGTTGATAAGATGGAGGTTTGAGGCTGTGTCTGTGGTGTTTATAAAAGGATAAACATTCCCAGTGGGGCTTTAGATTGGTTTCCCCTCACATGTACTGTAATGACATGTTAGTGGTGTCTAGGACTGAGGTGGAATGTATCCATTGGAATTAACATTCCTTTGAACCAGGTCACTGTAATGGTTTTACCCCCCACATTTTTGGATCAAGTACAGGGTCAAATCAAAGAAGAAAAAATCAAATCAGGAGGGCGGCTGAGAACAATTATACTAGATAGTATTGTGCTGACGATCATAGCACAAATAAAGCCGCCTTAATAATTGAAGTTTATCTGCCTTATTGTGTTTACCGGTGTGCTGACCATTAATCCTGATGACATATTTGTCTCGGATAACCTCTGAAGTTATCATCGCGTCGGTTCCCTCGACAAAAAGCCAAAGGGAATCGTGCATTGGATTTCGGATTATTGCCGAAAATAAACTCTGTGGTTTATGATATCTACAGATTACGTTCAGCAAGATAAGCTTGTCAAATAAACTCCACTTCTTATGATTTTTTAAATAAATGCATTCGTCAGCAGTAAAAAAGGAAATGGTTTAAACAAACTACACCACGATCGCGTGAATTCGCGTCACCACCACGAAGAAAACTCTAACCAAACACCACACACATACACACACACACACACACACACACACACACACACACACACACACAGAGTGTCGTCCTGTTGAGCCCAAAACTCAGGACTTTTAACCAGAAGGTTGGTGTTTCGTGTCCCAAAGTTAAGTAACTAATGTTTGCGGTGTGTTTTCTGTGGTCACGTTAAGCTGTTTTTTTCTAAGTTTAAACCAGTACGTCAGAAAGTGACGCCATGGGGTCCGAAAAAATCGTAAATATGTGCCGAGTTGGAACGAGAACATGTTGGGTTTGTATTACATTTACAGTAATTCAAATGAAGAAAAAAATACCCCAACCTGTATTGTCTCACTTTTATTTACCTACATATCCTAATCAGCTGTTTATTCATTTTCTTATTATCATTTGAGTATTAGGATATTTGTGTGATTCACCCTGACATCCTGGTTGTCTGCCTTATGAACAGAATTCCTCTCACTTAGTGTTGATCACTTAGATAAAAGCCGGTATAGCATCCACAGAACCTCTTGGTTACTTACTGGAACTGCCAGCATGATAAGATTAATATGCAAAACAGTTTCCTTGAAGTCAAAATAATTCCCGTGAAAAAAACATCTATTTGACCTTCTGAGAAGGTGAGGCTCAGGTCTTCACTATCAGATGACGAAGAGCATGTCTTCTGGGGAATGGGAATCTCGTGCACTGGGGAAACAAACACAGCCTTGTTGGATGAGGTGTGAGCCGAGGACTCCGGAGGTCTGCGGGAGTGCGAGCTTCTCTCGAAAACCAAACAAGCGCTGCATGCCTGTTGCCCGTTTCCAGCACGATTAATGGACAGATCCTCTGCATCCCATTGATCCGCTGCTCACTGCTTCTCTATCAGTCCCTCTGGCGGATTTATGGCTCTCTAATGTTTATGGCCCTCTAATGTAATAGGGAGGTAGCACTTAATAAACAACTGAGTGGATCCCACCCCACCCCACTCCCCGCACTCTCTCCACACCAGGTGGAGAGGAATGGAGGAAGGAATTCTTATCGCATGACTTTATCTACAGTACATTTTTGGAGATTGTCTGTGTCGACGACATTACTAACTTACGAGTCAACCGATGCATGACGTCGCCAGCGTGGAGTATTAAATATGGATCCCCCTCTCAAGGTTCAAGGTTTAAGGTTTTTTATTTGCCATCTGTGTCTAGACCAGCAGTCCAGACACATCGGAATTATTTTTGCAGGGCTCTCCGAGTCAGCAAAGATACAAAACAAACACACTAGAATTATAATAATAATAATAACAATAATAATAATAATAATAATAATAATAGTAACAGTAATAATAAAAAATATATTTAAAAAAACACTGTATAAAAAACAGTGTGGTAAAGTGTATGCAGTATTAACAGTATTAACAGTATTAAGTACAGGAACAGGCTATCAAAAATAAACATAACATAATAAATCATGACGTCGCCGGCGTGAAGGATTAAACATGAATCCCCCCTCTGCAGCCTCTCCGGGTTCGAGTCTGGGCCCTTGTAAACAGGAAGTCAGTGTGTGACAGTGTGACGCCTCACTCAGCTCACCTTTGGTCTCCCTATAAGAGTATCAGTGGGAAACTAAACTGTCCGACTGTGAAGAGAGTTCTTTGTGTCAATGTTCTACGAATTCTTTCAATGAAAGCCGTCGCTGTTTTACAAATTGCTCCCAACTGACTTTGTCAATGGAGACCGAAGGAGCTGCAAATCAGTGGGATCTGTCACAGCTTTCCAAAAGCTCACACACATTCAGTCACGGATGGAATAGTGTTCGGCTGAGGACATCGGTAGTCATTAAACTCTTACTTCTATTCCACCATGACTGACATGCCACTTTCTACTGTGAACTATTCAACAGAAGTATAATAAAAGCTCTAAAACTTTCTCTTACAACTCCGACTATACTCCCCCTCAATGGTGCCGTATAAGTCATTGTACTTTAACATCTGACTCAAAAATTGTACATGTCTCCATTAGGAATGTATAATAGTTATCAGGAGAGATACAGGAGTCCTGCCTATGTGCAATAATACTTTATAATAAATAACCTCTGGCCAAATCAAACACATTAAGCAGCGACTCATGATGTTTCCAATCTAGACGTCAAGACGTCCTGAACATGTTTGCTAACTGAGAGTGAGATTTGGTTCTTAACTGACTTCCTCTTATGTCTTGATAGAATTAAAGTCCCTATTATTTTGCTCTTAATAAAATAGCAAAAAAGTTGTAATAAAACAAAAAAATCTGAATCCAAATTAATTTGGAAATATATATATATAAAATATGTATTTATTGTATTCATTATCTTAAATATATATTAGTTGTATGGATTATTTTAACTGTTATAAGATTTTCTTTTTCTAAATACCGCAGTGTTCAATGTTCGTAATGACATGCATGTTAGATGCAATAAACCAACTTACGCTACAGTTATTGACCAAGTTTTCTGTTTCTCTTTATGTTTAAATGATTCATACATGTGCATAACACATTGCTCTGCTTCACACACTGCATGATAAGAACATGCATGGACACGGCCCCAGTGGACGTGCATAATAACACCGTTACGTCCTCGGCATTCGCCACGCGTTCTCCTGCTCCGTGTTTACGACGTCCTGCTGCAGATGAACATCGTCAGATGTCTGAATGGCAAATTAAGATCTGTGATCGTCCGTGTCGCACAGGGGACAGTGGCTGTTTACAGAGAGACTACATCTGGCGTACGTGTGCCCGCATACAGCGGCGGATGACGATCTCGAGCTCTAAACGTGAAGAATGCCGTCCAGTACAGGCACGCCGAGGAGTTGTATTAAGACATGCAGTTGTCTGTTTAAAGCAAGTGAAGGAATGTCTGGCAGTCTGGGGGGGCCATTTCTGCAAGAATAATTACACAGACAGGATATTTCCCACTCCTGCATATACACGGTAAACACTTTTGTCTCTGAATGTTCTGAGTGCTGCCTCTTAATGAGGCTCACCTTTGAGCGTAGTGAGGAAGCATCCAGGAATGCCAGCTATTCAAAACATCGATGTCACCGTTCATTCTCCGGACCGCGAAGCCGAGTTCTTTGAAGTCCTGACCTTTGACGCTCGAAGCGACTGAAAGTTGGCCATTTATGCGTCTCCGTCTCTCCCTGACCAAAGGCTGCTTCCTTCCTGCTGCTCCTGGCTGTTTGGTTATGACTAGACTTCATGTTTTGGTATCAGCGGGCATGTTCGGACCGGCGGTGCTGATAGGCCAGTCTGTCCCCAGCCGGTCCCCGAGCCCTGCAAACAAAACCAGGAAGAGCAGGAATGTACCGACGCCGGCTTTTACTGTAATCGCTAGACTGCAAGTGAAAACACAAAAACAGTTCATGTGTCACAAAGGTCCATAGTGTGCAGAAATAATGTCACCGCATATTTGAAAATATATATTTTTTTATTATCCACGGTATCATATTTTTACAAACAGTGATGCTGATGCGATCCGACCCTTATTTCTGGAAGATGGGGAGTCAGTTTTGGGAAAGGACAAAAAGCTCTTTTCTGACTTTTTAGCAGCTCAAATTCAGATTTCAACATTCCCTTGCATGATTCATTAAAAATATGTATATTTGTAATGGTAGCAAAGTCTGGTTCTGCACAGCAGGTCATAAAGGTGTTCTTTGCTACATGCAGAGGACGACAATCCTGTCACATTTCCAGGAATTTGTATTTCCCATCACGTTAGTGTCATTTCTACCAAAATCTGCATTACAAACGTTTTTCAAGTTTATTGTCATTTATAGTTGGCCTTTATTATTATGAAAGTGCAACTGTTTGCTATGATTACCATAGCATATTACCATAATATTACTATATATTTAATGTATTATTGGGTTAATTTTGGTGATTAAATATACAACACACTGTGTGATTACCCCACGTAAAGAGGAGTGGGGTTAAAAATTCCTCTTGCATGACTTCCGCGTGTTTCTCTGCAGGTGGAAATGCAATTCCTTTTTTGGAGCTTGTCTGTGTCGATGACATTACCGATTGATGAGTCAAGCGGTGTCCTGTTTTCTTGGATACAGAGCACATGCATGACGTCGCTGCTGGTGTGGAGTATTAAATATTAATCCACCCTCTGCACTCTCCGGTTCCTGTCCTGCATTCAGAGAGGAGTTTGGTTCCTCGCAGACAGGAAGTCAGTGCGTGACGCCAAACTCAGCTCACCTTTGGTCTCTCTGTAAGTGTGTCTGTGTTAAACTAAACAGACAGCCGAGTCTCACTGTCAAGAGGGTTCTTGGTATGAATTTCAATGTTGCAGTCGTTTTTTCACAACTTGTTCCGAACTGACTTCATCATTCAGGCCAAAGGAAGCTGCAAATCAGTGTGAGCTTCCCAAAAAGTATTCAAAAACTCACATACATGCAGTCATGCATGGAATTGGTAATCAGCTGAGTCTGTTATACCACCATAACTGATCTCTACCTCCATGTCACCTTCAACTGTCGACGATAGTAGTAGAATAAGAATTCAAAAACCTTCTTCTCACAGCTCTCACTACACTTCACCTGAACTGTACAATGTATGGACAATGTTCATCCATACCACACTCAAAAACATGTGCAATTATATAATGCACGTTGGCATGTAATTAATTATTTGTATGTCTCCACCATGAATGTATTAGGGTATAATAGTTGCTTCCAGACTGAATGTCTGCAATTCTAATAACCTTCCAATTAGCCTCCGCTGTACTTTATCACATCTAAATAAAATGTATAGATGTAATCCCACTCCCATCATAGTAATTTCAGTACCTAAATTAAGTTATTTGATTGCTAAATGCACTTAATGACCAATGCCCTAACCCTAAATGTGTGTATGCAAAAAAAAAGGCTGGAGCACAGTGAGACTTTCACAAACAATTATAATCACATAATCGTGATTTATTATCAGTCAGCTTTTCAGGGAGAAAAATGGGGGCAAAGGACCTAAACAATCCAAAACAATGCAACAAGTGTTATGACAACAGTGTGATTAAGGATGCAATCTCAGCCCCCCATCCAGCCCATATCAGTGCCCTGTGCAAAACAGCAGACATGCTCCTGTTTTTCCCTTTGTTTCTTTTCCGCTTCTCTCCTGCGCCGAAGGAATTCGGGGAGGAATGCAGAAAAAGCATCCTGTTTTCATTCTTAGTCAGCTTTTTCACACTCTGCGGCGGCCGCCGGCTCTTCCGAGCTCTCACTGACGTCAGGGTAAATAACGAGGATGCCGCTCGGTTGAGTAATGGGGACGCAGGTGTGTGTTATCACTACGCTTTTGCATCCCACAACACCTCCGCTCCTATTGGCTTACACCAACACAAGCCACTTGCACTGCACGTAAAGATACGAGCAAACATCATATTAATAACCTGTGAGTGACTTGGTGTTATCATCTGTCATTCCTTAAACACTTGACCTGTCACCTGGGACGTCCTGAAGATAAATGAAAGCCTCCGACATCCTCCATAATAAACTGTGCGCGCGCTGCAGAACAGCCTATCTAAAGTAAACATCAGCGTGTGGAGCAACTAGGGGACAGACTCAACACCATAAAGGAGGACATTGTGTATAAAGAAATGCTCCATGTAGTAAACACATACTCCATCCAGCAGGTCCACTGTGTGCCCGTTCTGTTGTTGGACGTTGAGCCAGACTTCAAAGCAGATTGTTTTCCTGCAGGCTGTGAAGGCTTCAACAGGTACAAGTATTTTAGTGACAGCAACATGCATAAGGTGACCATCCTGATCCTAACATGTATATATGGGGTTATCCATCAATTTAATTCTGCATGGAACAATGTTGAAGTTAGACTTGTATGGTGCAACATGTTCTTTATGTTCTATATACAGTTCACCTCACATCTGCCGTTCAACCCATTTTGATACTGTGGTGTGTTAACCCTCCTGTTACCTTCATATTTACTCACATATTTTACCCTTTTGAACCCAGCAATTAAAACCTCCAGAAAATGATTAGAATTAATATTGTTTCCCAAGTTTAAGGAGCAGGTACCTTTTGTTTGTTTGTTTACTACCTAAATAGCCCTTTAAAAAAGTTGATATTTCTTGTATGTTTTACACAGCGAAAAACAGCCTGGGGTCAAATTGACCCCAAAGAACACCAATGCATACAAGTTGTGTTCAGGACATTGAAAACATATCATCATGTGAATGTTATGGTTTCCCAGTTCTCCCCAATAAATTAGGAAAAGTCATGAAATATGAAGCAAAATAAATGATGTCAATCATAGACGTTAAACATTGACTGGGGTCAAATTAACCCCAAAGGTAATAGGAGGGTTAAGAAGCATCATTTATTGAGCAATGACCCATTACAGCATGTCAACGCTCTTCTTCTTTGTTTGTGGCAATACCACAAAGTTTAAACGATGAGAAAGAAAGCGGAGTGAAAGCGGAGTGAAAGAACAGTGAGCGACGGCCTTCAAGTCCTTTTCAATGGCGCAAAGCCTCAAACTCCCGGCCAGTTGGCGCTGTGCGATGCACGTGTTGCTCTCAACCAATCATCTGAGTATTTTTTACCCAGTTCCAGTCCATCTCAAAAACACGCCCAGTTCGCTGTGCTATTTGACGACAACACGGTCGGAGAGGGTACCTTCACACCTGTGGTTTTTTTTATTTGAAGCTCACAGATTGATTGGATGTTGACTTGGATGTCCTTCTGCATCATCAGAGCATCATCAGAACCCCGCATGGGGGACATTGCATGTTGGTGACAGGCTTTAAAAGGGCATTCACACAGATAGAGAAGATCATCTTCATCTCTGGTCATTTGGGACAATTAGTCAGGTGGAATATTTGTGTTAATTCACCCCAAAACTGCAGTTCTTTCTGCTATTTACCTCCATTTTCTCCTTTTCTTTCATCATATCTGTTTATGAAGCTCCCTGATGCGTGAAAAAGTGTTGAAACATTGTCAGTCAGACTCACACTGACATGTCATTGCAACAATTTGGGTTCCCTTTTATTTCTTTAAGAATAAATAAGTAAATAAGTATTATTATTATTAGGCTGCAGGTCCATTTTGGTATAATATCAAACAGGTAGAGTCAAGAGCTGCAAAGAGTTTGTAGATCTCAATTTCCCGCTCTTTTTAATGGACTTTTAAACATGTGTTGACTACATGTGTTGACTACAAGTGACTCATGAGGATTTAAAAAAAATGCAGCTACTAAACGGGCCCCAAGCTCTCAAATGAGCCGCGGTTTAATCGATTTGGGAAAGTATACGTCCATAATGTTGCCAACGACCGCATAATGGAAAGAATCTACAGAGAAATAAAACGTTTTTACCTTTTCGCTTGATCCGGTCCACTTTTAGTGGACGGAGCGTAATTGCTCGATTACATTAAAGCCCATTAGGCGGTTGTCGTCAGCATCTTTTTCCCTCATTGCTGGACCCGTTAAAAAAATAGTAAAATGGTTTTAACGTACTGCAGTTATTACCCTTTTCAATGAACTGTGAAAGTAGGACACATCACACTGCAGTTTAATCTGATGTTCACTTTCTGATTAATCAGGGACAGTCCCCGCGCTCAAGGAGGTAATACTTTTAGACTAATCGCTCCGCACCAAGTCTGAGTCTATAGTCTTCAAGAGTGTTTTGTTCAGAGTGTTTTATGTGAAGCAAACATTAGATGTGGATCTTTTAAAGTTTGGGGCTTTTTGGTGTCTGTCAGAACTTCTGTTCATGATAATACTTTACCCAATGACATATAAATCACATTAGAATGATACATAACTTGATTTAAACCTCAACCACGGTAGAGTAGATTATATGATGTACAGTTGGTCTTCAATGAACTAAAAAGCTAATTTCCTTAATTTTCAATTTCTTACTGGATGACAGAAGAAAAAAAAGATTTGAATGGAATTTCTAAACTATGACAGGACAATATTATAACCATATATACTATCTGTTTCCTTTTCAACTTTCCCCTTGATGTCTAATAGTGTTACACCCAGAGATGTGACAGTGCAACAAGAGATAAGTCAATAAAAATTAGGGTCGATGTTCATTTGACACATGTGACTACATTTAGATAATGTGTTATGTACAGTGTCAGTACGAAGTTCAGCATTTCTTTCGATAATAAAAAACCCGTGAACATGAATCTGCAGTAAACCCTCCGACAACATTGTCATCATGTTAGTGCACTGTCATTGTAATATTGAAAAAGTTTAACCTTTTGAGTACCAAGCTTTCTTTAGGCCTCTGCTCCGAAAATGGCATACCCAAAATAAAAAGGCTCTATCTCTGCAACCACTAGGGCTATTTTAATATTTTTTGAATTTGTACCTTTTTAAACATTTTTTTCTTTTGTTTAGATCTGTACATATCAGTATATTTGTTACTGGGTAAGAGTAAATGAAGAAAGAAAAACTATTAAAACGTCAGACCGAATAAAAAAAAAGCTTGATTATATGTTTGGAATGAGGCAGTTGAAATGTTTAACACTCTCACAACTCATATTCAAATATGTTAACATTCTCTCTGCAAAGTTTGACTTTGAAAAAGTGAAGCAGAGGAACATGCAATACAGTGTATCTGAAGATGAATTACACAGCAGTTAATTATCAAAGTCACATAATAAAATCACCATTCTGCATCGGGATCTTTCCTTTGAGTTTTTATTTTCTCGTAAAAAGTTCAGTGCATCAGTGACAAATATAAATACATCTCTGAATAAGTTAGAGAATAAATAAATATATATACAATTCAGCATTTAGCGGTAAATGTCTAAGGTGGTAAACTGTCCATCGTATACAGCGTTGAGATATTTGAGGATGGATATTTTCAGGGACAAAGAAGGTTTATATTTCCATGTGTCTGTGAGTTGACTACAATCCAAAACGGAGGAATAAATGGTTTATGGCAAATAAAAAAGTGCAGGCCACAGACAAATAGCTTTTGATGTGCAAAACACAAGTCGTGAGTCATTGTTTCCCAGTGGCTAATTACCGAGGAATTAAGTGAACATTTGTCAGGGGAGAAAAACAATTGTTGCATTTTTTGGCAAGCTGCAAGCCATTGAAACCTTCTGGCTTATCTTAAATCAAAACAGTAAACTGGAGCTATGCAATAAACACTTGGGCCAACACAATAGACCTAATGTTGTTGTTATGAGAGCAGAAAGTGAGTGACAATAGACCTTGTATAAAGCAAATGGTTTATGAGATAAATCCCAAAGAGATGACCTTCTTTTCACTGAGGCCATATGTGCCAAGAGTGAACAATCTCCTCCTTTCAAGTACTGCCTGATAATTAGAAAGCAATTTCCTTATTGGCCCTAAACACTAGGTAGAGCAGCAGATTCCAGCTCTGATACAGAGCAGTATAACATATTAGTATCAAAGAAACACTAGAGTAAACATTGACAAACAATTCCCAACTAACTACAGAGCTGATATGACTCTGGGCTATATATATATAACGATTCTATAATCTTCAATGATGGTGAGTTGTGTTTTTAAAACTGTCCAATCAGACGAGTCCCAGGTGAGCTCACGAAAACAAAAGAACCCTGGATCAGCGGCTGGTTGGTTAGTCATTGTAAACTTTCTTGATGTGGTTCCCCAAAAGGACAGCCACCAGCTTCCATGTCCTTGGCTTTAATGGATTTTCTTTCTTGGCATCTGTTGTTCAAAAAGGTTCAAAGAGAGTTCAAGAAATAGCTCTCCGCGTCTCCACCCAGCATTGTTCCTGCCGTCGGCCGTTTGTCTCGTTGAGCAGCGAGTCCTCCCAAGCTCTGTTTTGTTGATCAAATGTTTGACCCACTGCCTCTTTTTTCTGCCATCCTTCAATCTCCACAGTTGGTGAGACTCTTGACACATTTTAACACCCTGAAGGTAGCCGGAGGAGCCTCCGGCCCACGGAGGTTGGATCCATGGAGGTTTAGCCTCTGCTGGTGTCCCTTCTTCCTCTACCTCCTGGTTCTGCCGCTCAGTCTGTGGACTCCACCCGGGTTCTTGCTTGATGACAGAACCTCTTTTGCGATCGCAAAGTTGGACTTGACTACAGATCTGCAAAAATAAAACAAGAGAAAAAAAGGGTAAGCTTCATATGTTCTATAAATGAGCATCAAACAAAGCACGATATGGATCTAAACGTGATCCTTAAATCCTTATTCACGTACCTGAAGGCTTCCAGCAATGTGTCGCTGTTTGTGCTCGCAGACTGCACCAACGGGCTCACAACATTCGTCCTTGGAGTCTTTGAGCTGTTGAGAGATACAACAAGAGCATTAAAACCAGGACACGTAAGCCTCCCAATGTCTCTGGGAATCAAACCTCGACAATCTGACGCGTCAGACTGGCATTATTAGGTTAATTGAAGCAAAAGAAGTTCAATTTCCTGGGAATTGAAAAACTAATATATCTTAAGATGCCTTATGGGCAGGAATGCAGGGCGCGCCATCCAAAACATCACCGAGGATAAGATCTAGAGGCGGTGACTAATCCATACTTGTGGTTTCATGAACGCAATACCTCAAGGACGCTACAAACTTTTCCTTGAGCAAAAGCAGTAATCTAAACATTCTAAATATAGCGGCATTTCTTTGAGATTTCGTTCAAGGCTTCCAAGAAAATGTGGGCCATCCTTTACCCCATAACTACTACCCGTATACCGTAGACACCTTATCAGATACTGAATCATTTTGCCTGCACTCTGACTCATTTTCGACATCAACGCGCTTTGATACTATCGAGCATCCAAAGAAGCGTGTACGGGATCGGACAGTCTTGCTTTGTTGTAAATCGAGGTAGATTTAGGGGAAGGGTTACCTTGCATGGCAGAAGCCGGAGCAGGTTTTATCGGCCGAGTCGCGGCATTCGCATCTCTCAGCTGAACGGCGGCGCCGACGAGACAGGGGACTCCCAAGGCCGTAAGGAAGGAGCTTACTGTAAAGGAAAACGAAAGATATTAGGACAAGGTTGGAGAAAGCAGGAGGGATCTGGAATTATTTTCAAAACCGTCACAGAGTGCCGTTGGGGTCAGGATTAGGGGGGTTTAATCCAAATCCCAGTCTAGTCACAAAAAGCAGCTCCCTGAGTGAACGTCTGAAGTCCTCTGATGCCTCACCTTGGTGTGTTGACCCAGATAATATCCAGGTGGCAGAAGTAGATGCATTCTTTATCATCCCAGCTGTTACAGGAGCAGCGTTTGGTCCTGACTCGGTGTTTGTGAGCAGCCTGAGCTGGCAGCTCTGCCCGGTCTGATAACGGGAGTCCACAACCTAGAAAAACACAAAGGATCCCGAGATTAAAAAGTGCCGACTAATCCTTCGCGGTGACAGTTTGTGACTACAGAGAAATCCACCTGGTGGGTTAACACCCACTTGTGCAGTGAAACAAATGAGGTTGTGATTAATGGTGGACAATATTTATTGTTTTCAAAATCAAGGAACAGGCAAACATCCTTGCAAGAAGTGGTCATATCAATTATGCGGTGGCAGCAATGTGATTACTTTTCAATAAGAGGTGGGTTATCAAAGGTAAATACATGCCCTAGAAGGTTGAACACAGCTCTTGTGTTATACTTTCTGTAGTTACTGGTTATTAAAAAAAAGTCATACAAGCATCTTCTTCTTTTGCTCTAACAAATTTGTGTTGTTTTTACTATTTTTATAAAATTGTTTATTTTGGAAAATCTTCAAACCCTCCAAACTTTACCTAAACTAGCCAAGAGAGACACAGTAATTAATTGCATGTGGCCCAAAAAGTATTCATAATGGAAGAAAATGTATACATAAAAAATCTACAATCTAAAAAAGTATTTTTTTTTTTACAGAAAACTAATTTAGAATTTCAAGAAAACAAAATAAAAGGTACTCACTCTCTTGCAGAGCCATGCAGATGAATAATAAAATCATCGTTCTGCACGTGAAAGAAGCCATGGTCCTCATCCTGTGTCTGATGTCCTGATGGGTGAAGGCAGCAGCGGTTAGTTGACACGCTCCAGGAGGTGTAGACGAGTCTTTAAGCTGGACCGGGTCGAGGCTGAGGAGCTGCAACAGGTGCTTTGTGTTCACTTTCTTGCCAGGACATCTACTTATACAACCCCCTGCAAGTGATATCACGATGGCCCTCCTACCTCAGTGTACTCGTCACTCAGAGCAGTATTGTTACACACACACGCACACCCACACACACCACGCACACGCACACACACTCCACCTGCCCTCCTCACATTCCATCAGTGACCTAAACAAATAGTCCCGTCAGCGCCCCCAAGAGGCCGAGAAGGGCAGTGAGAACATGTTGGATTTACAGGTGGTGGATTGTGGATTTAAGAGGGTGAAGTTCAGCATAAGTAATTTAATTGCAAGTATTAATGTGTACGCATCTATAATGTCGTCTCTGAAAAAGGTGGAGCTGCTAATCATGAATACTGCCAGGTAGTTTCATCAATGATAATACAGAATGTCTTGAAATTATTAGTTGATTTAATACAAATAAGTATTAAATCTAATATGAACTATGATCTATGAACAAATCCACGAGAATAATTCCCCACAGCATGTAACATGTAAATTAACTGGTTATGCACATGTTCAAAACAATCATAGGCAGATTTAAAACTGGTACTAAATTTATTCAAAGCACGTTTGGTTCTTGAGCCTTTAGTTGCCTCTCATGGGCTTCATCAGACATGGTGTGTTTTTAGTTGTCATGGAAAGTGTT
This sequence comes from Liparis tanakae, assembly GCA_036178185.1. Taxonomy (NCBI): domain Eukaryota; kingdom Metazoa; phylum Chordata; class Actinopteri; order Perciformes; family Liparidae; genus Liparis; species Liparis tanakae. The sequence goes on from CM070106.1 coordinate 11,430,721, forward strand.
CATCACTATTAAAAGCAATACAACATTTTATTCCATAATCATAGAAGATATGAAGTCATTTTTCATCATCTATTTACATAAGTGCTCTACTGAATTGTCTCTCCACCAGATATGGAAGCTTCACGAATTGACTATACTGACAAATGCATTAACGAACATTTAATTTAAATACAATAGAAAATGTCCATAAACTTGCTGCGTGCTACTCCATGACACTTTAATACAACCTCGAGACAGCTCGTGGATTATAATAGGTGAAATCAAGAAATCTGAAAACTGCCTCTCTTGATTAGTGCTACTATTTGTTGAAGCAGCAAGCTGCGTGTCGTGCAGAATAATAAAAATCATCTTGGAAAAAAGTCCGGCAGCCAACGACTGTCATTGAGACAGGAGGTTGTGTAAGGCCATGACCCGCCTCGTGTTTTCCTTTCCTTTTTTGTTTTCCAGAGGCGTCGGGCACGCAGGAATCGGGTGAGGCCGGAGGCGGCAGAGGAAGAGATGAGCAGTTGGAACAGACAGAGGGGCTTGCATGTGCCACACGGCCTGATATGACGACAATGAAGGCAAGGAGAGCTGTTGGCACCCTCCAGGCAGGAAATGAAGATGAGGTCATGGCACAATCGTCCCACTTGCCCCGACGCTGTCACAGAAACATATCTAAGCGTGTAACATGCTTTGACCTTCGTAGAGAGATACGCAGCCGGCTGCCACATCAGCTTTCTGTGAACCCCCACACACACACAAACCACACCACACACACACACACACACACACACACACACACACACACACACACAAACCACACCACACACACACACACACACTCTCTGTTTACGCTGCCTCTCTCTTGACAGTAACACAGACAGTTATCACGAGATTGACCAATTGCCCGTACAGTCTAAACAATTACAGTAAGTCATGCAAACACTCTTCTGGATTCCTTATTCTTTTTAGCTATAGATGGAGTTATATAATTCAAATCCACAGGTCATAAGGAACTAATAAAGCGTGTCTATCTGTTTACAGGATACCATAGAGAAGAATGGATGGATTGATGAACTTGGAATGAGACTTTGACAACAACATGGTCGATGCAAAGAGCATTTATATGATTTTTTAAATATAAATTATTTATTTTATTTTATTCAACTGACTTTAAAGGCTTCATATCACAACAAGCAGCCAGAACATTACAGTAATCAACATTTTAATTATACTATTTGTGATATAGGCTGCAGCTTGTATATTGTGTCCAGTTTTACTTATTACCCACGTTGCTCTTTAATTTAAACATCCTTATCGTAATGTCATGTTATCATGTTAACATTTTTTATTGTTATAAGTACCTATTTGCCAAATTGTATTTGAGTAACAATTGCATATTTCTTAATATATTTTTTAATAAGTGTTTTACACTATGGCTTACAGAAAAGACCCATATTTTAAACTCAATTTTTTTTCTGAAACTCTTGTAATCTTTATTTTCTATTATAAATAACAATAAAACATGCACAGTTTGAGAAAAAAATCGTTGAATACATGTTTTAATTGTATTTATTCATTGAACTTTCATAACCTAAATATTGTATGCAAATGGTTTTAATTCATACCGAAGTAGAAGCCAGACCAACAACAACAACAAAAAGACTATAAGAAACAGGAAGGGTTACAATGGTTCAGCTCATTCAACTCAAAAATGGAACATTTTAAAAATGTTGACGCATTTTACGTCACAGCTCCAGCAGGAATGCGGAATATCGAAAGAGGCACTAACAAAAACAGGAAAAAACACATGCTGGAACCTCGAGAAGTGTGCGGTCATAGTTTATAGGGCTCAGGTGGTGGAGGGAAATGACAAAAGGATGTCACAACGCAGAGGGACTGCATGGCATTTGACCAACTATTTGTTACAGTGAAGAAGAACAATACTCATCAAAGAGCAAATATTTGTCCAGCGGTGCAGACTGGAGGGTCTCAATCTGATGGAACCCCCTGGTCCCCTTCCCCTGCCGCTTTCACCAGACAAGGCGGCAAAGGAAAATGTCGCCACCGCAGTCAAAAAAATGTGCCCTTATCTATTTCCAACTTCCGGCTGCTGCTGAGGAATGTGAAGCGCCGCGATGATAAACAAATAGCGGAACCGTGATTGCTGAATCCTTCGAAATTCCTCTAGTGTGAGGTTAAACGTACGGGCTGCGACACCTTAACACACAAACAAGTTCATCTCATTCAGGAAACCGTGAACAAGTAAAACCAAATAAAAGTGTGATCTGAAGCTATTGAGCAGAAACTATGGCAAGAAACAACATAGCCTAATGTTATCTCTCCGTGAGGCACGTGTTTACGTGCTCTTACATTAGCTTAGCCAGTAAAGAGCCACGTATTTACGTGCTCTTATGTTAGCTTAGCCAGTAAAGAGCCACGTGTTTACATGCTCTTAACAGCTTAGCAAGTATAGAGCCACGTATTTAAGTGCTCCTACGTTAGCTTAGCCAGTAAAGAGCCATGTGTTTATGTGCTCTTACGTTAGCTTAGCCAGTAAAGAGCCATGTGTTTATGTTCTCTAACTAGCATAGCTAACCTACTCCCATCAGAAGTGAACTGCATTACTTCAAAGGCTCACAATTAACATACCATTATATAGCTTGGCTACATGTTGTGGGTTATTTTATGTTTAGATCATTTCACTTACTCAGCTAGAAACAACTGATAATATCTGCAAGCTGCGTTCACCATTTCGGGGCGCCCATTGTGTCAAAAAACTACAAATTTCGAGAAGCAAATGTGGCACCATTGGCGGTGTAAACCGGCTTTGTGCAAGAAAGAAACGCTTGAAAGGTTTACTGCCACAAACTAATATCATGTTAAAGTAATTTAGAACGAGCAACCCAGTTGAAAACAATATATAAAATATGCAGCGGCTTCAGTGTGGCTTTAAGCGAATTAACAAGAAACTCAAAAAATCAAAAATAACCGACAATACATGTAAAGTCTATGGACACCATGTGCACGCCATGTCATTGATATAACAAAATCCATCCAAAATGAAAACCTGCAAATCTTTGACACACCAAGGTGAAGTCAACACTACGTTGCTGGGCAACGCGGGGTTGTTGACGTCCACACACCTGCAGCTTCTTCTCTGATGCATGCTGCTGATTAGATTCCTTATCAGGGCTTTGTAGCGGATGCAATTTGAAATGCGATATGCATCATCTGTAATAAAAGGTAGCTACTGGCATGAAATTAGAAGGGTTAACTTTTTTGAAACTCTTTAAAAAGTTACCCATTCGTTTTTTTTGTTTCCATTGGGCCAATATGGAATGTGCAGCATATAGGAGACATAATATTTAACTTCAACACACTTTCCGTGTGAGACCAGCAGAAATCCCTCTTCTTTAAATCATTACCACGACCAGGAATGTGAGATGTGAGAGAAACATGCAGACGCGTCATCTTTAAGAAATGTGTAAAAAGACAGGAAGCTATTAGGATTAAGCAAGTGTTGATGGCATCTGAGGTAAAAGAAGAGCCCCCACCCCGACCCTGATATGAGTAAGGTAAAGAATATGTGCCCATGTATAAGCAAAAGGAGGCTTTGATAGCGGCGTCCTTTACGAAGACCGAAACTAAAGTAAACCGCAGTGAGGCGGTTTCGGTGTGACACGAGTGATGAGGGTGTCTGCAACAGTCACCTGGAGGTTCTGATGCCAGTGAGACTAATTAAAAGATGAACACAGCTCTGAGTAATGGGACTAGGAGCTGACTAAGAATTGCACCATTCATCTTCTTAATCCCAGCAACTAGCTTTAAATTGTATCCATGGTCTTCTTCGATGAATGGAGCTGGCTCAGGTGTTGTGACCCCCTTTACACGCTATTTAATTTAGCATCGGAGGAATGTTAACAGCTGTAAAACGCAATGTTGCTGCCATACAGAAGTCTTCCTGCTTATCCATCTCTCGTTTGGTTTTCATAACGCACATTGAACTCCGTTTTAAAAATCCCTCTGAAATGTTTCCCATCATGATTATGATTTAATTTTGATCGCCTCTTCTAGTGAATCTTATCACCGCAGTCCGCCTTTGAAAACGCGTCATGGTGCTCAGTTAATAATTATCTTTAATCATATTGTATAAATCTCATTTTTTATATGACACACAATTTCAATGGAATCTTTGGCCGTTGTTGTTCCGGTTGCTGTGGAGCCAAAGCGGACATTTGTATGTAGAAGGAAGGAATTATCATAAAACATTAATTGAATCATTAGAAAAGAATTCAATAGTCACGATAAACTTTAAGGCGACACGCAGGCGACACACAGGCGACACGCAGGCGAGACGCAGGGTAAAAAAACAAGTAAGGATCTTATTTTTTGTACGACTAGTTTTCAGAAAAGTGTAATTAAGAATTCCAGCATTTGACATCTGTGTTGAATTCAACACAGATGTCAAACAGTTCAATTCTTAATTTTAAAATAAGAATTCAACCTTTTGACATCTATGTGCTCAACTAATAAAAGGTTCATATGGGCATATTAATATACAAACATGTTCTATTAGATGTTATATACATGTGATTCATATTATACAATATTTATATTGTATATTTATATTATATATATATATATATATATATATATATATATATATATATATATATATATATATATATATATATGTATATATATATATATACTGAATTGTATGAATATGATATCCTTATTATGTCAGTGTTGGAATAAATGTTAAATATTTAACTACAATTTGTTTTGCATTGAATCATTCTGAGATGTTTGCTGAAATTGAATGAATGGCCCTATACCAAAAACAGATTCCACCAGCCACCACTGGATTGAAACTACAGGTTTGGTGAATAAGTGCTACAGAAGTGGGATTTCTGTCTCAGTGAGAAAACAAATGTATTAAAAAAATAACAGCTGAAGATATGTTTTGTAAAATTCCATACATTTTACATGACACTACAAAATAATAGTGTAAACAATTAACTAATGAATATCACCACGAACTGCTCCCAGTTGATTTTTAAGATGGACATCTTTTGTATAACAAGCTAAATGAAATGTTATGTTCAAATAAACAAATGCAGGCATCGTGGTAACTTTTGAATACATAATAAAATCTCCAGACGCAAACAGACAAAGTAGTAATAAACCTTCAATGTGTACTTTGGCTTGTTTTCTTTCCACTAGTCTGAAAGAAGACATGTTATGGATGCAAAACAGCCCAGAGCCTCAAAATGTACCACATCATAAAGAATAAAAAATCTATTTTCCAATTGTGTCTTTCCTTTGAAATAAACATGTAAAAGAAGCTTGATTGAGAACAGTATGCAGTCTGCTACCTTCAGTGTGTGACGTCATCCATTTCAGCACACAGGCAGGATGAGCAAAGAAAGATGGACCTAAAGTAGCTTTCCACTGCCACCAAGTGGTCACATGTGACACCTGCAGCTCCGGGAAACAAAGACAAGCTGCGTTCACGGCCACATCAGCACCGGAGAGAAAAGAATGATCCACACAATTACAATGAATAATAGATTAAATCGAGGAAGGCTATACTACTGATTTTTTTTGTAGAATTGCTTTTCTTCTAAGTGGTGGACTTTCAACACCAAGTACACTCTTACCACACACACAGGGAGGTTCCACAGTCAATCTTCACAGGTTTTGGAAAAACTGAATAAAGCTTTTCAGGCTTTATATATTTAAGCTTTTTAAAGGGTCAGTTCGACCCAAGAAAGAGTTGTTGCATGTTGTTGTTTTCCCAACAACTCTAGTTCGGTCATTCTCACATTGAAGATTATGCTGTAAAAAAATTCAACGGCAAAGTCTCTTCTCCAAATGAGGTGACTTTTTTGTTGTTGTCTCCACATCCACGATGGTTGATGATACCTCAAAGCTTTTATAACTACGGTCTTTTGATTGTTCTGACCGCAAATCTAAATAATAATAACAAAAATTTTAAGAAAAAAGGTCCACTGAATAATTCAGTGATCGGGCCCTAATAATAGTAATAACAACTTTATATTATCATTATATATAACATGATTAAAGTCATTCATGAACCAACTTCCTTTTTATTATTATTTGTGTGCTCTGCTGAGCTTTGATTCTGTTCCATGATTCTGTTCCATAATTCTGTTCCATGAGTCTGTTCCATGACTCTGTTCCAGGAGCCTGCTCCTTCGACGTGTCCCATCAAAGATGTTTTATTGCGAAGATCACCACATCGCATGTTCTCCGTGTCTCACTCCAATCTCATAAACGCTGGCCGTCTAATTCCGCCCCCACACACACACACACACACACGCAAAAACTCTTCGGATTTACACTATTCACGTGGATGACCTATTTTGATTTCAAAACGTTGAATTTCGCCGAAAGGTGACAAGTTTGCAGGTATGAGAGTGTGAAGAGTCGATACTGCTTGGTTTGCACATGACCTTTAAATTATTTTCTGGGATCCTACGATTTGAAATTTTTTTTTGGAGACATAAGAAAGGATGTGAACATTTTTCAAATTGTGCGGCAACAGCCATGTGTTGATTAGCTAGTATCCGCCTGTGTCAATAAGTGATGTAAACACAAAGGTCTGGCAGGTTGATTGTAGGAGGTGTTTGGTAATATCAGGCAGCTGACCTCTAAATCACAAATTAAACACTCTAAATGTGCAATAATTCTCCTCCACAAACGGTTACGTTTCACATTTCATTGTGTGCTTTTCCTGACTTCCAAGCAGCGATCGATTTCCATCCGTAAATTTGATTTTTTTTAAAGAAGTGGAAGAACTTATTGAGCAAAGAAAAAACACACGTGTAACACAGTTTTAATATAAATCTGTAAAAATGAGAAGTTTAATGGTAAACATGAAGATGACAGAGTGATTGTATCATTTATAAAAGCAACAACACAAAAATACATGTATCTGTTTTATGAAAAAAACTTGTACCGTAGCTACCATGTACGTAAAACAGGTTTCCTCTGGATATCAAATTATTTGTCAGTGCACTCCAAATGTCTTCCTGTGAAACTTCTTTTCCTGAAGACATTAGAAAAGGAGGTGATCGTAAACCCTGCTTCTTTGAACTCAAACAAAGCCGACGACGACAACAACAACAACAACAACAACAAAAACTGACAAATAATAATAATCACAGCCTTTTAAGAATGACATTTCATACCACAATCTCGACATAGAATTGCACTTCAAAATACTGGTCGGGGTGAATAAATATTTGCGGTACCTTTCTATATCCATTTTGGTAATACAGTACATTAACACAGCAATAGTATATCAGAGCTGTCGAATGGGTTAATAAGGAAACTGATTAAAACTTTGTCTATCTTCATTCCAGCTGCTTTTGCATATAGTACAGAATTTGCATATTAGCACATAAATAAATTAACACCGATGACATCAAACAAGAGGGTAAAAAAAGATTTACAAAACATACTGCATATCTAACATAGTGTCTATATATTATTCATATAATTACATAACAGCGTCATTCAGAAGCGGTGCTGAAGTGCTCTTGCCTTTTTGTCCTCGGTCTCCAAACCAGCGCCGTGTTTTGACAACAGGCGCCGGTTCTCAGTCTTTTTTGCGCGGCCCCTTCAGACTCTCCCTCCTATCAGAGTTGTGTCTGGGAGGAAGGAGCCTTTTTTTGGCCTTGGGTGGACTCGGGGTAAACACACACCTCTGTAACGTGTGCGTCCGGGACGACCTCCGGAGGCCTCGCCCCTGTCCCGGCGCCGGACGGCGGCCGTACGCCGAAGCCTCCCCGACTGTTCCTGTGCAATAACGCGTCCGAGCGGCCGCCGGGTGACGCCTCTTTTAGAGTATCCTGGCGCTGCAGCGGGGGGAACCTCCCCTTCGGAGGGTCGCTGAGCCTCCAGGATCTCCCGGTGGGGCCTGCCACGACGGCGGTGGCGGGGCTGCTCACCAGGCTGCTCACCAGGCTGTACAGAGGGAGGGTGGACCGCGGCTGAATCATGTGGATCCCCCCGATGGGGATCAGGAGGCTCGGGGCCCGGCCCGCCGGCTGGGAGTGCAGAGGGAGGTGACTCAGGAGGGTGTGGGCGCCGCGAGGCCGCGTGGGATGAGGGGCGGCGCGGGGCGGACCGACGTCATCCACGAACTGCAACAAAACAAGGGGGAATGAATAAGTGGAAAATGAATAAATAAAGTGTCGTGAATAACCATTAACATAAAGTTGTCGATCAATAGTTATGGAAGTTATAGCACCCGGCTCATAGATGTGTTAAACGGACTTGTCTTGTGGAAGTGTAACTACTGTGAAGCGGCCTCTGTGACTCCGTATGAGATGTGGGGGTCATCTCAGGTCAATGTGGGGGTCAGCTCAGGTCTATGTGGGGGTCACCTCAGGTCACCGGCAGAGGTGCAGACAGTTCATACATTATTCACATTTCAAAGCCGGACTATTCTCGCTGCCTCCATGCCTTTGTGCTCAGTTTGGATTTATTGCTCAGATCCAGATTTTTTATTTATTTGACGAATGGCCGTTTAATTAAACCAAACTGATCCACTCTGGAGGAACAGAAGCCCTCAGTGTGCATCAGTGTGGGTATCGAGAGTCCAGTAAGTTGATGTGAAGTGGAAGCATGGACTGGATGTGGGAACGGAACATAAGGACAAGGAGAACGAGAGCTACGTTTATAAATAGCGCTTTTTATTTTGGGGCTGCTAATTGTGTGTGTGATGTGTGTTTGTGTGTGTGTGTGTGTGTGTGTGTGTGCATGTGTGTGTGTGTGAAGTGGGAGCCAGGAGTGGTGGCATCGTCACGTGATTGGCTTAACGGCGCAGAATTGTGATGTCGGTAGGAAGCGACAGAATAAAGTAGTCGAATAAATACTTTTCAGTCTGAGGTCCCATTGCAAAAAAACACCCGCGTCTGATTCAGGATCACATATGACCGTGTCCTGATGTCACCGGTGACATCACTGTTGGGTGGCTTTAAAGGTTCATGGTAAACCGTTAGTATGTATCGTATGTATGTATATGAAGTGGGCGGGACATTTTACAGTTATTCAATTGCGTCATTAAATGACCCCAAACATATCATTGGTGCTTTTGTACTGCAATATCTTGTTACTAACCAGAGTATAAATAGTGTGGTGAATCTAATGTGCACTGATGTCACTATAGTGTACATTACTGTATCAGAACGGTGTGCAAAATAATGTATTTTTTAGAATAATACTAAAAACAGTATAAAGAAATATGGGCCGTAAGCAAATATATCTATGAAAGATCATAAAGAAAGTCAGCTGTGGTTCTTATTTGAGCAAATATTCACATACAGTACATGTACCCATCCAATATGTATGTATTTAAATAAGATAATCCTTTATTAGTCCCACAGTGGGGACCTTTCAGGACCACAGCAGCAGGTGCACATTAGAGCATTATTAGAAATAAAAGATAAAAATAAAACACAAAATAAATGTAATACTAAAATGCTTAATATACAGAGGAAAGAAAATATATACACAAAGCAGTGACCAAAGTGAATTTCCAGCAGGTTAAAGTGTCCAGGAAAAAAAAACGTCTCCCTCTAACTAGACGCAGCCAGTGTACAGGTGTCGCCCAGATGTAAACAGGTGTGTCTTTGTGTGCAGAGAATGTGAATTACTATCTTCTCCTGCGAGACCTATATGCGTGTAAGGAGGAAGTGTGAGGTTACTTCATAACATCACCACAAGTTTGGAAAATAAACTTTTATTTGCGTTCATTTAATTCGGGGGAAACCGATTCACCCGCGTGTTTTTTTGACGTCGGCGTGCGGTTCGGCTCTCTGGAGCTCGGCGACCGGCCTGCTTCTCGTTATATCGCCAGGCCGCCCAGAGAAAACACGCCGCGTCTATTTCAGGAGCTCTTCTGCATTATTTTAAAAAGGTCCGGCGCTGCAGGCTCAGTTTGATACGAAACAAGAGAGTTGCCTTCACTTCCCTTTCCGATAAATGACTGAGAAAGTGACTTTTGAAATAGCCTCATGTGTACCGGCCTATCTATATTTGTTCTGGATGTTGACTCACTGGGATGTTACCGGGCCGCACACGATTAGCGTCGTGGGCCCAGAAGCTGATATATTTAAAACCTTCAGGTGAGGGAAGACTGCGGTTTGAAGGAACGCTGCGGCGTGACCGCCGTTAATTATACACACGGCAAAAAAACAGAGCCGTGACGGATTTAGAGGAAGACCGACACAATGTCCGAGTTAGATCACATGTGGGAACTAGAACGGGCACTCGGTAGAGCGCATACCTTCACATATCACAAGACTGGGCATTGAATTATGAACATGTTGGCATTAGTTGCCAATTGGATATAAATTGACCGTGCTATGGTAAAAAGACGATTTTGACCGTTCATGACCTTGACCTTTGACCTGATCGATCCCAAAATCTAATGACATGGTCCCTGGATAATAACCAATCATCCCACCAGATTTCATGCGAATACTTTTTGACTTATGCGAATAACACGCACGCAACAAATACACGGCGATCAAAACATAACTTTCCGCATTTTCAATGCAAAGGTAATGATAATACAAACATTTAAGCGACTCACCACTCTCGCGTCAGATGCCGGGTCTCTCGGGTGAAGACGAGCTTGAGACGCGGCGAAGGCGTCCGCGAGGGAGCCCGGAGGCCCGGAGGACTGGACCGTGACAGGAGAAAGACCTCTGGCTGGGGACACTGGTCTCAGAGGGGAGGTGGACACATGACAACCGGGTGAGGAGGGGGCGGCGGGGGAGGGGTGACGTCGGGGCGACGGGCTACGAGGCGGGGACGGCTCCCTGCGCGGGCTCCGGGGGTGACGGGCGCTCGGAGAGCGGGAGCCTCCGGAGGACGCCCGGACTGTGACGCGTCAAGCGCCAGCGGCGAACAACGCCCGCCGGGCGCTGGCCGAGCTCTTCGGGGTCGAACCCTCGGGGGGGAGGGGGGGGGAGCGGCGGGGGGAGGGCTCCGTCGAGGAGGCAGTGCGAGAGCTTTCGGCCGCCGGGGCCCGGCCGTCTTCGTCCGGTCTGCCGTCGTCTGCCTCCTCTTCGGGACTTTCCCCCCGATCGGACTGCTGAGGATCTTTTTGTTCGTCCGGGTGGAGTAAACGTTCTTCACAGACTCCTAGGACGGGAAAAAAAGTCTCTTCAACTCGTGTTCTTACGCTAACACCAACTCCAGATCGTCGTTCAATTAATTCAGTATCAAGGACTTGGGAGATATCGATAAATACAGAGATTTCTTCCTAATTTGGGCTATTTTCTTTCGAGCCGGTTCTAACTGCACATCATCCAGGACCTCATATGGACCCGTAAAGGTGTAGGAGGCCTCGTTGTGGCAGGTTAGTTCCAGCTTTGCACATTTCTTCCCTGGGTGTAACACCTGAAAGAGCCTCTCCCATGTTTCCTCTCCCACATATCTTACATCTTGGAACGCCCCAGATTCTGATATGCACAGAACCAATGTTTACATTTCTCTTCACGCTAACTTGAACTGTAGAGGCTCAATCAATGTGACAAAGTGTGGAAGTCAACAGAGCTGGGCCCTGTCATTTATCAATTCATAGGCGATGGCGTGTGGCTCAGGTTACAGCTGTGGTCACCAGATAGCAACACGGTCTGACCAGCCACCTTGATGACGGCCGATCCTGGAGCTCGGTGGGCAGAGGACTATTGGAGTGAATAGTGGTTATGTTTCTCATATCTGTCTGACCCACACGCTGCACATTATACGATAAAACTGCTCAGATATGTAATCTAATGTGTCAAACCAACTGTGTCAAAGCACATCCGTGTTGCTTCAGCGTGCTAAAGCCGAAACACTCTCCCCCGGTGGATATTTGTTTGGTTGCTTCCTCAGCGAGGTGTCAAACATGTCTGGTCCGTGTGCATAGAGAAAGAGATAACTAGAACGGGCACTCGGTAGAGTGCATAACTTCGCCGCAGCCACATGTTGGCATTAGTTGCAGCCAATTGGATAGAAATTGATCGTGCATAGGGAGAAAATAAGATTTTGACCTTTTCATGACCTTTGACCTTTGACCCGATCTATCCCAAAATCTAGTCAAATGGTCCCCAGATAATAACCAATCATCCCACCAAATTGCATGTGATTCGGTGCAATACTTTTTGACTTATGCAAATAACACGCAAACACATACAAATAAATACACAGCGATCAAAACACAACCTTCCGCATTTTCAATGCGAAGGTAACCAGGAAGCTAACATGGATGCTAATGCTAAGCTAAGATAGCAAAGCCAGTACAAGAAAAAGAGAGTGCAGGAACATGTCATTGACAAATCCTCTTTGTATCGTAAACAAAAGCCTGCTGTTTAATGTGTGGCACTCGTGGCTAATATTCCCGAGCACACCTTCATCTGTGCCATCTGGGTAACGACAGATTTCCTCTCCGCGGGACTCTGATCCGAAGGGTTCAATGAGGCTTCCTGTGAAACACAGCGGACCGGATGGACGCACCACGAACGCAGACGCCGCTCCTAGTTTCCTCACCTTTGGCTTCGGGAGAAAGGCCGCCGCCGTCACTCGTGCAGTTTCGCCGCGGCGACCCTGCGACGCCGCGGGGGCACTTTAGCGGCACGCCGGTGGCTTCCTGAAGCTGGAATCCACGGTCCTGGCATTGGCACTTCCCCCCACCTCCACCGGGCACGAGCGCACACTTCTCGTTGGATCTGTGGGTGTGAAGAGAGCGGCGGGGGGGGGGGTGTTTAGTTTCGCCCTCAGAGCGTTTCTCTGTCAGTCGTCCATTGATGCCGCTCCTCTCGGGATGGCGGTCACGATCAATACGAGGGCAACCGGAGCCGGCAGACCGTCTGCAGGCCCTGGAGCACCTGTAAGCAGCTCTTTGGAGCCGGTGTTTACCCCGGGTGAGTACACTATCCGTCTGGGCCTTTCTCTACACAGTGAGCTCACACTGTGGCAGCCGGGCCGGGTTCCACCGCTCCATGTACACCGAGGGTCCCTCAGCGAGGCGCCCACTTCAGCTTCAACAGAGCAGCTTTCATAAAGCCAAACACCAGACACCCCCACCCTCCACACCGCCTTATAACCCCATCACAGCTCATAACACCACCGTGTCCAAACAAGGGGGGAGCCTACGATGTGGCCCACGGTCTGGGGGGGGGGGGGGGGGGTTCTGCAGCCGGCCAATAAAAACAGGCCGGAGAGGGAGGGAAACCCGGGGCCCAGACCAGCTGCTGCTCCAAATAAGCATGAAAAAACACCGAAAAATGACAACACATTCCTGCGAGAAACAATCGTTGCGATTATAAGCGGCCGGGTTCGGCTGGATGAACTCGGCAGGTATCGTTAGCGGTGGCTTTTACGGTGTTGAAAAAGTGAGCGAGAGAGAAACACTTTAAAATCATGGCGGGACACTTTACTTACTTTACTCTACACTGTAAAACATCTGTATTAATAGGCTTTTCATGCAGCGCATATTTACGCCCAAGGCTGGAGTCTCGGTGCCTCAGCCTTCGTCTTCCCGAACAACAGAAAACAGTAATGTTCAACTTCCTCTCTGCCTCCGTTTGGTCTTTTTGTCCCTCAGACAGAAAGCAAGCAGGGTGCGAGGATGACTCACTCTTTTAGGACGGCTGCGAGGAGCGTCAACATGAGTCACAACAGGGATTTGTGCACACACACACGCACACACACACACACACATACACACACACACACACACACACACACACACACACGGACACAGATGGCAGCCCTCTGCACTCGGCCGCATCGCAGCAGCGTTTCATTCGGATGGGTATCGGGCGGACTGAGCGTGTCCGGTTTAACCTCGCTGCAAATTTAATTTGAGAATAGCGTGAGCTTTTAATTAAGATGAATAAATAACAGAACTGTCAAATCAAAGCTACGCCGTACAAATGTGCGTACCGCATTTAACTTTACGCCAAGAGCAGTCATTGCTGTTCATGTTATCTTTTTTTTTTACATGGATTAAATTACTTTTATGACCCGTGAGTCTCACCATTTAATTCAATAACTTGAAAAAAATAATCATACTGTACACAGCAACCTGCCCGACAACACAAAGAGTCCTCTATTGTCTATGTCTCCTGATATAGAAACACACCTCAGGGTGTGTTGCTCACAGTTCACTTTTAATTCATTGTGAGTCGATTTCAGGTGTATATATATATATATATATATATATATATATATATATATATATATACACTGAGTCAATTTCTGGTGTAT